>VDFB02000003.1:419773129-419852382 GCA_007258455.2 Sequoia sempervirens | reverse complement strand
TGACATATGATGGATATGTGGTAGATTATGCTTGAGACTTTGTGACAAGATGTACATTGTATTATTTTGATTATGATATGGGACAATCCTTATTGACACTATGCATTATGTTTTTTGTGATGGATGATTTAGTTTATGTATGCATATGTATATGATATTTCATGCTTATGGGATGGATGATCTAATTTATTTATGCACATGTATATGATATCGCATGCTTATGTGGATGTATGATTTGATTTATTTGGCGCACATGTATATGATACGACATGCTTATGTGGATGTATGATTTGATTTATTTATGCACATGTTTATGGGAATGGATGACTGGTTTGTATGCGCATGTTTATGATACTTCATTCTATGTGGATGGATGATTATGCATATACCAATGTTGATAATGCGTGATGATATGAATACTTGCATCAAATGCATTAGGATGTAGCCAACAATATGTTTTGGCAAGTGATAATGTATGCATGATATAAATGTTAATATGACGGTATGGATTAAAAGAAACTATGATGCTTAATCTAATTAGCCTATGAATTATGAAACATATTGAACCTATAATGTAACATGAAATATGAATGAAAGATGAGTCTTATACTGCAAACCTAAGTGTCAGAAGGACCCGCATGGGAGTGTGTGGATAGTAATGGTGTATCGTAAGGTGATAATTAGACGTCAAAAGAAACATTAGTATCCCGAGAGGCAACCGGGAGAGGGAAAAGAGTCAAGACCTTGCACAACCTAAATCACAAGTCCTAGGTCATGAAGAAGGTTGAATGAAGAGTGTATGTAGTGAAATGAAATACCAAGAATGCACATTTTCCATCTTCGAAGCATTGATTTTTGCTATATCAAAAGACATGATACACCAAGGTATAAAGGACCAAGGCAGATTAGTGTCTAATGCATGAAACAAACACAGCAAAAAAAAAGGCTATCCTGACACCCCAAGGTCATGATGACCTTGGTCGGGCCAAGTATTGGGATAACCACAAACACACAAGGATGCCCCAGTGTAACACAAGACCTCAGGGATCTTGGTGGGTACTATGTGGGACAACCGAGAAGACAACAATAAAGAAAAGATCAAGATACACCCCTATGTTGACAAGTCAAAGCACACCATGATATGATGGATCAAGGCGACCATGACAAGTGCCAATAGGTAGCTCAAATGATAAACAAAGTCCAAAAGCATCAAAAGATCACAATCAATTTCAAACATCCTTTGGCATAGGATCAAGGGGATGGATGGGATTCATGTGGTCTGCTAGGAAGGATGCATCCTATTGAGACCAATGATGGATACTACACGAGAATGACCTAGTTGACGCAAGATGTTTTCATTAACCAGATTTCCTGACACTAGGGGATTTTGTTTGTGAAGAATGAGTCAGACAAGGACATGGATTGACACACCCTACAGACCTAGGGGCTCGGGAGCCGATCAGAGATTAGCCTTGCCTATGTGAAAGTGTAGAGCCCTCGTAGTTCATGAAAAGACCATGGATAAAGTGGAAAGAGGACAATGAAGGCAGATGATGGATGACCAACACGGGATGGTAAGAATACCCTAGGGGCAGATCAAATGATCAGCCTTCCCTATGTGATAGTGCAGGGGCAACGTAGTTTGACTAAGGATGCGACAAGATGAGGTCTAGATGGAGACTGACATGATGGGGGGGATATGAAGACACAAACCAACTGACTATCAAACAAACGACATAAGCTCAGAGCGAGATACTGAAAAGCTCAGGATGAGGGATAGCCAAGATGGATCGTCCAATGCTCAATCAAAATATACCAAATGGCCAAGGATGGGATGGGTGAGGATGATAGTGCAGATGAAAGCATAAAATAACTAGGATGCCAGGTAGATAATGATTAATCCCTCTATGGATGATGCTTGTTACTAGGTTTTCACCACCCGTACTTATCCAAGGTGCCACCAAAAGGTGGTTTTCACCATAGGACGAATTTATTTCTCTTTACTATTTTTGGATCTTTTTAATTTTTCTAATTTTTTTATTTTTTGATTAGGTGGGGTTACCAAGTGGACTTAGGTGTAAAACCTCTTTAGATGCATGATATTGATGGGTTCTTCAAGGGGATCTCCTTCAAGAGTAGCCAGTCTGTATGCCCCAGATCCATATTTAGCGCTTATGATGTAAGGACCCAACCAATTTGCCTCAAATTTTCCCTTTTTATCATGGTCTTGTTGGGTGCACTGATTCTCTTTAAGGACAAGATCACCAACCTGGAACTGTCGAGGACGAACCTTCTTATTGTAGTTACGCTTGAGGTAGTTTTGGTATGCTTGCAGATGATCATAGGCTTTGATTCTTCTTTCATCAAGTAACTCCAGTTGTGTAAGTCGTGCAACACGAGCATCCTCCTCGCTGATAAGGTTCTTTAGAGAAATCCTCAGTGATGGGAGCTCAACTTTGATTGGCAAGATGGCTTTGGTGTCATACACTAAAGAATAGGGGGTGGCGCCTGTAGGGGTGCAGATGAATGTGTAATATGCCCAGAGGGCGGGATGATTATGGAGGTGTCAATCTCGACCAGTGTTATTGACAACTTTCTTAAGGATGCAGATGAGGGTCTTGTTGGTTGCTTCTACCTAACCATTACCCTGGGGGTAATATGGCGTTGACCAATAATGCTGGATATGAAAGGTGTCACAGAGATGTTTCATGGCTTGGTTTTTGAAAGGTTTTCCATTATCAGAGAGGATGGTGGATGGAATACCATATCTGTAGAGAATATGGCAAAGGATGAATTTTGAGATCTAAGTATCGGTGATCTGTGAGAGTGGCATTGCTTCCACCCACTTGGTGAAGTACTTAGTGGTAGTAATTATGAATGTATGGACGTCAGATGATGGTGGGTAAATCTTTCCAATCAAGTTGAAACCCCATTAAGATAATGGCCACGGTGCTAGAAGGGGTTGAAGGTTCTGTGCTGGAGCATGAATCAAATCTGTATGTTATTGACAAGGATGACATTTCTTCACAAATTCACAAGCATCATGTTCTAATGTAGGCCAATAATATCCCACTCAGAGAATCCTTTTGGCCAAAGCCATACCATTTGAATGAGCCCCACAAACACCACTATGTACTTTTGTTAGTGTAGTATGGGCTTCAGTCTCATTCAGACATTAAGGAGGATTCCATCATACCAGCGACGATAAAGTGTATCACCGACAATAATGTATTGGGAAGAGCAATGAACAAAGGATTTGTGTTGATTGCATGTAAGATCTAGAGGGAGAATATTATCATGTAGATAGGCATATATATCTTGGTACCATGGGGAAGTGGGACCCACAATGTCGCACACCATGTCAATCTCAGGGATATCATACGTTGGGATTAGAAGTTGTTCCACAAGGAACTCACACTCTGTTCGATCTTTAGGCATGTCAATCAGGGAGCCAATGGTAGCCATTGCATTAGCTGCTTTGTTCTACACTCTAGGAATTTGGTCAAATTGTATGAAGGTGAAATATTTATTGAAATCATCCACCATGCGTTTATAGGGCAACTTATCATCTTTTGTTAGGAATTCATCATTAACTTGCTTGATGACTAACAATGAATCACCAAAGACTTTCAAGTGAGTTATGTGCCACTTCTTTGCAATTCAGAGGCCGATGAGGAGGGCTTCGTACTCTACCATGGTGTTGGTACATGGGAATGCTATCCTGAATGATTTTGGAATGTAGTCACCTTGAGGGGTAACTAATAGAATTCCTACGCCTGATCCATTATGAGTATATGAGCCATCAAAATACAGTGTCCAAGCTGGTGCTTCTGTAACTGTGTAAACTTATTCGTTTGGAAATTTAGTGAGCAGAGGGTAAGCATCTACTAGTGGCACCTCGGCCAACTGATCAGCTATGACTTGTCCCTTTGTGGATTTTCACTCCACATACTCTATATCAAATTCACTTAGGAGCATGACCCACTTGGCCATGTGGCCAGTTAAAGTGGTTCTGGATAACAGATACTTTAGTGGATCAATTTTAGCAATTAATTTGACTAGATGGTTGAGCATGTAATGTTAGATTTTCTATGTGGTGAGGACTACTGCAAGGCAAGCTTTCTCCATGGGAGAGTATTTTAATTCATAGTTGACCAGTGTTCGACTAATGTAGTAAATTGCTCTTTCTTTTGACGATTCATCATGTTGTGCTAACAATGCCCCTAGTACGACTGAAGTGGTAGAGATGTAAAGTAGGAGGGGCTTCCCTAGAATAGGTTGCATCAAGATCAGTGGGTGAGCTAAGTATTCCTTGATCTTATCAAAACCTGTCTAACACTGTTGGTTCCATCGGAAGGTGGAGTCTTCTTCAAGAGATGGGTGAATGGTTGACACTTATCTACAAGTTGGGCTATGAACCGATGAATGGATTGCATCTTCCCTTGAAGACTTCTTAATTGCTTCAGATTGCATGGGGGTGGCATGCCCAGAATAGCTTTCACCTTGGCGGGATCAACCTCAATACCTCTTTGAGAGACTATGAAACCCAACAATTTTCTTGATGTGACACCAAAGACACATTTTTTTGGATTTAGTCGCAGCTTGTAATGTTCCAACCGTTCAAAGATCTTTTTTCAGGATGTTAGGATGTTCTACTTAGGTTGTGGATTTTCCTAGCAAGTCATCGGCATAATCTTCCATAATAATATGGATGAGGTCATGGAAGATTACAATCATTTCCCTTTGATATGTTCCCCCCGCATTCTTGAGACCAAAGGGCATAACATTGTAACAAAAAGTACCCCAAGGTGTCGTAAAGGCGGCCTTGTGTTGGTCTTCAAGTGCAATGCGGATCTAATTGTAACCAAAGAAACCATCCATAAGGGATAACATCTCATGTCCTACAATTAGGTCGACCAGCATGTCAATATTGGGTAGTGGGAAGTCATCTTTTGGACAGGCTTTGTTAAGATCCTGGAAGTCTGTACAAATTTGAATGTCTCTGTTTGGTTTGGAAACATGCACTATGTTGGAGATCCACTCAAAGTAGTCAATAGGTCTGATAAAACTGGCATCTAGTAGTTTCTCCAATTCCTTCTTGACTAATAATGCTACATGTGGATGCATCTTGCAGAGCTTCTGTTTGACAAGCTTGGCATCTAGGCGAACGTCTAGATGATGAACCACTAAGGCGGGGTCTAAGCCTGGCATGTCTGAATTTGACCAAGCAAAGTTAATGATTCCCTCTTGGAGTAGCTACACGATGACTAGATACTCTTACTCTAAGAGTGACTTGGCTACATAGGTGATCTTAGGGTTTTCTGTAGTACCTAGATTAACCTCTTGATTTTCTTCAATTAGAATGGATGATCTTGTGGATAATTGAGTTCCCACTAGGGGAAGATGAACATCTCCATACTCCAGTGCCTCTTCAAGGTTTTCATTGTCAGATGCATCCTTTATTTTTACTTTTCCCAGGTCAGGAAGTGCCTCAGGGAGGTTTTCACTAGATGACCATTTTTTATTTTCTTATTTTTATTTTTGCGACTCGAGCGTTCATCCTCCCCCAATCCCATGAGGTTGGCATATGTATCCAAGGAGACATTGACAGGTGCATTGTCACATAGGTCCCAATCAATGAGCTCAGGATGACGAAGGGATAGGCTAATGGTACAAATAGATAGACATTCGAACATGGATGACAGGTCTATGTGATCAATGTCATCGTATGTGTGTATGATGGATTCCTCCTTGGGTATATCTTCCAATGAGCCATCATCCACAACAACACTATTGGAAGTATTAGACGATGTTGTAGGGCCTTTCTACTTTTTATCGTATATGATGCCTATGTTCTTTGGCATTTTTGGTGTGTCGATAGGTTGCAACCACCCCTGTTCTTCTTTACCTAGGCCCCTGCCTTGGTAGTTATACTTCTCTACAAACTTAGCTGACCAAGGATATGCTTCCTGAAAGTATTCCTTTTGAGGAGGATCTAGTTGGGGTTGTTCACAGTATACCCACTGACTGATGTCTTCTTCTGGTGCATCTGTCCTTATACTAGGGGATAGGAAAGTGGTGGTGATGTTTTTAACATTGAAGGTGATGGTCTTGTCTTCTTTTGGAGTAGCATGTGAAGGTTGACCATACTTGTGTGGTGATGGTGGCATGGTTGCCATGTTTAGGGTTGTATCCATTTCATATTCGCCCCACCCCTTGTCAATGATCTGGACTTTGGTGACTGAAGGATTGGTGGTGGAGGATGGAGTGGATGTCATAGTGGAGGGTGGATTAGCGGATGATGATTGAGGTGCCCCCATTTCAACCCCAGTATAATAATGTAAATGGGGAAATGATGCTTCTAAAGCGCAACAGTATTCAAATGGTTGGGGGTCAGCATAAATGTTGATCTCCTGTCCATTAACCAAGAATTTTAGGCACTGATGGTACGTGGAGGGGATGGCTTGCATAGCATGGAGCCATGGGCAGCCAAGGAGGAGATTATATGGTAAGTCTAGATCAAGGACATGACAGGTAGTGTACTAAACTACAAGTCCAACTTGGATAGGAAGACTAATAATTCCTTCTCAATTTCTTTTTGCATTATCATAGGCCTTGATAGTGATGATTTGGTTACTCAAATCTACTTGAGTATACCCCACCTGTTTTATGAATTTTAGAGTACATAGATTGAGGGCAAAGCCATTATCTACCAAGACCCTTTTTTATTTTATGTCAGGCAACCAGGACTTCGATATGCAAGGGACAGTTGTGATTGGCATCAATGTTTGGCATGTCATTCTGGCTAAAGTATAGCTGGTAAGGCAGAGCTAGGTGTCCCACAAGGGCTTGGAATCATGTGGGATCGATGTCATTAGGTACATGGGTTTCTTGCAAGGCTCTATTGAGAATTTCTTGATGTATGGGAGAAGAATTAAGCAAATTAAAGATGGAGATATGAGCGGGGGTCTTTCCTAAGTGATAAAGAATATTGTACTGAGAGTTTACAGGAGTAGATTGAGCAAATGTGGGGGCTGCTGGGACAGTAATGCGGGAGCGTCACGTAGTAACAACACATTGAGGATCTTTAGCTTTAACATGTATCATAGACACACGGGGCTCTACTTGCTCAATGTAATGAATAATACCATCGTAATTGAGGGGTACATTCTTATAGCTTACGTTATTTGTGGTGTTATCTTGGGGATTGTTGTTGGAGGTGCTCACACCTTGATTATGGTTCGGGAAGGCATTTTGGTATATCTGCAACTGAGCATTAGACAACGAAGCTTGACTGGTGTCAACTTTGATATGTCCTCGATCGATAAGATCTTGGACATAGTTTTTTAGACCTTGACACTTATTCAGAGTATATCCTTTGATTTTATGGAATTCACAATATCCATTCTCCCTAAACTAGGCAGGTTTAGGCTTGGATTCATCAAGCGGTTTGGTGATAGGGTACGTGATCGTAAAGTTGATCTGTAACAATTTATTGAAGACGACACTCAAGGGTCTCCTAATTGAGCATACTGGCATTTTTCGTTCCCTTGAAAATTTTGGTTTGACTATTGAGGAGGACGAGATGCCCCCTATGGCATAGATATGGCATTAGGTACAGATGGTTGTTGTTGTTGGGAGGTATTGGCTACCTAAACATGTTTAGTGTCAGTGACACAATCATTCACTGCATTTTTGTTCTTGTTCCAAAAGCGAGACTTATCACCGGATGGCCTTTCTCTATCATAATTATGTATCTTGATGTGCCCTTTGGCAACAAGGCCGCATTCAAGGATGGTTCATTTTTCCACTATCTCCGTGAATGTGGTAACACAGTGTAACCTGAAATTGTGAGTCATGTCAGGATGAGAGTTCTCCACGAAGAGGGTGACCATGTCCTTCTCTTTGAGATTTGTTTTCATTTGGCTCGCTAGTACATGCCACCTTTGAAGGTAGCTAGCAAAGGTTTCTCCTTCGCGTTGCTTCTCTTTGAGGAGATCTAAGGTGTCAACATCCTCCAAATTGAAGAAGAAGTAGGAAACAAACTTTTTTGATAGGTTCACAAAGGATTTTATGGACCGTCGTTTTAGACCCATGAACCATTCTAGGGCATTACCTGTCAAACTCTATGGGAACAGGCGCAAGAGATAGTTTTCGTTGTGCATAACTTCTTGACACTGGGAGTAAAAATCTTGCAAGTGAGCCTTAGGATCTTTGTTCCCCTTGTATCTATCAAATTTTGGTATTTCAAAATGTTTAGGGAAGGGGATCAATGAGATGGAGGGATCGAATGGATATGAGCATATGTGTTCAAACTTGAATGATTGTTTGCCAACCCCAACTTGAAGATCTTTCAGAGCAGCTTTGATTTCTAACAGATCTGAGATGATTGATGGCGGGTTGGATGGATATGGATGGTAGGATGATAAAGGATCTTGCTGAGAGAGTGTTGGAATGTTGAGGTATGGATTTTGGTAGTGGGATGATGACATCCCTTGCTAGTAAGTCAAGGGATTTTGTTGGTACAGAGTTTGTTTTTGTGAGGTATAGTACAAATTTGTTTGATAAAAATGTGAGGTAGGCTATTGAGAAGCTTGGATGTGATGTTGCGGATTGACCTACTGATACTGAGGGTATTGCTATGACTGTTGGGAGGCCGCATAAGGTGGTTGATGCTGGGATTGTTGTTGGTTGTTGATGTGATGTGAGATGTTGTGTGGGCCAAGACGGGATGTTGTATTGTGTGTGAGTTCGCAGACGTAGGATGGATGTGAGGAATGGGGATATGATTTGAGTGGGAGGTTGGGACGGATTGCTTTGGGACTGGTATGGTGGTTGTTGTGAAGAGAACAGGGGATTGGGTGGCAGTTGTTGCTAAGGAGGTGGCTGAGATAATGTAGGGGCATTTTGCAATGGAGGCTATTGGGTATCAAAGGGGACATTTGATTGGAATGTACCTTGTGGCAGTAATGGAGGTGGTACGTTAGATTGGGGAGGCTGTGGAGATGCGTACGAAGGCGATGGTAGGTTTATGGCCCTAGAAGGTGGAGGAAATGTAGTAAAAGGGGTGCCCCCAGTGCTGAAAGGAGGTGGATTTGAAAGGGGTGGTGTCGTTAGCATTAATGGTGGTTGTTGCAGAATGTTTTGTGGCATGCCAAAGGCAAAAGGATCATTGGGATCAGTTGTTTGAGGATCCCTCATGACTGAGATTGCGGGATGTGGAGGATTGCTAATGGGATACAAAACGCAATTGTCAAATTCAGGTTGATGCCAACCTTCTACTGGAGGAACATTGGGGGCATATGAACTCCCTGGTGCATTTTCTGAACCTTGGGGTATGTTAGATGTGGAACCGCTGTATTTGGATAAGTCAACACCTGGTGAAATTTTGACACCTTTTTCAATGAGATGCGCCAAGATTTCTTCCCCCATGTCTTTCGAGCAAGCGGTCAGTCATTTGCACATTGGTAGGGTTACTAAAGTGTTCCTCAAATGTAAGTTTGAGTTGGTTGACCATGTTCTCATCCTCGAGTGGTGGTGTGTTTTGACTATCAATATTGGATTGTGATGATGTACCATTGTGCGGATCTCGAGGGATGTTCGCACCATTATGGAGGTCTTGTGAGGAATTAGCTACGTTGTTTGGATCTTGAGGGATTTTTGGTTGGGATTGTTGTTCGGCCATTTTCCTTGTTTGTGATCGGGTCTGAACGAGCATGCAAGATGATAGGATAGATTAATATGCTAAGATGATCAAGATGATGATGAAAGGATTGGCCCAATGGATTAGCCAACGAGGATATGGCTCAATGGGCTTGATTTGGATGATTAATCCGAAATGGATTTGTTTGATGAGATCAAATTAAGTTGATTGATAGATAATCGACCAACCTGGATTGGATGATATGATGATTTGATTTGGATTGATGATCGATTAGGATGAATGATAATGATCGGAATCCAAAAATGAGTTCAAGAGTGATCCTTGGTAATGCTACGTGTTGATTAATTGACTAAAGGGTGGATGTATGATAACGACACCGAATCCAACTTGAGATTGAAGTGGATTGATTGGGGCGACAAGGATGGTCGACTCAGGATGGATGACTACCCTAAGTCAATTTTGATAGATGACGATTAGAGACAAACACCTAGGTCGATTTGGACAACTACTTTAACAAAGTTTAACAAAATACCTGTGATATGAAACAGAGAAACGAGATCCAAGATGTGGAGAATGACCAAGTGAATGGGGACTCTAAAGGGGTGAATGGATGCTTGAAATAAGGGGATGAACATTTAGGATGGCGAACAGAATCTTGAAACAAGTGTACAAATGTTCAAAATGGGGAGACAAGTGATCAAAATGGTGAAACAGGTGTCCCGAATGACAAAACAGATGAAAAAGTTGATTGGTTAAGGGTCAGGTCCACCCCTGGAGGTCAAGTTCACCTATCTAGAGGTCAAGTTTTCCTGTCCAAAGGGAAATTTCGCCTGTCTAGCGGTCAAGTTCGCTTGTCCAGAGGGAAAGTTCGCCTATCTAGAGGTCAAGTTCGCATATCCAGAGGGAAAGTTTGTCTATCCAGAGGGAAAGTTCACCTATCCAAAGGGAAAGGTTGCCTGTCTAGAGGGAAAGTTCACTTGAATAGAGGGAAAGTTCACCTATGGAGCTAAATTTGGTCAAAATTGGCCAAAAGAGACTGGAAAAGGCTGGTTCAAGGTCAAGTTCGCCCTTGGGTGGGTTAGGTTCGCCTGTTCAGAGGTCAAGTTTGCCCCTGGACAAGTTTAAACTTTACTTTTGAAAGGATGACTAAGGAAAAGGACTCAAAACACAACAATCATCAATGCAAGGGATATGGTTGAGTCAATTAATCAGACAATCACTAGTTTCACACAAAAAAGACAATTCAGACAACACAAACCTAAGTCTAGTAGAGAGGGTATGGCCAAAAAATTATTCTACTCTAGGATGAACATGGTTGTTAGGGAGTCCTCGATATACACCTAATACGTGAGGCCCAAACCGTGAATACCAACCCGTTACAAGCATGAGTTGAGAATCTTAGCAAGATACTAAAGGCTTGAACCAACTCTTCACGTCATCCTGATGCTTCACAAATTACAACGTGGTTGGATTGAGGTATAGCTTTCGCTCTCCCCCCTTTATATACCCCACTGGTACATGTGGTTGGAATCGTCCCTTAGGGTGATGAAATCCCCAAGCAGGTCCCACTAAGAAAAGTAAAAGAGGATGACTCAAAGGACTTGGTAAGCTACAATTTCTCGTCACCTAGGATCGTTGAATGGTGCAAGGGGACTGGATACGTCAAATAGCTTACCCACAAGCACCACAAAAAAGGTTAATTGACACCCTTAGTTAAACTATGTGCCTAAGTTAGGGGGTTAAAAATCCTTAAAACAGTCAAAAGGAATGCTAAAAACTAAAATTTTACCTTCTAGAAAAAGTTGTCTAGGGAAAATACGCCTGTCTGGAGGGAAAGTTCACCTATCTACAGGGAAAGTTTTCCTATTTGCAAGGCAAGTTCACCTGTCTGTAGGTCAGGTTCACCTATCCAGAGGGAAAGTTCGTCTGTCTATTGGTTAGGTCTGCCCCTTTGTGAAAAATTTGCAAAAAGTCAGTTTTTGAGTCTGTGGAGGGCAAGTTCGTCCCTAGGAAGGTTGGGTCCGCCTATGGAGGGAAGGTCCACCTATCTGTCAAGTCAGGTCCGCCCCTCAAGGTTTGGTCCACCCAGGAAGGTCAAGTCTACCCCTCTGCAGGTTGGGTCCGCCCCTCTATAACCTACACCTGCAAAAAGTAAAAAACTAGCAAACATGAAAGCAAGAGACCCATTTGTGGGTCCCACTGGGCGTTCCAAAAATGTGATAGGGAAAAAATAAGTGTTAGAAAAAGAGAAGCAAACAAAAAGAGTGTGAATAACAAATACAAACACCCTACACCTCAAGATTGGCCTAAAGATTATCTAAACTAAGCAAAATGAAATATTTCACCTTGTCGAGTTATCTTTTGATTGGCCCTTCAATCTTCGATGTTGTATGCTCATTTGATGGAAAGGGATGTGAGCTATAAGATGAGATGAGGATGGGAAAACAAGTGAAAATGGGTGCAAGTATGAAAATTTGGCTAAGTATGGCTCGAGAGAAAATTTTGCAAGAGTTTGGCTAGCATGAATGATCTCTCCCAAAATGAGAGAAAAGAGGCGGTATTTATAGATAATTTTGAATTCTCTAGGGAAATGGATGGTTGAGATTGAGCCACCAAGATCAAGATGTAGAGCTAAGGTGAGTTGAGAACTCACAATCCCCCACATCTTGACATGTGGCATGTGAAGTGGCTTGAAATGGATGATGTGTACATGAGTTGGAAGGAAAGTACATGACATGGAGGTAGTACATAGTACTTTGGGATTGGATAAGATCTCCTCATAAAAGAGGTCCTTGTCCCCATGTGGGTGAGAGGACATGTGAGGAATTAAAAATTTCTCAAATATCCACATGGGGATGAGAAAAGGAATTTTAAATTCCAAGCGATGCATTAGGGGATTAAATGTGAATTAAAAATTCACATGGGGAATGGAGCGCCTTCTTCAAAAGGAGAAATTCTTTAAGAAGGTTGACTTATGACACATTCCATAAATGATATGGTGATTAGGATGACCTAATTAGGTGATTAAGGTTGTGCAAGTACTTGATTAGATAAATTAATGATAGATTAGAGGCAAGTGGGAAATGATGGAGAATGGGACCCTAATGATGATTAGGGGTGTGCACATCTTAATCATAAATTAATTATGACTAAGAAAGAGGGTTAGATTGTTAAGAGGGATTAGAGACCAACTTGCAAAAGTTGGAGGATGTGACAATGAGAGAGAAAATGAGGAATTTAAAAATAAATTTAAAATTCCAAGAGATAACATGACTAAAATAAATAAAGTGGAATATTTACTTCATTTAGAGAGAAAAGAGGGGGAAAAGTATTTATTAGATTAAATACTTTGGAAACCTTATATAAGATACAAAATATTAATTAAATGAGTGATTTAATTAATACCGACAAAGATGACGAATTAAATGAGCAAAAGGATAATTAAGGAGACGACTTTGACCATATGGAAGTGGTCAAATTTAGATGTCTACAATAAGTATTTAATCATTTAGGTTTGACCTAATGATCGCATTTAACCTAATTAATGATGAGTTGAAAATCACTAAAGGCTTGAAGGCATTCCATAACTAGGAATTAGGTAAACATTGTCCCAAAAATGAGAGATATCATGTGGTCACTAGAGCACTCAAAGTCTGACCCAAAGGACACATAATTGAATGTTTGTGTCATTTTGGCCATGGTGAGGCTAAATTATATACCTTAAGTATATGCAAGATCTAGAACACTATGCAAGAGTTTAAAGCCATATTCTAAGTCAAGAAAAATACCTTCAAATTGAGAATAAGAAAGAACAACTAAAAATTTCACATTCAATTATCAAAGTAGGAGATCTCCTTTGTTGAGTGGATTTGATCATAGATATGAGTGATTTAGTTTCTTTGGATTATTTAAGATCTTGATAGCATGTACTTGCATGTGGATACTTGATTATCTATGCGGGGCCTTATCTTGTCTCATGCCATGTCATGTTATTAGTGATGGGAGGATTGAATGTTTGATTTATAGGTGTTTGAGTGAGGAATTGAATGGCTAAGATTAAATGATGGATGCATGGTGCAAACTAAGTGGGATGGCTAAGGCATTGAATCATGTGCAAGGGGTCTATTTTAATTTAACTTAAATCAATTAATTAATTGTGGAGGGAAATTTTTTATTACATTTTATTTATTTATTTTCAGTGGATGAAAGTGGGCCTATTTTATCGTATTTAATAATGGGGAAAAGTGGATTTTATTTAATTTAATTATTAAATAGAAATAGATTTAATTTATATTAATTTAATAATAAGGTGGGGGTGAAAATTCTATTTAATCTAGATAATTGGTGGAGTGAACTATGGATGAAATTAATAAACTTAAAAAATTAATTATTGTGATGAGGTGAACTTTAGGTATCTACACCTTTCTTCAATTATAATTTAGAACTATCAAAATAAAGAGTCAAAGTGTTACAAAAGGTGATGAAAGGATGGAATTGTTTAAGGACTTGGCATCCTTGGGTTTGATAACAATAGAGTCAAAATAAAACACTTCCATTTATCGCATCCCAACCAAATAGGTTTATTTTAGATTAGGTGTCAAAATATTACATATTATATATATAGAGAGAGAGAGAGAGAGATAAGTTTACAAATATATATCATGTATATATTTGTATGTACATACATATATACATACATACAAACACACACACATATATACATGCACACACGCATATGTATGTATATATACATACATTTGCATATATATGTATACATACATACATCTACATACATACGTATATGTATATATGGATATAAATATATATAAAAATATATATATATATATATATATATATATATATATATATATATATATATATATATATATATATATTAAAATAAGTATATATAGTGAAATAAGTTTACAAATATAGTTCACGCAGAGCACTAGATCACAAGTTATATGAAGAGTGTCTAAGATCAAACAACAAGAATAGCTAAATCAAATCAAAATCAAGATTGAACCTACCGATACTAGAAGCTATTTACAACTAAAATTCTACAATATATATATTGAAATAAGTTTACAAATATAGTTCATGTAGAGCACTAGATCGCAAATTTGATGAAGAGTTTCTAAGATTGAACAAAAAGAATAGCTACATCAAATCAAAATCAATATTGAACCCACCCATACTACAAGCTATTAACAACTAAAATTCTACAAATAAAAGTCTTGCACCAAATATAGCAAAGACTAATTGTACCTAGACCAACAACCCAAAAACATAATATACCCAAATAGTCAATTGGTAGGATAAAGCCTATCTTTTTTCTTATCAAGATTAGCAACTTTATATTTAATGTTTCACTTTAAAGTTTTACTCTAAAATCAGTACACTCCAAAATGTAATCTTTGGGTAAAAATTGATAAGAGTTGTCAAGATAGGAAGAGAAGAATATCTAACACTAGAATTAGAAGTAAGAGGAACAAAACCATCATTAAAAAATTTCTTACCCTTACTTAAATAAACAAATCTGCTAATAGCACTAGGGCCATAATTAATAGTGTATGTCTGAAATGTGGGAGAGTTAGCAAATCAATAGTAAGACACACAAACATGAACGAGACGTATTATATTAAAGATTTGAATCAATAAAACTACTCTATTTGCAGCAAATAAATCTCTAAAAACATTCCATTGTTCTTTATTATCAAGGATTCATTAAATCATTTGGCTCTCAGATTTTATATGTGCACTATGATTGTTAGAATGACAACTTGAGAAATGAAATGTTAAAAAATGCAAGAAATCTAAGTTTCTACATGAAACTATGTGATAAAAGTCATGATACTATGATAATGGTGATATTGAAAAATGGATAATGATGTTGCATAAAAAGGTAAAATGATTTTGCATATGCTCAAATATTAACTATTGATATGATAAACTAAAATGCAATTACAAACTAAGTCATGATTTTAAGTTAGGATGATAAAACAATGCAACTTGCTAAATGCTAAATGATCAAATTCTAAATGCTCCAATGCTCCAAAGCTATTCCTGCATAATAAGTTTGCTAAAAGATGTGATGATGAATGTTGTAGCAAAGGGTTGTATTTATGGGATTTTCAAAGCATCTTGTGATGTGGCAGTGATCAACGGTCCAAATTCAAACATGAGGGATGAACGGTGGAGATGGAAGAATCAAGGAGGATGTTCCCTTGACCAAGGGCAACATGCTAAATGGATGAAGGAATAAAATGTGTGAGGAATAAGCCATGTGTTAAAAGTTTATTGAAGATAATTGGTTAAAAATTTAATGTAATTAAATATTAGCCATATTTAATTGCATGTGGCATTTGATGATATGGCCAAAAGCGTTGTAGGCATGTGACTAAATTTGAATTTGAAATTATCCAAAATTAGTGAGGAGATATTTAATTAAATAAAAACAAACTATAAACATTTGTTTATTTAATTAAATTTAGAAGAATGTGGTTTAGGATGAAGAATTTAGAAAAGTGTGAACTACATAAATAAATTGAGAATTTATTTATAAGTAGATGAATTAAAGGAATTCATTAATTAAATAGCTAGTATTTAATTAATTAATTGTCTTAACCGATTTTAGGTGTATACATTTTGCCCCTCTTTGAAGTAATGTGTTTACACATTGCTTTAAAAAAAAATCGATGCCGCAGATGCTTATTTTCAGGTGATGATGGATATATGCCCCCTCGGGAGATAAATTGGTGAATTTTTGAATTTTTTGAAAATTTTGATGATTTTTCAATGATTTGATGATTATCTCAAAGTTTTATGATTTAAAAATGATGTATAAACCAAAAGGTGATGAAATTGATGAATTTACCCCTTTTGAAAATAAAATAAAACAACCCCATAAAAATGCCACTTAATTAACCTTAAAAGGGTTAAAAAGAGTGATTAGAAGTTCATTTGAGCATTTGTATTTTGAAAACTTTGAGAGTGATTGAGTGATTTGTGCAAATTTGGTGAAATGGTATCCCTTATCACACGCATCGATTCGAGCACATTAGACATCACAGCCGCCCAACAGCATAGGAACCTCTGGTATGTACCCTGAAAACCTCCCTCGTAATTTGTGCATTTCGTTCTTCATGTCATTTTCATGTTCAAATTCAGTTTATTTTGTTTTAGCGTATAGGGTTACCGCAGTAGCGCATAGGTGAATTTAGCGCTTAGGTGAATTGATTTAGCACATTAATGAAAGGATGTAGCACATAGGATGATTTGGTGCATAGGGACTCTGTTCCTGCGCATTCGTGAAATTGTCTGGCGCATTTATGGTTTTGGAACATTGAAACCCTATTTTAGCACATTGATGATTTTTTCTAGTGCATAGAGTCTTTCAGTGCATTGAAGCATTGTTCTAGCGCATTGGTGAAATTTAGACTAGATTGATGATGTTGTTGATTAGACCCCTTGATTTTGATGATGTTTGATTGTGTCAGCCATTGATTTGATGGTGATTGATGATTTTAATAGATTAGATCTCCATTGATCTCATGATAGGTGAGATTCCATGATAGGATGATGATAATTGACCTCATGATAAGCGAGGATCAATGATAGTTTGATTGATTGATTGACCTCATGATAGGCGATGTTAAATTGATTGATGAACCTCATGATAGGTGAGGTTGAAATTGATTGATGAACCTCATGATAGGCAAGGTTAAATTGATTGATGAGCCTCATGATAGGCGAGGTTGAAATTGATTGATGAACCTCATGATAGGCAAGGTTAAATTGATTGATGAACCTCATGATAGGCGAGGTTGAAATCGATTGATGAACCTCATGATAGGCGAGGTTTAATTGATTGATGAACCTTATAATAGACGAGGTTGAATGATAGATTGATGCTCATGATATTTGATCAAAGTCTCACCAAAGCTGATTAGATTGATAGACTGATTGATTTTGATTGATTGATTTGCTGATTTGCGATATTTTGTGATGATAGGAGCCTTTGACAAGTCTACAAATTAGGGAGTGTTTCCCTAGGACGTGGGATTTGATATCCCACTTGACGCAACCTGAGGTAGCGGTTATCACCTAATGTGGATTATCGTCCATAATTGATATGGCCCGAATTAGGATTAACAAGGGCTTATTGACAGCTTTAGCAGAGAGGTGGCACAACGAGCATAACACCTTTCATTTGCCCACTGGTTCAAGATCACAGTTACTCTAGAGGACACATATCGGATTCTGCAGATACCCATGGTTGGAGGGCTTGTCCTATATGATTCTCAAGAGCAGGGCGGGACTGATGCACTACACACAGTATTCGAGGATGATCAGATATGTGGTTATGAGATTCATTGGAGGGATATGGTTGATGCTTATGCCACATCATCTTTTGTTCTTGCCAGATTTATTGGAGGGTTCCTTTGTCCTGACAGTAGGTCAAAGGGACTTTTAGTTGGATGGGGGCGAATTTTGGAGAGCATGATTTCTTAGGGCACTAGATATGCATGGGGATGTTGTATGCTCGCGTATTTGTACCATGACATACACCAGGTGATCTATCTTCATAGGGCCAGTTTATCAGTTGGGGTCACATTGCTTCAGGTCTAGGCCTGGGAGCATATAGCAGTCACATGGCTAGTTGGAGAGAGACAATGTCCTGCCTTGAGACTGTACATACATATTTATGTCAGTCGAGTTGCTCAGCCTAGCTTGGGAAAACTGGAGTACTGGAGGAGGACACTGGATGATCTCGAGTCTATAGTATGGCAGCCCTATCTAGATTGTGAGCAATGGCCAGAGGATGATACCAAGATGCCCTATCTATGCCAGTCGATGTACGTGATTCGGCGGACTTGGTTTATCATTGTACAAACCCCAATCCTAATACCTCCCAAACAATAAGAACAAACACATTAGATTTTCAAATGCAAGTAAGAACAAGGATTCCCCATGAAATCCATTTACCAAATTCAAATTAGGAAAAAAATCAATGAAAAACACAATGAAATAACAAAATAGAGATTGAATCCTAATTAAACTAGCAAACTCATGATCCCATGGGGGAATTGGTGCCAATTTGATGTAACAATTGGCCCTTTCCCAATTCCTATGATGCAAGATTGATGTATGTTGATGAATGTTGATGAATGATCCACTTTGTTGATGCTTGATGAGTGCTCCAATGGAAAAACCTGCATAACCTAGCTATGATTCAATGATATTGGATGGAAATGGCTAAATATTTTAGCATAGTAACTTTGCATAATTTGTGGATGATCAAATGAGGAATGAAGCCTCTTATTTATAGATGAGATTGAAAGATGAATGTCCAAAATTGAGCAATGTGGGACTAACATTCATCCAATGGCAAGATGCCACTTGTCAACCTATGAGTGGATGGAGGATGTGCAAGTTTTGAGGATTGTGCCAATAAATGCTATTTTTGAATTTTGAATTTGTTGAAATGACTTAAGAGGGAAGGAAAATGCATTAAATGCCACTTGGCTCAAGGCAAAGGACATGTAAGATGGAGTAAATGCCTTGTTGGATGTACATGTCAACTTGGATTTTGAATTCAAACTTGAAGAATATTCCAAAAGATGCCTTGTTGAGGAAAATAGAGATTTAATAAATCAATTAAATCTATTTTCATGTGCAAGTGGTAAAAGTTGGAGGATGGGACATGAAATGAGATTAAATTAATCAAAGTTAATTAATTTAATGAGAGATCAAGTGATGTGACCTATTTGACTTAAATTTGTGGATTTATTTAAATCAAATATGAGATGAATGTGATAAGAGATTAATTAAATAAAGATTTTGATTTATTTAATTAAAAGAGATGATGTTAGATTAAACTAAATAAGGTTTTAATTTATTTAATTTAATAGATAGACTTTAGAGATTTAATCAAATAAAATTGATTATTTAATTAAATAGGATAATTAGATCAAGATGATTAATTTAATTATCGAGAAGAGGTGACTTAATTAGATAACTAGTTTATTTAATTAAGAGATGAATATTGATGAATTTAATCATATAGGGGATTTGATTAAATGGTTAGACAAAGGATGATTCGGGATGAAACAATGTTAGTAGGTCAAGATCAGATGTATAATGTCAATCAGTACATTTTACGTGTCTACATTTTGCCCTCTTTGAAGCAATGCACTCGTTTGCGTTGGTTCAAAGAATAAACGAACTCAATCAATGCCGAAAAAGAATTCTTTTAACAATCTTGCCCCATTGCTGCCTGGTGAGAGAAAACATGCCAATATATTGCCCCCTTGAGAGATTGGATGAAAATTTCAATTTTTGGGTGATCTCACAAAAAAAAGAGGACAAGGTGCCCGATAGGTCCGTAAAGGCTCCAGGAGGCTGAGAACGTGTCTAAACACAATAAAATGATGTAAAACAGGCCTCAACTAAACAAAACAGCTTCAAGGGTCCAAAACCCTAGCAGGATAGCTAATCAAGATGAAAAAAATCCTAATTTTCAAGCTTAAAAAGGCTCTGAGGGGTCACTTTCAATTCATTTTCACACACAGCCATCTAGCAACCTTGAGATTTGAGCTTTGACCTCCTGACGATATGGCACAACGATAGCTTTCGATGCACATTTCTGACCGAGTCCGGACGTATCAACGGCCACCTGGCATTGGGGCACCGATAAGTGATCCTTACTTGAGCTTTGTTTTTCATTTTTAGCCTTCATTTAATGCTTTCAAAGTCAGTCCTTCTACAGTGGCGCTATATAGCGTCGCTCAGAAATCAAACTGCACCACTCGGTGTTAAATTATGTTGCAGCGGTGGAGTTTGGAGTTTGAAAACAAATTCTAAACTTCGCCACTGAGCTCGTGGCCAATAGGGTGATTTCTAAACTACAACGCGGCGGTCCTTTATCCTTGTAAACTATGCCACTGGGAAGAAAAGTGCACCGCGGCGGTGCGTTTTCGGCCTTTTGTGCCCTAGCATCAGAGTTTGATTAAAAATAAAATTGCACTGCCTTCACAGATTGCGACGCTGGAGTGGTTTCTTGGACGCTCGGAAAAATATTTTTTAAAATTTTTAACACAATGACCCTTCCTGATGTAGGATGCGGCGAGGGAGCTCTACTCCCGAGAGCACAAGTCGTAGGATCTGTTCAGTTACTTGTGGGACCTAAGCGACAGAGATTAGGACTGACTCCGGGACATGGGGTTGTGGTATATCGCTGACGCAACGCCCATTCACACTCACCTCGGGATGATATCAGCGCTTGTCGAGAGATGGTATAGCGGGACCTCTTCGTTCCACCTTCCCATCGGTGAGGCCGCCGTCACCTTGGAGGACGTTTGGCGCATCTTACGATTGCCGATTCATGTTCGGCATGTCATTTTTGATATAGATGAGAGGTGGGATGCCTGCCACAAAGTCCTCGCCATAGAGGACATTGTTATTTGCGAGGGGTAGATCGAGCTCGAGCAACACAGGACCATGGTACCTCCCTTCCGCTTGGTTGTTGTAGCAATTATTTCGGGTCTCGTTGCCCCAAACCGATGAGGCCGATATTTTAGTCCTGGTTGGGGACTCTGCTAGGAGCACATGGTTCATGATAGACCAGTCCGTTTTGCTTGGGGGCCGATTCTTCTTGCATCTTTGTACAAAGATCTTCACGAGTACGTCTACCTCGACAATAGAGCACTCGAAGCAGGCATGACACTCCTCCATGTCTAGGCATGGGAGCACATTGTTGTCCTTCGGCCATCAATTGTTATAGTTCTAATGGGGGCTAATGATCCCCTCGTATGGCAGTACAGAGGTGGTGTGTTCTTCACACACACAGGCGAGCACGAGATTCCTTATTGGAGGAGGTCCTAGACAAGATGCAGATATTCATATGGCATCTGTACCTTGGTTGGCCTGGGTGGGCTGACAATGCACATCAGATTTTCTATGCCCGCCAAGACCGCTTCATGCAGGGGCGAGAGCACACTATGATTGAGAGAAATCTGCCCGGGCGCGTGCAGTGTCAGTTTGGTGAGCCCCAAGATCATTCTGATGATGATTATTTCATCATCTTTGCCCGCACCATGTCACAGGTTTCATGAGGGAGATACATTCTTGCCTCAAAGGCTGTCGACAATTTCAGACAGTTGGTGGCTCAGCCATGGGCTTACGATCAAGGGCCTACAAATGCAGGCACGACACAGGCATATAGGGATTGGTTCTAGCCTCCGCTTCATTTGACTATTCAAGGAGTAGTCCTCGATCGATGGAGGGTGAGAGGCAGAGGGGGAGAATGAGGACAGAGGGATGGTGCACGACAAGATCAGTCGATCGGGCCTCCAGTTCAACCATAACAGGTCAATGTACAAATGCAGGACCAACAGCAAGTGCCGGCAGGTGCACCGCCATAGGTTGGGGGCGAGGATCAGCCTCTGGTACAGCCTCCATGAGCACAACCAGCAGGGTAGGTGGATCCCCGAGATACTTTGATTGCATAGTTGCAGGCTCAGGTGCAGACTTTGATAGGGGGGAGAGATCAGGCTAGGACTGAGAAAGATCAAATCAGGGTTGAGAGGGATTAGGCAATACTGTAGAGACAGGCTACAAAGTTATAGGTAGCCACAGAGCTAGGCTGGAGACAATAGTTGGAGAGCATGGCAGCCTCCTCTCAGGTTACAGTGTCCATTCGGTCCTACAGGGATGTCGTCTGAGAGGCCGAGTATTACCGGATGCATTACCATGAGGCCGTACCCAAAGCAGCATGGGTCCCAGAGTATTCGTAGCGGACCATCCACAGACCAGTAGAGGGTCACGGTGACAAGGGTGAGGGAAGCATACAAGGGGGGTAGACCTTGATCGAGATGATACTTTTTGTGCCTTATGGGCTCCTTTTTGATAGCCCGATGGGCCTTTTTGTACTGATTGACACATGTACAGTGATCTGATTATTTTGTACTATGACAGTTACATTATTGATGATATATACGATCCAATGATTTTGATGTGATGTGTACCATTTATTTATGCATGGATGGATGATTCTATTTCTATATGTTGTGCAATGATGTTTATGATGTTATCTAATGCATATATGGATGTATTTATTTCCGATGATATATGCATTATGCAATGATTATGACTAACAGATCTATATTATGTTGTTAACTTTATGATATGCAGATGTATTTATGTGATGTGTAATAATGTAGCAGTCTATATGATTATTTGAAATGATATGATGTTATGATATGTAAAATGATATGGAAATGATCTATGGTGTATACGCAAAATAATGTGAATCATGCTTATAAAATCAAATGATTATGGATGTACATTTTTCATGTAATGGATTTTGTATGTTTCTATTTATGCTTATAATGATGTGGAATGATTGATGCAATGGAATGTTTATGATGCTATTTATGAGATGACATGGATGATTAATGGGCGATACAATGCAATGTGAATGCAATGGTCATGCTTTATATGAGATGGTTTTCTAAGATGCTTAGAATAACAAATCTATATTATCCTAAACATGTTAAATGTATGTATGTGATGCATTTTAATGTGGTGTACTATATGCAATGATATGATGATCTTTTATGCAAAATGAACGTAATGCGTAAGATGACTTTATGATGTTATGCAAATATGTATGCAATGGACTATCTATAATGGTTATGCACTTATTATGTATGATTATGCAATAGGTGGTAATGTGAAATGTTTATGAAATGTTTATGCAAATGAATGTTATGCAATGATTTACGTGATGAATGCAATGTGATGCAATGTAATAAAAATGGATGTGCTTATCTATAAAAAATGCTTATAATAACATGTTTATATGATGATGGAAATGCAATGCATATGTTTCCTATATGATATGTTGATGCAATATGCAAATTTTTTGTGGATGTAGGATCGGTGATGATGATGACGGTGATGATGAACTGTCATAGTACCTTGGTTAGCGTGACGCACAAGAAGGAAAGAAGAAGTCATTTCAACAAGACACAAGATGATGAATATGCAAATGATGATGATTTCTTTCCGAGGAATTAGGATTTTCAAAGGGCCAATTTCCTTATGTTTGATGACACACACAGTACGGTGCATCAAGGTATAGAAAATTAGGATGGCATTGTACCTAGTGTGATGAACTTTGACTTGACAAACAGATAGGAGTATCCTTGTTCACACCTGACATACGGAAACCTTGCTAGGATGCACTTTAGAAGTTTCAGACACATCGGACCAAAACACAGAAAGGTATAACCTATCAATGCAATAGTCAACAAGTTTCCCAAAACCTCCTCCATACATACCTAACAAAGCAAGTATTCGCCAAGGTTATATTACAAGAACGTCCAAAAAGCACAACAAAAAAAAGATAATGATTGTTGCCCCATTCCTATTTCTCTAAATCCTCTTGTTCAGATATCATCAAGAAGTCCTTGGAATGAGCACAATAAGATAAGTTAAAAGATAAAGACAAAGTAAATAAGCAAGCTGATGTTCTTCAATACCGCTAACCAAAAGGGGATGTGTTTTTCAAGGATAAGGACCGGAACTATTGCCAAAAGATAATGCCCATTGTAGGAAGGATTCATCCTAGGACATGTTAGTGGATGGTGGCATGTCATTTCGTTTATCCTAAGCGTTCTTTCAAATGATTGATATGGGACCAATTGGATGATGAGTTATCGACACAAAGAGATGACCAACTTGTTTACGTACTGACTTAGACCTAAGACTTGACGTTGTGAGTTTTCACTTTTGACTAGCTAGACTTGTTTATGATTATCTTACCAAAGATTGAAGATGACGATCATTTATTATGAATGATGTTATTGCTAGTGCAAGTGAGATGAGATTGATGGATTTTTTCAAATATTTGGATGTTTTTGATCTTTTTGAGATGTTTTTGGTATTTTTTGAGATTTTTAAATGTTTTGATTTTTGATTTTCCAATGTTTTGGGGTTTTCTAATATTTTGACCAAGAGACTAACCTAAAAACTTATCCTAGGGGCCTCGGGGGCTGATCAATAGATTAGCCTTGCCTACGTTATACACACAGAGACCACGTAGTTCGACTGATGAGTTAACCAATTTACAGATGATGATATACATGGTGAGATGTCAATTTATTATAGCAGATGCCTAAAGGACTAACCTAAGTGTCTCGGGGGATGATCAAGGATCAACCTTTCCTATGTTCAAGGCTTAGAGACCCGTAGTTCGACAAGACGACTTCACTTTTGACTTTTTGATTGAATTTTCAACCTATTTTGGGATTTTTGATATGTTTTGAATGTTTTTGGATTTTTTTATTTTTTTGGATTTTTTGATTTTTTGATGTTTTTGGATTTTATAATTTTATAACTTTAAGGATATACATGAATCCGATCTGATGAAAACATGCCCCCAATGTGAAGCAATAGACTACTCCGATAAAGGTAGGACAAGCTGACCTTGAGGATGGGTCGAGTACTACTAGGAGGGATCATGATACAAACACAAGACCAAGCTATGGTGCAGATGCGGGTGGATGAGTGATGGATGGAGATTCAAATGCGATGGATGATGGAAGCATGATGGATGGATGATCTAGAAAAAGCCATAAAGATCCTAGTAGATGGAAAATGCTTATTTACACAAGGCACTTGTTTGCCAGGTTTTCACCAAGGTACTTGTCCAAAGTGCCACCGAAGTGGTTTTCACTAGAGGATGATTTTTCTCTTTACTGTTTTCAATCCTTTTTCTGATTTTTTTGGATTTTTTGCTTTTTTTATTTTTTTGTTGTTACCAAAATGCCTGTTTGCCAGGTTTTTGCTGAAGTAACCATTTTTTCAGGACATTTTTTGATTTTTTTTTTTAATTTTTGCCCTATACCTTGAAAGATTTTAGGCATAAATTTTTTGAGATGAGAGCTATTCATGGGCTCTTGCAGAGGTTCCCCTTTGAGTGTTGATAACTGATATGCCCCTAACTTGTAACTTGTTGTGATAATGAATGGTCCCAACCAATTGGGCTCAAATTTTCCTTTGCTACTTGGGTTTGGGACATTCTTCTGATTCTCCTTTAATACCAGTTCTCTGAATTGGAAGGTCCTGCTTCTGATTTTTTTATTATAGCTCCTTTTGAGTCTATTCTGATAGACTTGCAAATGATTCAAAGAATATATACGTTGCTCATCTAGTAGCTCCATCTCATTCAATCTTGATACTCGGTCCTCTTCATCTATGATGATTTTTTGCAGTGATATCCTGAGTGATGGGAGCTCGATCTCAATGGGGAGTACTGCTTCTAATCCATAGACCAAGGAGAAAGGGGTGGCACCAATGGGTGTCTAGATGCTAGTTCAGTAGGCCCAAAGGGCGGGATTAAGCTACAAATTTCAGTCACGACCTACGTCATTGACTATTTTCTTGAGGATTTTCATAATGGTTATGTTTGTAGCTTTTTCTTGGCCATTGCCTTGGGGATAGTAAGGGGTGGAGAAGCGATGTTGGATTTTGAATTTTTTGCATAAGTCACGGACCTCC
This sequence comes from Sequoia sempervirens, assembly GCA_007258455.2. Lineage (NCBI taxonomy): Eukaryota > Viridiplantae > Streptophyta > Pinopsida > Cupressales > Cupressaceae > Sequoia > Sequoia sempervirens. The sequence goes on along the minus strand of VDFB02000003.1, from coordinate 419,826,152 downwards.
AATTCTTAAATGGTGTCCCATTATCTGAGATAATGGCTTGTGGAACACCATAGCGGAAAATGAGATAGTTCAGGATGAACTTTGAAATCTGCTTCCCAGTTATATACGTCATGGGTATGGCTTCCACCCACTTAGTAAAGTACTATGTTGTGGTTATGATCAATTTGTGGTTGTTAAATGAATTTGGTGTGATTTTTCCAATGAGATCAAGTCCCCACTATGAAAAGGGCCATGGTGTGACGATGGGATGGAGCTCTTGAGCTGGAGCATGGATGAGGTGCCTATGTTGCTGACATTGTAGACACCTTCTGGCATAATCATGTGCTTCTCTTTCCATTGTGGATCAATAATACCCCATCCTCAGTAGTTTTTTGGCTATGGTCATTCCACTCAACTGTGAGCCACAAATATTGTTATGTACTTCAGTTAGAGCAGTTTATGCCTCCTCAGTGTTTAAGCAGTGTAATAGGGTTCCTTCTATGCTTCTATGATATAGGGTACCTCCTAGGATTATGAAATTGGATGCCTTTTTTACAAAAGTTCATTTTAGATTTGAGGGTAAGTCGACAGGTATGACTCCTATTCGAAGGTATGTGTAAATGTCTTGGTACCAAGGATCACCAGGACCAACGATTTCGCACACGAATTTTGATTTTGGTACCTCGAATGCAGGCACGAGAAGCTGCTCTACCAGGAATTCATATTTTGGAAAATTGTGAGGGATATCGAGTAAGGATCCAATTGTTGCCATTGCATCTGCTGCTCTATTGTTGGTTCTGGGAATTTGCTCAAATGTAATTTTGATGAAAGATTCTTTGAGAGTCTCCACCTATTTCTTATGTGGAGTGAGCTTGTCGTCCTTGGTTTGGTATTCATCATTTACTTGATTTATTATCAATTAAGAGTCTTTGTATACTTTGAGAGCTATAACGTTACACTGCACTGCTATTCTAAGACCTATGGTTAAACCCTCGTATTTCGCAATGTTATTGGTGCAAGGAAATGCCAGTTTGTAGGACCTTGGTATACAATCCCCTTGTGGGGTGATAAAGAAGACACCGAATCCTGATCCATGTTGCATGTATGAGCCATCAAAGTATAGTTTCTAGTGGTCAACTATGTTGAGATTGAAAATAGATTCATCTGGAAACTCTGAGACGAGAGGATTCTCTGAATAGATTGGTACTTCTACAAGTTGATCTGCGATGACTTGGCCTTTGATTGCTTTTTGCTCCACATATTCAATGTCATATTTTGATAGTATCATCACCCATTTTTCCATTCTTCCTATGAGCATTGCCTTTGATAATAAGTACTTGAGGGGATCAATTTTGGCGATGATTTTTATTCATGTAATGTCTAATTTTTTGTGATGCAAACACTACTACGAGGCATGCTTTCTCAATGAATGAATAGTTTAGCTCATGCCCAACCATTGTTCTGCTGATGTAATAGATATCCCTTTCTATTCCATTTTCGTCATGCTGAGCTAGGAGAGTTCCAAGGGCTGCTGTTGTTGCTGACACATAGAGGATCAATGGTTTTCTTGGGATTGGTGGCATTAAGACTGGTGGTGTTAGTAGATATTATTTGATTTTATTGAATGCCTCTTCACACTTGGTATCCCATTTGTACGTTACTCCCTTGTGGAGTAGGTGAGAGTATGGGTTCTGTTTGTCTGCCAATTGTGCTATGAATCTTTGAATGCATTGGAGCCTGCCTTGGAGACCTCTCAATTGCTTTAATGTTTTTGGTGCCTCCATCTCGAGGATTGCTTTTTCCTTTGTTCGATCTACCTCGATACCTCTCATTAACACTATATATCCTAGCAATTTTCCTAATTGTATGTCAAAGACGCACTTCTTTGGGTTTAATCTGACCTTGTACTCTTCCAGCCTATCAAAGATGGCACTTAAGGTTTCTATGTGATCTTTTCTCTTTCTGGACTTGGCTAGAATGTCATCAACATAATCTTTGACCATCTTATGGATCATGTCGTGGAATATTAATGTCATGGCCCTTTGATATGTTGCTCCTGCATTCTTTAAACTGAATGGCATCATATTCCAGCAGTAAGTCCCCCATGGACAAGTGAAAGTTGTTTTATGTTGGTCCTCTTTAGCTATCATGATCTGATTGTACCCTAAGAATTTGTCCATTAGTGACAACATTTCATGTCCAGCTGTCATATCTATGATCATGTCAATGTTTGGAAGTGGTAAGTCATCTTTCAGACATGCTTTATTCAAGTCTCTGAAGTCCATGTAGATTCTGATGTTCCCATTGGGTTTTGAAACAGGTACCAAGTTTGACACCTATTCTAGATAATCTATCGATCAGATGAATCCTGCATCTAATAGTATTTTTAGCTCCATTTTGATTAATAAGGCGATCTGAGGGTGCATTTTTCAAAGTTTTTGTTTAACAGGCTTTGTTTCTGGATATACTGCTAAGTGGTGAACCACGATCTCTGGATCAAGCCCTGGCATGTCAGCATAGCTCCATGCAAAGTTTATTTGTCTTTCTCTTAGGAAGGCTACTAGGAGCTCTTGTTCCTCTGATAGTAATGATTCTACATAGAATGTGATATGGGGGGTTTCCTCTGTTCCTAGGTTGACCGGATTGCATTTTTCTGCCAGGACTACTGATTTTTCTTGATGAAGAGCTCTGAAAGGAAGATTGAATCCCCCATCCTCAAGTGCCTCAGAGAGGTTTTCACCATTGGATGTGTCCTTTCTTTTTACTTTTTTTTGGTCGAAGAGTGCCACAATGTGGTTTTCACTCAAGGACTTGGATATTATTCTTAATTTTTCACTTTTACGACTGAGGGATTCAATCGTTTCCCCATAATAGGCATGCGTATGTAGCTCAATTACGAACCCTGCTTTGTGATCCCCACACAGAATGTTATCCTACAATCCCATGAATTCTAAGAGTGCCTCATCGTTTTCAAATGTATCAAGAACTAGTGGTCCTCGTTGGTTGTAGTCTATGAGTTCGGGATATACTAAGCGAATTTCATGTTTTTAGCGGTCTGTTTTAAAAGATAGGGTGCTAATCATGCAAAGAGTGGTATCCTCAAATAGCCTAGGTAAGTTGGTTGTGGTATCCTCGTCATCACTACTACTACAAATGTCAGTTATGTCAAATGTAAAGTTATCTATGATGCGACCTGTAGATACTGTAAGTGTAGTTTTGTTGCGGTTGGCTGAGGAGGATTATTAACCGTTCTAACTAGAGGACTTCGGCCACATATGGTTATACTCAGAGGGGTACATCCAAGGCCAATATTTGTTATTTCTCACATCTTTGGAATGATAGGTATTATAAGCCCATTTTCGTTTCTCCCAAGTCTTTGGTTTCTGTCATAGCCCATTGCGAGCATCATTTGTAGACCCTTGCTTCTGTCATCCATTGGTAAATCAGCTACTAGTCTTTCATCTTGATATAGCATATGAGATGGATCTACCTCAATAACTTCTTGGCCAAGATCTCCCCAACTTGTAAATTTGGGATAGTCTTCAAGAGGCGTTTGGGATGTGGAGGCTTCATTTATTTGTGGATGTCCCCGTGATCTAGGAGATTGTGGTAACTCTCCTACCACAAAATCATTATTAGGGAGCTTGTAGTTTCCACAACTGTTATCTTGGATGATGACCTTAATGTCAGAGATGGTGGGAATGGTGGGAGTAACAGGTGTCTCTGTCGCAGAAGTGGATGCGAGAGTGGCGGGGTCGATGTATAGCGTAGATGGGCCCTCATCATTTTTTGGTACTTGGGGGATTGTATAATACTTTACTTCAAGGATTTTGCAATAGGAGAAGGGTTTAGGATCTCCATGGATGGTAACATCTTGTACCTCATGTATGAATTTCACACATTGATGGAAAGTTGACGCTACTGCCTTCATTGCATGAATCCATGGGCGTCTTAGAAGGATGTTATACAGCAAGTCGAGGTCCAAGACCTGACAAGTGGTTTCCATGATAGCAGGCCCTATTTGAATAGGGAGTTTGATTGTGCCCTGAGACACTCTTTCTTGGTCATCATATGCTCTTATTATGATACCCTTTCCTTTGTTGATAGAATCCTTTGAGATTTTCAATTGTTTGATGAGATTGAGAGAACAAATATTCAAGCTCACACCTCCATCCACCAAGACCCTTTTGACTTTTCTCTTATTTACTATGGCTTCTAAGTGGAGTGCACGATTGTGAGATGGTTGAGCAGCAAAATCCTAGTTAGAGAATGTGAGGAGATTTAGCGTAATGATATTTCTGACCATAGCTTGAAATTGTTCTGCATCAAGATCTGCGAGGACAGTGGATGAAGCCAACACTTCTTCAAGGATTTTCCTATGGGCAGATGATATTTTTAGCAAATCCTTGATGGATATTTGCATTGGTATTCTTTTGAGATGACCTAGGACATTGTAGCCATTGGGGACATATCTAGATGTAGGGACTTTGTTTGGCTGGGATGATCCTGCAATGGTGACTTTGTCGCCTCTTGTGGTGACTCCACAATAGGCATGGGCACGTTTGATGGTGATGAATGTGCATTATTCATCTAGGGAGGAAACGACTATTTCATACACATGATTCACGTTTGTGTGGGTGCCTTTCCCTTTATCAGTGTTATTATTATTCCCTTTATTGTCATGGTTAGGCATCGGATTTGTGTATATCTTAAGGTCTTGATTTCCTATTGGTTGTTCCACGTTTATAATTCTTTGATCGATGAGATCTTGAATTATGTTTTTTAGCCTCATACAACTATTCATGCTATGCCCTTTGATTTTATGGAAGTCACAAAGTTAATTCTCATTATACCAAGGAGGTTTCACATCTGATTCTTGGTAATTCTCATATATGGGCTCTTTGATGAGTTTTTCATTTATCAGCTTCTTCATGATGACTTCTAGTGGTTCCCCTAGAGCGGTGTACTTTCACTTGGGGTAAATTTTGTTCCTTTGGGGTGGTCCCCTTTGATCATTGAGATTATTGATTGTTGGATTGTTGTTTGGTCATTGTGTTGTCTGATGATTGTTTTGGTGTTGGATTTGGATTTGTGGTGTGGGTGTATTTTGGCGTGGGGCACTAATGACCACTTTGGCATCAATGACACCATCATTAGTAACATTTTTGTTCCTTGCCCACATGTGAGGTTTATCATTGTAATTGGCGAGTGGGTAGTTGTTTTGTTGTTTGGGGTATGAAGTTGATCCCGTGGGTTGAATCATAAAGGCTCGTTTGATGCTAAGTGCCTTGGAGATCAACTAGTCATATGTGGTGATCCCTTGTACCTTGAGATGAAATGCCAAGAGGCCTTCAAGGTTGGATATAATGGTGCAAAATTGTTGTTCCTTGGGCATGGTCCACTTGCTCTGATTGGCCTTGGATCGCCATCATTGTAGGAATGAAGTGAATGATTCACCCTTACCTTGTTTCAAAGTTGAGAGTTCTTCTAAACTGACATCCATTGCAATATTACATGTGTAGTTTTTAATGAATGCATATGTACTTTCTTCAAATTTCTGATGCCTGTAGGTAGGCAAGAGAACCATTCCATAGCATGGCTAGCCAAACTCCTAGGGAATAGCCACATCAGATAAGTATCGCCGTATGCAACTTTCATGCAATGAACCTCGAATTCCCTAATGTGATCTTCAGAGTTTCCTGTCCCCCGATATTTTTCAAACTTGGGGATCTCAAATCCCTTAGGGAATGGTTTCATTACTAGGCTCCTATCAAATGGATAGGGACACAAGTTGCTTGGTGTTTTTGTGGTTCGCCTTGATTGAAGATCGAGCACTTGTTGCGAGAGCAACCTAATTTGTGTCATTATGTCATTTTGCAGATTAGGGGGTGGGATGAAGGTGTTTTGGGGTGTTTCGACTGTGGGTTGGATGGGTGGGTTGGTTGGTGTGTTGTTCGATGGTATTTGCACATTTTGTTGAGCTAGGTATGCTTGCACTTGCTACTATATGAACAATACTTGTTTTTGTTCTTGTTGTTGTTGCGCTAGGATTGCCTGTTGTTGTGCTTGTTGTTTTGTTAGGATTTCCTATTGTTGTGCTTGTTGTTGTGCTTGTTGTTGGGTTGCTTCTTGTTTCTCTTGACATTGTTGTATTGCTTGTTGATATGCCTGTAGTTGCGTTGCTTGTTTTTGTGCAAGAAGTTGTGCTTGTGCTTGATATTGGGCATGTGCTTGAACTTGAGCTTGTGTTTGCACTGCTTGCGCTTGTGTTGCTTGTTGTTGCAATAGAATTTGGGCTTGGGCAGCCTTTTTTTCTTATAATGCAGTTGGGGCTGCTTGGGCAACTTATGCAGCTTGAGCGGCTTGTTGTTGTTGTTGCAATAAAGCTTGGGCAGCTTGTGCGGCTTGAGTGGCTTGTTGAATAGCTAATTGTGTGGATTTTTGTTTTTTCACTTGTAGGAATCCCCTTTGAAAAGTAGCTTGTTGAGTTTCTTGCAATGCCATGTTATATTGGCTTGATGTGCTGGAAGTTGGTGGTGGTGGTGGATTTGGAATGGTGTTTGTGGTGGTGATGAGCAGTGATGTTGTGTTGGTGATTTGAGTGGTGGGTGGCATTGTTGATATGGTTGGTCCTTGAGAGACCATCCTTTGCAATGTTAGGGGGTGGTTGATGATGTCACGATTGCTTGTGTAGTTGTCATCTGTTGTTGCGATATCAATGACAAGTTTTGAGAGTTTGGCATGATGTTTTGGTTGGTGTTCGGGATGTTGGTTTGATTGATATTTGGTAAAGGTGGGAGCCCCAAACCAAGGAGTGGTGTGGATGATGATGGCAATGGCAGAAGTGGTGGAAATGTGAGGGGTGTGAGTTCTTGAGAAAATGTTGTGGTGTTGAAAATTCCCCTAGGTCTGAACATGTCACCTTCTTGCGAATTTGTAAGGAGAGGAGTTTGAGGTGTTGCATAGAAGGATGATGATGATGGATCATTAGGATTATGGAAAGTGAGAGGAACATACTTATGTAATGAATTTTGGGGTGTGTTTTGTTCCAATATGGTATTTGCATCCAAGTCTTGATTATTAACAAGGGGGTGTGTTTGAATAGCATTAGAAAATGCATTTCCCTTATTAACATTAGGTTGGGTTGGAGCAAAAGATGTCGTGATTTGTGAAATGTTTTGAGTGATGCTTTGGGATGGGGGTGTGGATGAGATGGGGAGTGTGGATGAAATTAGAGGCATAACCTCCAAAGATGGTTCCAATATGGAGCTCACATTGAAATCAAAAGGTAATTTGGCCCCTTGTTTTGCTAGTTCAAGCATGTATAGTGAAGGGTTAAGCCTCATTATGATGTTGATGATCTTATGGTTTTTTGGATTTTGGAGCATTTCAATTATTTCTTCATGCGACATCCCAAAGGTAAGATCTTCTCCTTGGATTTCCTCTTGTGGGTTTTGTGATGATGATATAGTGAAAGGATTGCTTGATTCGACGGGATTCATTTCGACGTTCGTTTGGCTTAGATCACTTGAAGCAGGTGTTTCTTTGTCGGCTTCCATGTTCTTCTTGTATTGAGATCTAGTTTGAACCATAAAACAAGGATCAAGAATATGGCAGATGACCCTCTTAATTCTTTGGATTGATCTTTACTTTGTGCACAAAATAGAAAATTTTAAGGACATCTTGAGAATCAAAAGGTGATATGATTATGATGCAAGAGATTGATGATGTGGATGTTTTGATATTTTGATAAATCTTGAGGGAGATGCTAGACTTTTGGGACTTTTGGATATGTTTTGGATTTTGATTTTGATTTTCCTTTTGGGATTGTCCTTGATTTGATTTTGAACAAATAGACTCTAAGATGTTGGATGATTATCTAAGGGGTAGATTTGCTAAAAGGATGATAATTTGAATATGTGTAGGGAGAAGGATGCATCTACCCACACCTATTCAAACAAGATGATAGTTTAACCAAGCATATGAAGAAGGATGAATCTACATATACCTAGCTAAACAAGATGGTTTGATAACTTTGACTAAGAATATGCAAAAGGATGCATCTACACATACCTAGCCAAAGATGATTTGATAAAGATTTCAAGGATTTTGTCTCAAGGATTTGATGATTTTTATTTTTTCCAAAAAGCCTAGCATGAAGGATAATTTCAAGATTTCTCAAAAGGTGATGGTGAGATGATTTTTTTTTTTTATGTTTGAAGGATGGGTGAAAAGAGATTTTGATTTCCTTTGATCCTAGGATGAACCTAAAATAGACACTTTGTTTACCTAAAAACCTCGGTATTGAAGAACATGCAATGCTTTTATAGACCTTTATAACCAAGAAGTGGTTCAATTTGAGCATACATTTTTGGATTTTGAATTAAGGAATTTAGTTTTTGGATTTGACTTCTTGAAAATAGTGAGGCTTCAACACATGTGAGAGTTCATTTTGTTTATCTTTGCTTAATGGGTTTATTTTACCTAAAACACTTCTTTGATTAAGTTTCCAAACTAGATGTCCTATGTCTCAATTTCTTCAAATCCCACAAAGTATGTTATGTGGAAATTTGATGAATTCAAGGCAAAGGTTACCTATTGTTTAACTTTGGTAGACAAATTGAGATGTAATCCAAGTGTTTAGAAAACTCTAAGGATGTGAATCCCAAGGGAAAGCAATAACATATGGATTGAGTCAATTGTATGTCTCCTAAAGGGTTTGAAATTTTGATGATGATGTTTAAGTGTTTGTTTCCAAGATGTTTTCAAACAAGCAAATCATTTTGTAACCAAGAATAAGTACAACCCTATGGATATGGAAGACAATATTTGTTGGATTGCCACTTGGACAAGTCCAGCTATGCTTATCTTTAGCGAATGGTTAGATGTTTGACCCCACTAGCTCCCCTCCATGGCTCATTAACATCATTCGAGGTAGCCAAGCATCAACACCCATGAAACTCCCATGGCATGCTTTCCATTTCTACTAAAATACCCTAAAAGTGTGGGGTGGCTTCAGAACGACCGTTCTTGCACCAACAAATAGATCAAGGATTTTGACAATTCTACAACATGGGTTTTAATTAGGATTTTCTGTTCATGGAGATTGACCCATATGATGAGAGTCCCTTTTCAGATCCATCTTGTCAGAGCCAACCGCGTGATATTGGCGTTTATTCCAATACCCACATTTATATCCCATTTGGAAATACTCTTGGCTTTAGAGTGTTACCAGTTGAGCCATTCCCTTGGGTGAGTACTTATTCCCCAAGGCAGGCTCTCTAAGATAACAAAAGCGAGTAAAGACAATATTTGTAACTCGATCAATCTTTGTTTGTAACACAAAGGAAGAGAAAATATACAATAACGCTCTACTCACACTCGCACAATTTTTTGTTCAATTTTAAACCCAAAAGGAAGTGTGGAGGTGATTGCTTTATCTCAACCTAAAATCACAAAAAAAGGATTTTTGATTCTCAAGATCGCTATAAAGTGCGAGAGAAGCGCATACGTCCTTTTTCAATGAAGTTAGTTTAAGTAAGCCCTCACAAAAAAAAAATTGCACTTGTTCATTTTAAAGCCACAAAGCAAATGTGAGTTCTTTTTAAAGCACCAAAGGACAAATGAGAGTTGTTCTGTTCAATTGTTAACCAAAAAAACAAACTCTAGTAAGTTGTAGTCATAATGTTCATTTTAAGCCTTTCCAAAAATTGAAAAGATTCTTTTTAAATCCCAAACAAAATTAGTGTCCTAAGAAAAAAGGAATAACAATTTCCTAAGAGTGTTAAGAAAACACTAAAGTGTTTAAAAACACTTTGATTTTGTAAGATACCATTATCATGCTTCATTTTCTTTCGTTTTAATTGATCCAACCTACAAGAGAGAAAATCAATCAAATTCCTCAAGACACAAAGGTTAAAAAGTAGAAAACATAAGGTAAAATCAACATTTGACAAAAAGCACGTGCTAAAATAAAATTTCAACTTTTTACTCCCTGCCAGTGCTGCAACCTGTGACTGCGTCGCAGTTTGATTTCTCCAACGGTGTTGTACAATGCCACTTACCAGTCAACGGTGCTCTGTACCCAGACCAGTGAGATCAAATGCATTGCCCTTTTGCTCAGCGTCGTAGTTTGAATTTCTAGCGGTGTTGTATGGCAATGCTGGAGAGTCAGTGATGCTATATGGAAACGTTGAGCTTCCAACGTTGGAATTTTCCTATGCACAAACAAAAACGTGAATTTTTTTAGGAAAAAGTGATTAAAAATGAGATTATGCCCTCCTTCTAGCGCCAAATGTGTGGACCCTAATCCTAATACCTGCAAAACAATAAGAACAAACACATTAGATTGTCAAATGCAAGTAAGAACAAGGATTCCCCATGAAATCCATTTACCAAATCCAAATTAGGAAAAAAATCAATGAAAAACACAATGAAATAACAAAATAGAGATTGAATCCTAATTAAACTAGCAAACTCATGATCCCATGGGGGAATTGGTGCCAATCTAATGTGAAAATTGGCCCTTTCCCAATTCCTATGATGCAAGATTGATGTATGTTGATGAATGTTGATGAATGATCCACTTTGTTGATGCTTGATGAGTGCTCCAATGGAAAAACCTACATAACCTAGCTATGATTCAATGATATTGGATGGAAATGGCTAAATATTTTAGCATAGTAACTTTGCATAATTTGTGGATGATCAAATGAGGAATGAAGCCTCTTATTTATAGATGAGATTGAAAGATGAATGTCTAAAATTGAGCAATGTGGGACTAACATTCATCCAATGGCAAGATGCCACTTGTCAACCTATGAGTGGATGGAGGATGTGCAATTTTTGAGGATTGTGCCAATAAATGCCTATTTTTGAATTTTGAATTTGTTGAAATGACCTGTAAGAGGGAAGGGAAAATGCATTAAATGTCACTTGGCTCAAGGAAAAAGACATGTAAGATGGAGTAAATGCCTTGTTGGATGTACATGTCAACTTGGATTTTGAATTCAAACTTGAAGAATATTCCAAAAAGATGCCTCGTTGAGGAAAATAGAGATTTAATAAATTAATTAAATCTATTTTCATGTGCAAGTGGTAAAAGTTGGAGCATGGGACATAAAATGAGATTAAATTAATCAAGGTTAATTAATTTAATGAAAGATTAGCTGATGTGACCTATTTGACTTAAATTTGTGGATTCTATTTAAATCAAATATGAGAGGAATGTGATAAGAGATTAATTAAATAAAGATTTTGATTTATTTAATTAAAAGAGATGATGTTAGATTAAACTAAATAAGGTTTTAATTTATTTAATTTAATAGATAGACTTTAGAGATTTAATCAAATAAAATTGATTATTTAATTAAATAGGGATAATTAGATCAAGATGATTAATTTAATTATCGAGAAGAGGTGACTTAATTAGATAACTAGTTTATTTAATTAAGAGATGAATATTGATGAATTTAATCAGATAGGGGGATTTGATTAAATGGTTAGACTGAAGGATGATTCAGGATGAAATGATGTTAGTAGGTCAAGATCAAATGCACAATGTCAATCAATACATTTTACGTGTCTACAATCATTGAGAGATTCTTGCTACTTAGGGTACTAAGATAGTATGATAGAGCGAAAGAAATGCCCCAAGGTGTGGCCCATTATGTGTGACAATAGGTGGATGCTATAGAGTGGGGACCTATGTTGTCTTATGATGCAGTCGTGCAACATTTCTAGGGATTACAGGCCATCATTTGGGAGGTGCATCCAGAGATCATCGAGGCTCCAATATTAGAGGAGTATGCTTAGTACATGTTCTTACATCCATTCCCATGGATTACCATCCTGAAAGAGCCAGTGCCATTGTTAGAGGAGGGGGCATGAGGTCATGGGCATTGGTGGCGAAGAGAGGAGGAGGAGTGGGAGGAGTCAAAGGAGGAGGATAGTAGTGATGATGTTGATAGTGATGGAGATTGAGGAGGTGGAGATGATGATGACAGAGGTGATAGGGGAGGAGATGATGGTGGAGGAGGACCAGGTCCAGATGTTGGAGAGATGAGAGTGCCTCGTAAGAGGCAAAATGTGGAGATTTAACTACCCTCGTCATAATAGCAAACAATATTGATGCATTACAGGTATAGGTTGAGACATTGCAGGGTCATCTTGAGCAGGTTCAGGCTTTACTAGCATAGGCCCAAGGGAAGATTACCATACTGATAGTAGAGAGGGATGTTGCTAGACATCAGGTATAGCAGGTACATGCCCAGCTTGCATGGGTCCAATCCCAAGGTCAGGCATAAGTTGCCACACTGACTGCTAAGAGGGATACTTTGAGACAATAGGTCGATCAGGCTGAGGGTACCATTGAGAGACTACAATAGGCTGCAGTGGCCACTGGTGCATCAGCTTATTTTAGAGAGATACATCATACCGTGCAGGAGGCAGAGTTTTATCGAGTGAGATATCATGATGCAATTCCTCCCGAGTAGTGGGAGAGTTATGCCCAGTCCTGATCAAGTAGATCCCAGTCTTGGACCACTAGCAGGGGTGTTACATAGCCAATTTCAGGAAATAGGAGAGATCCTAGTGCAGGTATGTCTGATGTAGGGGGTATTGGTCCAGTGATGCCAACATCGACTGGGGGAGCATGACAACTTTGATTGTGATTCTCTGATGTACTTTGGACATGTATACACTGATGTATTTTAGACATTGATGATGTACCTCTTGATATGAGACATTATGATACACTACCATTTTTTATATTGATGTATCTCTTTATAGCTTTGGATATCCTTGTACATTTTGACATTATGATTTTGAGGTTATATGATATGTGGTGATGATTATGATCTATGTGTCTATATGATGCTTATATGATGATTATCATGATGATTATGATGGATGCATTTAGTTTATATTATTTATGTTATGTGATGTTCTATATGTTGATGATGATATGATATGCTATGGATGCAAATGATGATGCAACTGATGTGTTATGATTCTATGATGCTTTATGAATGATGCCTATGTGATGGATTTTATTATGCCAATGTAATGTGATGCATTTTATGTTTTTGTACTTTTTTCATGCAAATAGATAATGCAATGAATGGATGAATGATAGATGAAATGATTGTATGATGGTTTTCTATTTATGATGTTTATATGATCATGATCATGATGATTATGATGCTTATGTAATGATGATGCTTATGTAATGATGATTATGTGATGTATGCAATGATGATATGATAATGCATGATTGATGATTCGATATGCTTAATGGATGATGTTTTACGCTATGTGATATGGATTTGATTATGCAAATGATGTATTTTGTGTGATGATTGTGTGATGATGGTGTTGATCCAGTTAGTCCTTTGTCAGTCTTGGATTTGAGTAATAATAAATTCATCTTCACTACTAGTTTTAGATCTTCATAACAATGGCATTATGTTTTTACCAGTCATGTTCTTCAGCAACTTTTTCTTCTTGGAAATCTTACTCTGTTGGACATGTCTTTCAATAATCTTATGTGAATCCAAGATCCATTTTATAAAAGGAGTAAATGATTTCAATGATGCATCAAGTTTAATTATGCCCCTATTAAAATAGAGATGTTTTCCTGCTTGGAAATCTTACTCTGTTGGACATGTCTTTCAATCATCTTAATGGACCAATTTCTTAATCCATTAATAATTGATGAAATGATTTGGATCATGCAAGTGAGATGGAATGCACTTCTTTTTGTGTTTTCTGATGCAAATATTATGATGTGATGCATGGATGGATGAATGATGTGATAATGTATATATGATATGAGAATGCTTTCTAATGTATGCTTAAATGATGATGCAACTAATGTGTTTTCTATATGAGAATGATGTGTTTTTGGAAATGTCAAGTGTACTCAATCCATTAGTGCCAGAGATAACATCATTGTGAAATTGTTGTAGCTTTGGAAATCCCATAGATAGAGATGCAAACTAACATGGATGCAATCTACTTTAACCACGCAGATCTAATATGCAGATGTTGTCATTCGTAACAGCTAATTTGTCATGCTTTTTATCATCATTAAGCCTTTAAAATGTTGAAAGTGAGTACAAGCATCGATGGTATAATTAGACCATGATGACCTGAGTACTACTTCCATGATTTTTGATATTGCAAGTTAACACAAGCATCTAGGTATAATTAAACCGAGATGACCTAAGTATTTATTGTGTAAATAGACAAGAGTTAACTATTTTCCTATGCAAATTCGAAATGTCATTAGTGATACTTTGTAGAGCACATACTGTGACAATTTGCATAGTAATAATGATCAACTCATAGACAATAGACAAAGAAAAATCATACTCCTTCCTGGCCCCTCTAGTTCAATACATCATCGAGGTGCTCCAGAGATATGAGAACAAAAATAAAAGTACAACAAATGAACATTCATGCCATGATGATAAAGCCATGATTCAGAAGGAACATCGTCCATTTAAAGTTTGCTTTGATTTGACTATTTGGTTTGGATGGTTGATGTGTTACTGATGGTGATTGATGTTCAATTTTGAGTTGCACTATGATTGTTGAGTGTGTTGTGTTTGTCCTACTACTATTTTCCTATTGGTTCAAGCTCAAACTGTATTGCCCCAGTGAGTTCAGGATTTTGCCCCCAATCTAGGGTGAGACATGACCGCAATGCCAAGATATGTACATGATGCTTTCTGATGATATGCAGAATGATGGTGAAAGAAAATGGAGAAAGCAAATGGTTGGAATGCTTAAATAGATGTACAAGCTAGCCTATCACAAATAGCGCCTATTGCCAGGTTTTCACTACTTGCTTTTATTGCACTTTTTCAGATTTTATGATTTTTTTTATTTTTTGGAATTTTCACTTTTTTTGTATTTTTCTCTTCTTTTTTTTATTACCAAGACACCTATTTTCTAGGTTTTTATAAAGGCAACCACTTTTTTTTAGGACATTTTTTGATGTTTTTTATATTTTTTAGGACTTTTTCCGATGCACTAGATGAATCAGGTGTAGAAATTTTTGAGATGTAGGTTGTTGAGGGGTTCATTAAATAGATACCCTTCAGGTGTGGACAATTGATATGCTCCTGATCCAAAGACTGATACAATAACAAAGGGACCCAACCAGTTTGGTTCAAATTTTCCCTTCTTCTCTCTGTCTTGTTGATTACGAGGATTCTCTTTCAAGACTAAGTCACCTACTTGAAATGTTCCAGGCTTTACTCTGTGATTGTAACTTCAAGATAGCCTCTATTGAAATGCTTTTAGGTGATCCACTGCATGTTGAAAATGCTCATCCAATAATTCCAATTCCTATAACCTACACTTTGTAATCCTCCTCTGAAATGATCCCCTTTAGTGACACATGGAGTGATGGTAGTTCAACCTCAATAGGTAGAATGGCCTCTACTCCATAGACTAGAGTATAGGGTGTGGCTCTCGTCGGGGTACAAATATTGGTTCTATAAGCCCATAAAGCAGGGTTCAGTTAAACATGCCAATCACGTCTAGCCTCGTTGATGGTTTTCTTCAAGATATTTAGGATAGTCTTGTTTGAGGCCTCTACTTGGTTGTTTCCTTGGGGATAGTATGGTTTAGAAGACTGATGTTTTATATGGAACCTCTCACAAAGTTCTTGTACATCCTTGTTTTTGAAAGTTCGGTCATTATCTGTGATAATGGATTGAGGAATGCCATACCGACAGATGATATAATTCAGGATGAATGATGAGATTTTATTTCATGTGATGGTGTTCAAAGGAACAACTTCAATCCATTTCGTGAAGTACTTCGTGCCTGATATGATAAACTTGTGTCTGTTGGATGAAGATGGGTGTATTTTACCGACAAGATCCAATCCCCACTGACAAAAAGGCCATATCGATGCAAAAGGTTTCAATTATTGTGTTGGTGCATGTATCAGGTTTTCATGAATTTGACATTTTGTGCACCTTTTGACATATTGAAATGACTCCTCCATATTTGGCCAATAATACCCCAAACGTAGGATTTTCTTAGCTAAAGTTAGGCAACTTGAATGTGTGCCACAGATACCCTCATGAACCTCACATAAAGCGGTTTCATCTTCGTTACGTTCTAGACACCGAAGGAGAGTACCATCAAGACCTCGTCGATAAAGCACATCAGCTATTAGGGTGTGTCAAGCTACTTGTCGGATGAAATTTCATTTTTGGTTTCAAGATAAATTGGGTGGGAGGGTATTGTCTTTCAAATAGGTGTAAATTTTCTCATAGGTAGAAGTATCGGCCTCGGCTAGATGGTAGATGACTTGGGATTCTGGGTTATTGTAGGCGGGGTTAAACAATTATTCCACCATGAACTCATAACGGGCTTGTTTCTCAGGAATCTGTAAGAGAGAAGCAATGGTAGCCATGGCATTAGTAGCTTTGTTGTTGCCTCTAGGAATCTACTTAAATTTTATCTCCATAAAGTAATTTTTTAAGTCATCAACCATTCTTTTATATGGCATTAATTTTTCATCTTTTGTTTGGTAATCATTGTTCACCTAATTAATGACTAGTTGGGAATCACCATAGGCATGCAACTCTATGATCTTCCACTAAACTGCTACTTTGATTCCAATGATCAATGCTTCGTATCGCTTGTGTTGTTGGTGCAAGGAAACATCAGTCTGTAGGACTTGGGAATGGTATTTCCTTGAGGTGTGATAAACAAGATTCATGCACCTGATCCATGTTGGGTGTAAGAATCATCAAATTACAACATCCATTGTTGTTTTGTCATCATGAGGACATTAGCATTTGGAAACTCAATGTCCATCGGATGATTTTCTTGCAATGGTGCTTCAACTAGTTGATCTGCTATGGCTTGACCCTTTATTGCTTTTTTTTCCATGTACTAGATGTAAAACTCACTCAATATCATGACCCATTTAGCTAGTCTTCCTTTTAGGGAAGCTTTGTTGAGTAGATACTTTAATGGATCAATTTTAGCTTTGAGTTTAATGGTGTGAGTCAACATGTAATGTCTTAGTTGTTGGGTAGAAAATACTATCACCAGACAAGCTTTTTCGATAAAGGTGTAGTTGATCTCATAACCATTCAAGGTCTTGCTAATGTAATAAATTTCCCTTTCCTTTCCTGAGGAATCTTCTTGTGCGAGTAAAGCGCCCAAAGATACTTCAGTTGTTGCAATGTAGAGTATTAATGGCTTTCCTTCAACTGGTGGTACCAGTATGGGCGGTGACATTAGATATTTCTTGAGTTGATTAAAGGATGCTTCACACTTGTCATCCCATTTGACAAAGGCATTCTTGTGTAATAAGTCGTTGAAAGGGTGAGTTTTATCAGCCAGTTGCGCGATGAACCTCTTGATAGACTAGAATCTTCCTTGTAAAGATTTGAGTTGATTGATATTTTTAGGAGGAGGAATCTCCATGATGGATTTGACCTTTGCAAGATCCACCTCAATGCCTTTAGCTGATACAATATACCCCAAAAGTTTAGCTGATGTTATGTCGAATACATATTTCTTGGGGTTCAACCTCACATTGAATTTCTCCAGTCTAGTGAAGATCTTGTCTTAAATTTCCAAATGTCCTCTGGTGAATGAATTTTCCAACAAGTCATCTGCATAATCCTCCATAAAATTGTACATCATGTCATGGAAGATGGTGGTCATTGCTCTCTGATAGGTGGCTCCAACATTTTTCAACCCAAAAGGCATTACGTTCCAGCAAAATGTGCCCCAAGGACATGTGAAGGTTGTCTTATCTTGATCTTCAGGTGCTATCTTTATTTTATTGTAACTTGAAAATCCCTCCATAAGTGAGAGCATTTTATGTCCAACTTTCAAATCTATGATGATGTCAATGTTAGGTAGAGGAAAATCATCTTTTAGGCAAGCTTTGTTAAGATCCCTGAAGTCTGTACATATCCTGATGCTTTTGTCTAGTTTCAAAACTGGGACAATGTTTGATATCCACTCAGCATAGTCAATAGGTCTGATAAATCCCACATCCAATAGCTTCTTTAATTCGGCTTTTACCAAGAGGGTGATATGAGGGTGCTTTTTCCTCAACTTTTTCTTTACTAGTTTTACCCCAGGTGGTAGTGATAAATGATGCATGATGAGCTCTAGATCTATACCTGGCATGTCAGCATAGGACCACACAAAATTGACTTGCCTCTCCTCAAAGAATTTAGTGAAGTTGGCTTTTTCCTCCTCTATCATGGATGTCGCTAGATGCAAGGTCTTCATTGTTTCCACTATACCAACATTGATGGATTGTGTAGGCTCAATCAGCACTGATGATCTCTCTTGATAATGCTCAAGAAGAGTGTCAAATCTTCCATCTCTCAGTGCCTCAGAGAGGTTTTCAACTTGAGATGCACTCTTTATTTTTACTTTTTTTTAATCTAATAGTTCCATTAGATGGTTTTCACTATTAGATGTATTTTTGTTATTCATTTTGTAGCTGGAAGATTTGGCACTCCTCTTGTTTAAATCCTCATTATGAGGTCCACTGGTAGAACATGTTTTAGGATTGTATGAACAAAGGAAGTTAACGATGACATCATCATTTGAAAAGACAGGTATGTCAAGCAGTTCATTTTGGTCCCAGCCAATCAGTTTAGGGTGTATTAATAGCAAAGAATTGTCGGATTGGCTAAGATCAAGAGGGGTGAGTGTCATGATGGAAATTTCGTTAGAGTGTCTAATAGCAATATCAAGGTCTATGATGTTACTCTCTTCTGAAGTATCTATCTCACTCGTATGATCATCTTCACTTGAGTCATCGATATGCCATGATCCAATTTCAAGTGGTCTATAACTCGAGCTCTATCCCTTCGTATGTGTTGGTGTATACTTTTGTACCACATCAATTTCCTTATCGTGAAGGGACTCTTCAGAGAGGGAATCCCATTCATATTCATTGGAGTTTTTTTAGGAACTATCTCTCAATTGAAGGATTGTCTCGACAACCTGTTGTCTATTTTCTTCTTTTGCTTCTTCCCTATACCCTAGTCTCGTCTTGTCCTTTGAATTCATTGTGATGGGTTGTATTGGTTCTATGATGCCTTCTTTTCTTTTACCAATAGGACCATTTCCCTCATATCCCATCTTTTCTAGGATTGTCTTCCCTTTGCCATACTGCTCTATTTGTATAGTTAAAGTGAATGCTTGTGATGCTTCATCATCTTTGTATAACTAGTTTAAAACCTCCTTGTCTTTTGATTCATCCACTAAGGTGTCTGGTTTTACAAACTTTCCATCAAAGAGTGTGGTTGGTTGTGATGATTGTTGTCTTGATGTTGATGGTTGTCCATATGACTCAGGAGAAGATGAAAGTTGTGATAAACACAAGGATTTCTCAAATGAGTATTGCCCCATGCCTTTTTCTTTCAATTGGATCTTTTTAGCCTGTTTTGATAAGACATTGAGTTGACTTTCATGATTTGATGGAGTAGACTCACTAATACCCTTATCTTTTGATTAGTCTTTTTTCTCCACCCACTTTGACAAGGAATTTAGTTGTCTTTCACTGTTGGATGAACTAGGAGTTGTAGCTTCCATGTTGTGTGGTACAAAAGTTTCTTGGGTTGTTCTAAGTGTGTGCAATATTAGGGGTTATTGGAATCAGCAACAATAGTGATCTCTTATCCATTAAAAGGAAATTTCAAGCACTGGTGATATGTCTATGGTACAACTTGCATGTCATGAATCCATAGATGTCCCAAGAGTATGTTGTATGTCAACTCTTTATCCAACACTTGTCAGACTATATCTTTCACAACTAGTCCTACTTGAATTGGTAAGACAATCAATCCTTGGGAGGATCTCTCTTCATCATCATATGCTTTTATTGTGATTTTCCTTCTAGGATCAATAGTATTTTTAGAATATCTGAGTGCACGGACAAGTTTTAGAGTGTAGATATTTAAGCCAACTCCTCCATCTATTAGAACATGTTTGATGTGATGTTTATGGATTAAAATCTCAATGTGGAGGGCAGCATTATGTGGATGGGTGATGGATACATCATCATGTTCAGAAAATGATAAGCAGTGTGGTGCAGTCAAATGTCCCACCATAGTCTAAAATTAGAAAACTTCCAAATTGTTCAGTATCATGGTGGTGACTAGAGCTTTTTCTAAGATTTCCTTATGAGCGGGTGAAATCTTGAGAAATTCTAATATGGATATTTGGGCAGGTATTTTCTACAACTGATCAACTATGTTATATTGGATTGCAAGGACAATAGTAGTTGCTTTGGACGTGGAAGGGGTAGCTCCTTTCAATGTTACCTTGGATTTTCCTCTTGTGATTGCATTGATCGGTGAGTTTTCTTGTTTTTCTTTGATTTTAATGACATTGATTTGGTTGTCATTTGCAGCAATGTTGGTGATCAAATTTATTGGCACAAGGTCATTGATTTAATGTGAGGCAGTGTTGATATCATGGTGATCATTTTTAGTTGTAGCAATGTTTCTTTCACTCCTAATTTCAATGTATTTGGTTTGATGTTCAACCACCTCAACACAATGAATGGTAGAATCATAGACATAGTTTACATTTTTTCCTTTGGTATTTGAAGAAGAAGATTACCTTTTTTCGTATTTGGGTAGAGGGTTCTTGAATGCTCCATGATCATTGTTTGTTTGGAGTCCTTCTATAAATATCGTCTTGTTGTCAATCAAGTCTTGTATCAAGTGCTTCAATTACATGCAGTCATTGGTTTTCTGCCCTTTGTTTCAATGAAAGTCACAGAAATGTGCATCATTCCACCATGGAGGCTTAACTTGTGGCTCCCAATTTCTTGCCTCTGGTAATGTTATGACTTCAGCTTCAAGAAGTTCCTTTAATGTTGATTTTGATGATTGTCCCAAAGGTGTGAACCTTCTTCGATTTGAGGATGCTCGATATGATGGTGTTCTAGATCCAGCATTACCTTGATTGTTGCTTTGGTTGTTGTTTTGGTTGTTGGGTGGATTGTTGTTCTAATTAGTTTTGGTGGCAGTTGTTGTTAAGTTGAATACAGGTTTTGCATTTTGGTTTCAATTGTGCCATCATTGTTACCCACATTCTTGGTTCATTGCAAAAACTTTGGTTTGTCACTGTTGTTGTAATTGTTGGAGGAATTTGATGAGTTGTTTTCATTGTAAATTTTGATGACTCCTCTCTTGACCAAAGCCTCTTCAATTTTTATTATGTTTTCAATCAATTTTTTGAAGGTAGGTGGACATTGCAATTCCAATTTGTAGCTCATCTTGTCATTTAGGTTATCGATGAATATTTCTATCTTTTCATTTTCAAGTACAGGATGAGAATATCTTGCAAATAACTTTCTCCATTCTTGCAAAAATACAAGGAACGATTCACCCTTTTTTTGTTTCAAGTTTCAAAGGTCTTTCATTATTATGTCATGTTGGATGTTATAAGAGTATTGGGTGATGAACTTGTTAACCAATTCTTCAAAGGTGTTAATTGGTGGTACAATTTTGGAGAACCATTCAATACATTGTCAACCTAGACTTCATGGAAACAATCTCATCAAGTAATTTTCTTCGTATGCAAATTCAAGACTCATGGTTCTAAATTCCCTCACATGATCTATTGGATCATTTTTACCATTTTATTTGTCATACTTTGGGAATTCGCAATGTTTGGGAAAGGGAATCATGTGGATACTTTGATCAAATGGATATGGAAAAATTTCTTATATCAAGTATCGTTTTGAGGTTCCCCTTTGCATATCAAGAATTTGTTGTTGAATTTTCTTCATTTGATGAGTTAGGGCAACCACTTGTTTTGGATCATTTTCAGAATTTTTGGGAGGTGCTTTCAATTGGTTAACATCAAAATCATTAGGCAATTTGACACCTTGTTTAGCCAAAATTAGGAGTTACTTTTCCCCATTTCTTTCAAAAAAAATTCTAAGCACTTGTGGAAATTTAGATCTTGTTCAACATTTTGGATATCTCCCTTTGTTATTTCTTCCCCTTCATTGTTGTGGATTCCATGGAAAGGATTTTCTTCATCCTTAGCCATGGTCTTTTGTGTTTCACTGTTTTGAGTTTTGATGTTTTGAGTTTCGATGTTCAAATTTTTGATGCTTTGAGTTCCAATGTTTTGTGTTTCAAGTTCCTTTTCCTTGAGTTTCTACTTTTGTAACCTTGTTTGAACGGGCATACAAGTGTTATATATTAACTAAACTTTGATCTTTGTTTGGAAGAGTGCCAAGGATGAAAAACTAAGTCAAATAGAATGACAAATTCTATTGATGAGACTAATTTTGATTTGATTATACAACTTCATTTCATGATGAAAGGATGGAAAATCCTTATGATGAAAGTAGGCTTAACAATCAAAGATATGATAAGTTTGATGATTTAGACACTTTGAGATGTTAGATCTTGGTTTAATTTAGAGAATTCCACTTGTAGAGGCCAGTTTTAACAAGTTTAGACTCTGTTGTACCTGATGAATGATTCTGGGTTGAAAAAGATTTTGAATTCCAGTACAAACTGTGAAACAGGGGATAAATTTCACTCTGGTTTTGCATTTACTGGATGCTCTAAAATAGAGCCTGATGTGCTAAAATATTGCACAGATGTGCTAAAACAGAGAATGAATGCACTAGAAGATTGCACATATGTGCTATAATATTTCCTAAACGCACTAAAATTGAGGGTTGATGCGCTAAAATATGTAGTGTATGCGCTATAACAGAGGGTAAATGCACTGGAAGATTACATAGATGCACTATGAAACTAATTGTATGTGCTAAAATAGTGGATGTATGTGCTAGAATATTCACATATGTGCTATAAGACTGACTGAATGCACTGAAACGGAGGATGAATGCGCTGGAAGATTGCACAAATGCGCTAAAATAGAGCCTGGATGAGTTGAATTGGGAAAATGTCAGTTTCTTGCAAGTTTATTTGATTTTTCTGATTTTTCAGTCAAAGAATTGGTTGTTTCAAAGGATGTTTTCTAAATCAATGTTTTCACTTCTAGTGTGTGATGTTTTGTTTGAAATTTGTTTAAAAACACATTGGTAAAACACATCAAACATGTACAATTTAAGGCTATGTAGAACAATATTTACTGGATTCCCACTTGGATTTTACTCTAGTTGTGCCTACTTTTAGCTGATGATTAGAAGCTTGATCACATAGGCTTCCCCTTACAGTGTACTCACTTCTTGGGTCAGCCAAGATTCACTACCCATGAATCTCCCATGGCATACTTCTCATCTCTACTAAAAGCTACAAAAATGTGGGATGACTTCAAAGGTTAGACCTTCTACACCAGTAAATAGAATAAGGATTTTGGCTTCCTATAACAAAGGGTTCTAGTATAGGCATTATGTTCATGGGGGATCATCCATTCGGCAAGAGACCATTGTTTCCCTTCTTGTTAGAATAATCCTCGTGATACTTGAACTTTCCTCAAGTACCCACATTTATATCTCGGTTGGAAGTCACTTGGATTTAGCATGTTATCGGTTGGGTCGTTCCCTTGGGTGATTACTTTTTCCCACAAGGCAGGCCCTCTATGGATAAAACAAAATAAAAATGAATGGGTCTAGCTTTTTGGTCACCCAGTTAAAGGGAGAACATATTCCTACCATTCATCAAGCATAGAAAACATGGTGTTCTTTAACTTTTTAATTAAGCTAGATGCCTATCTTAATAAAAAAAAAGCATTAAATAACTCCAGCCCTTGCATAAATCATTGGTAGTTGCATAAGTTTTTCTTTGGCCGGCATATCACCCACCTGCAAGCAGAAAACAATAATTAGTTCTCAAAATTTTAAGATTTTGCAAATTTAAATAGATGCGCTAAAACAGTCATCAAATGTGCTAAAAGATCATTCCAGTGAGCTAAAATAACTACTTTATGCACTAAATTAACTCATCTATGCGCTACAAGAACTCATGAATGTGCTAAAAGAACTAATTGATGCACTAAAGTATTGATTGAAAGCGTTGAAAGACTCCTTGTATGCGCTGAAATAGTTGTTCAATGCGACGAAAGAAATGTTGTATGCACCATAATAGAAGTTGAATGCGCTGAAATAGTTTTCGAATATGTTGAAATAGTTGTCGAATGCACCATAACAGAAATCAAATGCGCTAAAAGATTTGTCGTATGCGCCAAAAGAACTCATGGTCGCGCTAAAATGTCATGGCTAGCCTATTCACAAGAACTTTTCTAAAAAAATGTTAAAAATGGGGTTGTGCCCCATGGTGGGTGCCAATTTATGTATGTTTGAAATGTGGGAGAGTTAGAAAATCAATAGTAAGACACACAAACATCAATGAGATGTATTATATTAAATATTTGAATCATTAAAAATAATCTATTTGTAGCAAACAAATCTCTAAAAATGTTCCATTGTTCTCTATTCTCAAGGATTCATTAAATCATTTGGCTCTCAGATTTTATATGTACACTATGATTATTAGAATGACAACTTAAGAAACAAGATGTTCAAAAATGCAAGAAATCTAAGTTCCTACATGAAACTATGTCATAAAAGCCATGATACTATGATAATGGTGATATTGACAAATGGATAATGATGCTGCATAAAAAACTAAAATGATTCTGCATATGCTCAAATATTAACTATTGATATGATAAACTAAAATGCAATTACAAACTAAGACATGATTCTAAGTTAGGATGATAAAACAATGTGTTGTGCAATTTTGCACACACGCCCCACTTGGAGTAGGGACCCTCTAATTTTCTGATTTCAGATGTCTCTTGGACCTTTGGTTTTATTGGATTTGTCCTTTCAAGGTCTTGGGATGTTGATCTTGCTTACCTTGGTCTTACCCTGAAGGTTGAATCAACCAAACTTGGTTTTTGGTGGAAGTCCAGGTTTTGAACTAGATCTGGGATTTTTCGGCTCACTTGGATTTTCCCAGATCCTGATTCATCGTTTGTCAATGTCGTATTTTTCGAAGTCCAGGTTTCTGGTTGAATCCAGGATTCTCTGGCTCACTTGGATTTTCCCGGACTTCGTCGGAGTCCCAGAGGGGTGCGTCATCCGCATAATTCATGCTCACCAGGATAGTCCGGCTGGCTCAGATTCTTCCAAAATTCTGTTTCAACCTCGGGTTTCTGGATTTCCTCAATATGTCTTGTCAGTCATTAATTCTTGAGGTACCTCTTCTCTGGTGCAAGTGTGGGTGAACTTAAGGTCTTTTGGCACTCTTCCTGATTTCATTGTTTGTTTTCTATTTGCTCTAGCATTTGAGTTTGTTCCTTTTGAGCTTTGGTCATTGGATTTGGTTTGCTTGTGCATGGATTCCTTGGGCGTTTGTGTTGATATTATCGCCGCTAGGGCAACCTAATTCATAGTGATCACCTTGGGCTCGAGGTTCATTCATATTTAATCCATGGTAAGTCGTTGTTGAATTCTCCTATTGTTTTGCGCTTGTGATTGAATCTTTTAGGTTGTTGTTGATGATTATTTGGGTCGGCCCTTCTTGTTTTCATGGTTATATATTTATCGAATTAGGGTTTGAACTCACCTTTTCGCAGGTTTTAATGCCTGCACTATGCATCCCTTTGTTTATCGATTGAATGTTGGGTATACCCCTATCACTGGGCATTCCTGTTAGGGCGTTGCCTTGTTGGCACATAATCTGGTATAATTTGTGAAGGTGGGGTTTCGGTATGTCTGCCCAAGGTTGTTAAATTTGGTGGAGTTGTCATGACCCTCTTGTCCTGTGTCTGGCTCTACCTTGTCTGCAACGCTTGAGACCCTAGTGTGCCTTAGTTTAATCATTCTGAGGGAGAATGCCTGAATTTCGAGCTTGCTCTAACTCTCATGGTGGAGGTTTGGTTGTTCACTTTAGGGCATCATTATTTCATCACAAGGATCAACCATTTGAGAGTTTTGGGAGTTTAAATTTAGCTATGATCAAAATTTGGCTTATTAGGATTGATTTCATGTCCATTAGATTCGAATAGGGGTTTTGTATGATCACTCGATTAAAGATCTATGCGTCGAACGATCGTCCGGTTTCTGAGGTGTCTGCGGAATTTCCGCGCACTCGAATTTTCCTAGATTTTTCCTTTTTCCCAGCGTATGATGAGTTCCCAGAATTTCAAGTTGTTCGCGAAAATCTGAACTATCTGGATTTTTTCAGTTTTCTGCTTCGTTCCACTTGATTTTAATTTTCGAAATTGGGGTAATGTATCGAATGTTGAATAATGATTTCTTATTGTTTACTAGGTGAATCTTATGATAATCATGCATTTCTTTTGTCTGTATTTGATGATTTATTTGATGAGTGATGTCTTGGTAGTGTAAGTCCATCTGGGTCGGATTTCTCTATAATTATGCCCGTTGATGGTGTTTTCTGCACAGCAACAACTCAGACAGAATATGATATCCTATCTCTCTTGAAAGGTTATTTTCAATAACGAATCACTGAAAATCACCCCAAGGTCTCTCGGGTGTTAGGTCATAACAATGCATAAAACAACTCAGATAAAATGTGAAATTGCTGGTAATCACAATCGGACCTTACTACAAGCAAACTGTATCCTTTCAATTTATCAGATCTGACAATATGATGATCTTGAATCCTAAATCTAACCAAATAACAAAGAAATTGCAAAAGATAGGGATGCAAGGAAAGTGATAGAATCTGAACTACTGTGAGGACAAGCAATGCAAATGACATATATCTGGAATGGACCTATCTCAAATAACCAATTCTTGTTCGACCCACAAGGCAATCTTACAAGAACAGTGCAATCTTCTAAGGAAAATAGATTTTCAAATCATAGACTTGCATCTACAACCGAACTTAAGCACATTTGAATATACGGTCCAGGTTGACTTTACCAGCCTACTACAATCAGATAGTTACTGGGAGTATAGACCAGAGATAGCTACAAACATTCCAAATATGAGATCACAAACACCATTTATCCAACCAAACTAATTTGTTTCTGAATATTAAACCCTAGATCTTCGAGAAATTTAAAAGATAGAACAAAAGAACCATGCAAGATGAGATAACACAAAGGATTTCACCAGGAATAACCACAATGTCCTCAATTGTATTAATCACCAGAAAATGCTGCAACAATTCAACTGTTCTGAATATAGTGTTTGCTTCAAGAAACTTCAAATACTCTAACTATAGCTCTTGCTCTATTACTGTCTTGCTATGTCTATAACCAATGTCTAACCCTTACAATGAGGCAAGAGTGCCTATTTATATCAAATTCCCCCCAAAACATGTCAGCCCAGCCAAACATTTTTACAAAATAATCAAAACCGCCAAAACAGGTCGGCCAAGGAAACAAACTAAGGCACACATTTAATGCCATCATCCAAGTCGGCCAAGGCACAGTCCCCAAGGAAGTCTGGTCCAATGCATGCCCTATAATAATAGGGAAGCACAAATCTCGAAAAGAGCATTAACAGCTACTCCCTTTGTCTTTCCTCCGCGCTGGTGACCCCTGGACCTTCGAGAATATCCCATCCAGCTCAGCAATAGGTGGCAACGACAAAACCCTGAGTCTGCATTTAATTGAATCAATTCCCTCATTGGACCGCTCAACAGTTTTCTTTCAGTCCTTCATGCTGGTCATGTACCTGTCTATTACTGCCAAGTAGGTAGCTGCATCATCAAGCAAATGGGAGGTGACAGCTCCATCAGATTCCAGGGCATAAACCTCATGCCACCATTCTTTCAGTTGATCTAAGCTCAGATATTTGGGAGCTATTTTCTTTCTCCCTGTCATCACCTCAAAGAAGGCAATGCAACCATCACAAATTGCAGTGAGGTCAGCATCAATTGATTTCCTACGTTTTTGTATCTTTTTCAGGCCTCCCTGCCTGATCTGCAATGCCTCGAACCACTCCCATGGTTCATCCAATCTAGCAGATGGAAGGATTCCATCTTTGCTCAACTAATCCCTGCCATACCCTAGAATAGTCCTTGATTTCTGCAGCAGGAGGTCCATGTCATTCTTATCCTGAGACAAGATGCTCTCCAACAACTCCTTTCCCCAGAATGCATCCTTTCCCACAGACAGGATCTCTTTGATAGCTTCATCCCCTTGTGTCTGGACACCCATCAACCAGTCTGTGGCAGCCTGAGCAGAGGCCTTCATCTTTTCAATTCTGGAGATTGTCTCCTTAGGCAGAAATCCCGGAGTAGTAGAGGAGGAAGGGTGGAGAGACTGTAGAGGCTTCATTACCTCCTCCAGACATTTCCTCAATCTTTCATTTTCTCTTTTCAGCTCTCGTTTTGACTGGGTCTCCTTCTTTAGTCTGTCAACAATTATAGCACTCGACCCTTCAAATTCCTCAATATCCTGCTCCAGGGAGGCCGGCCCAAGGTTAATAGTTTGAACATTGTAATCCTGGCCTGTTACCTCATCTCTTGTTTTATCTGCAGCAGGGGTGGCGATGTGAACTACCCGGTTATTCACCTCATCCCTTTCCACCTGTGAAATTACCCTTGCAACCTTCTTCTTCTTCCCTTTGCCGATCTGAGATAACATTTCATCCCAGTCTAGAGGAGTGTCTTCAACAATCACCTATTTCTTCTTTGCAAGTTCTCTCTCTAGCCAATCCGGGGCTACAGGGTCAGTCCGGATTTCTTCTGCATGGGTTTCTCCCGGATCTTCTATCACTTTCTCCCCTTCTGCGGCTGTCACCTCGACCTCCTCCTCAGTTGTTACTTTGTCACCTTCTTTCTCCGGAGTCCACTCACCTTGATCAGTCTCCTCAAATCCCAATTCTGGAAGCATCGATGATGGAGTCCTGGCAGGGATTCCTTCCTCCGGTTCCGGTGATCCGCGACCCTTGTCACTCTCCGGAGAATCCTCGTATTGTACCAGGGGAGAAGTGTGCCTTTCTTCCGTTTCCACCTCGAGCTCGGCAGCCCCACTGAATAATGTTCCTTCTTTGAATGGTTCTGCTTCCCCGCTAATTTCCTGTTCATCCGGATTCTCCGGCTCTGGTATGCTCTGTGGAGGAGAAACAAGCTTATCTTGCTCTTTAACTGGTAATGCTGGCAGAGAATCTTTTGGCTGTGCAACATCTTTGGGAGAAGGGGCTCTTGATTTACGGGTATACACTTTGGTCTTTTCCCCTCCGGAGCTCTCTACATCAACAATTGGAGGCTCATCCTCCGAAGTGGCCTGATCCTTTCTCTTTGCCACCCCTCCAGTTCTAGCTTTCTTAGGCAGCGGAGGGGCATCCTCCTCTTCAGCTTTCTCTGCTTCTTCCTCATCTGAGGACTTGCTGATTGTCAGAGTCTTCCACCTGCACTTGCCAATTGGTTTCCTCTTCATTGCAGGTTCAGTTCCCTTAGGACCTCTGAATTTAATCTTGAATGGCGAGGTTTTAGCCATTTTCCCTTTGGGGTCCTCATCTCCAGATTCTTTAGAAGTAGACATGGGGTTGAGATTCCCCATCAAATCGAAGGTACAGGGCACATTGGCATTCTCCAATACCCAGACTTTATGCTTAATCCAAGAAAAGGTGAATCTCAACACCGGAGTCATCAAGTCCTCCAACTCTGTCACCTCAGGCTCACTCCAATCAATGTCTGCAACTGACCTGTCCTTTATGGGCTCGTAAACATGGTCCTGGACCAATTTTCCGTCATCATCCAGCTGATCCGGGATTAGCTTCACATTATATTATCTGATTGCCTCCACAGGTAGCCGGGAATACCCCCTCTTCCTCGCATCAAGGTCATCCTTGATATTGACCCAGTAGTCTTCCAAGTCCTCCTTATGCCTAAATTCCTGGGTAGCCCTCTTCTGTGCCACTCTGGTTATGTCAAAGTTCATTCTCTTTGAGTGAAAAGAGAATTCATAGGCTGCCAACTCCTCTCCTGCAGTGTGAGATGATTGGATAGATGGGCACATTTCTTCCACACCGATCCCAAGGGGGAAGTCTCCTCCAAAACCAGTTTTATGCTTTTCCCTCTTCACCACTGCATCAAACTCACAAATCTGCCTCACAACTTCCAGCAGTACAATATGGTCGGTGGGATATCTGGGCAACCTATAAGGAGCGACTGGGCATCCATCAATCCGAAGGTATGTGAAGGTAGGGAACTAGATAAACCATGCTCCGTAATTCTTGATCAGCCCCTTAGCCCCATCAGATAATCTGATGTGCTCTGCATTTTGAAGTGTCTGGGTAATGTGCATTGTGAATGCATCATTGGCCCTCCTGTAATCTTTATTTCTCAAATGCAGTTCCGGATAGACTTCATAGATGATATCCTGCCCAATAGTTCCCATCGGAGTATGCCCTTTGTAGGGATAGGAGATGGCCAACACATACATGATGTAGGAGGACATGGTGAACTTCTTTGCCTCCAAGATGTTTCTCAGTTGTTTGTCTATTTCTGCACTAATGAGTCATGCCCAGTGATAATTTGTCCCCTGACTCATCTTGGTGATCACATGGACCATCCAATTCTCTAATACTCTGGCAGTTCTCAATCCGGCCACGCTGCTCAACAGTGTGATGGCATCATAGATATCCGGCCTGAACTTCACCCTGTGCAACTGTTTAGGCAATTTGGAATGGTGAGATTTTGGCTTCTCCAGCCATGAGTTGATGATCTGCTGAGCCTTAATTGGCTCATTCTCATAGTATGTTCGGGCAGTGTCAATGTTTAGAGCACAGACCGAGGGGAGATCTAGCATGCTGAAGGCTCGGGCAATGGAGGCCGGACTGAAGTTGGCCAAGACTCGTCCCTCGGTGCTGACCACCATCTGTGTATCAAAAGCGTATTGTCGGGCACATTCAAGAATCAATTCGTAGCACTGAACCGCTGGAGGTAACCCTGCCACATGCACCAATCCTGAGTTCATCATTCCTTGTCTCAAGGCTGACTGGTCCTTCTCAGCCGTTCTTTGCTTGAACTCCTCATAGCGCCAGGCACCGACGTTGGTATCAGATACATCAGCCCACAAGGAAGATATCCTAATTTCAGGGATCTGGCTCTTCATATCTAATCTCAACCGTTCTGTCTCAAAAATTGAGGCTACCCCTGCACCAGCTTTGGACTTCCCAGCAGTAGCCTTGCTTGATTCAGCCTATACATTCAAGAATTGTTATTAGAATCCAATTATTAAGCTCATATCAATCCAAATGGGTTAGCACACATCATATAAATCCATCAAAATCTGTCGCTAACTACTAATCCATCGGGATCCAGAGAAATCAGACAGTCCAGGAAAATACCGCAATCTGGGAAAATATCGTCGGGGCAGAATTTTGGAGAAATCTGACCCAGACGGATTCCTACTACCAAAGCACCATTAGTTGGATAAATCATTAATTGCGCATGGAAAATTGAAGGATAATCATTAAATGCATTTTTGGCAACAAGAAATAAACATTAGACATTCATTCCATCAATCCTATCATCGAAATATACAAAAGAACACAACCAGACAGGAAATCCGGAAAAATTCGGATGGGACGGATTTCCGCAGACAGCATAAAATGCACCGGGAATAAACCCAACCCGCGGAATGAGCCCAAACTGGGAAAATCCGGGAGCAACGAAATTCCGTGATGGTCCTCGAAACCCAAAAAACAGAAAAACGTGCACCAAGACTCGAACGACCGCGGGATCTCCACTACCTGAGCTCAAATGATCCCAAAACTAGCAATAATAAACAATCTCAAGTATGCAAAGGATTCCAACTCTCAAAAGCCCTCAAAGGATGGATTCCCGTGTTAAAATAATGGTGCCCTAAATCAAATGACCAACTCTCCGCCATTAAAACCAGAGCAAGCTTTAGGGCTCAAAATATCGGTTCAGGATTTACCTAAAAGCCCTCCAGTCTTAACAAGACGGGAAGCCAACATGACACGGGACAAAAGTCACTCAAGCATAAAATAAAATCATCGTTCTGGGCCGAACACCAAGGGAAACCCTAATTTCGCATGATAACACATTTCACGCCCAAAACGAACAAGCAATCTAACCCAAAATGCCATCTAAAGGATAAATATGCAATCCAGCGGACAAATGGAGCTCATAGGGCATGGATAATGGAGTTCCATAATAAAAACGGGACGAACCCCGACTCTATAAATACAAAGTCAAAATCAAATCATGGGCCGACCCCAAATTTAATAATACCTAGTGCAAGAAAACCCCAAATCATTTCATAAGCAAATGGAAGGGCAATGAATACATACCATGGATCAAGGCGGACGGAATCCGAGCTTAAAAAGTTGACTACGAGGCAAACACATCCAAGCAATGCAAATACGGGCACCAGAACTCAAGAAATCCCCGCGCAAATAAACCAAGATCAATTCGCAAAGCACAAATAAAAATCTCAATCGCCAGAGCAGTCAGCAAGGAAGCAATGGAGTTAGAATGAATCAGAAAATGCCCTAAATTCGACCTTATACCCGTCTGAGCAAAGGTACCTCAGCCATTAATGCGCGATAAGACATTTCTGACAAGTTCGAAAACCCGAGCCCCAAGCGGAATTTCGAAAAATCCCAGAATGCGCGGAAACACAGATTTCGCAGAAATACAGAAACCGGGGAAGTCAGAAAGATCAGGATTTTGACAGAATCCAGGAAAATCCAATAGGACCGGAAAATCCCGAAGTCAGGCAGAAACCCGAAATCAGAGAATCCTGCTAGAAACAGACAAGGAACCAGAGCCCGGAAAAATCCGCCAGAGACGGAAAATCCCGGATCCAGGTGAAAATTCGGACTTGGCCCAAAATGCAATTTCAATCAATTCCAACCTCAAGGAAGGGTCCAAACAAGCAAGACCAACATGTCATGACCCCAAAATGATAAATCCAATAAAATCAAAGGTCAAAGACACTAGAAAAAGAGGGTCCCCACCCCAAGTGGGGCGTGTGTGCAAAAACTGCACAACAAATGGTGACTCCACTGGGGAAATGCTCCTGAGCATTTCGATCACAAACTGAAATCAAGAACCCAGAACTCATGGTTTCGCAGACCAGATACCTAGCCACCACCCTAAGTTAAAGCACAGAAATTCTCAGCCAATCTGACATTCCTATACCAGGGTCTAAGTGTGTGCATTTGCATATATTACCTACCCTCAGCTGCAAGGAGAACCAGACTGGGTATGAACAGGCTACGTAAAGATTCTCACTCTAAAAGTAACCTGGATAGAGCCTCGCTGCCAGTCAGGCGTCCATAGCCCCGACGAGGTTATCACTGTGATCCTCCTGAACATAGCTCTACTGCCAGCTAGGTGTCTATAGCCCCGGTAGAGATATTCAGATCCCCCTGATGAGTTGAATTCAAACCTCAAGATTTTCAAATATATATTTTTTTTTCTTCTTTTGTTGTTTTACTGATATTTCCTTTTATTCAACCTGTGAACAGTGAAGTTCACGCTTAGGGCTAAGAACCACAGTGGCACTAGAGCAGAAAGAGATTTTTCACCTATCCAGACCTCATAAGGACCTTTACAACTTCAGGTATGTTTAAAGATTAAAGGTATAAGACCCCAATACATTCCTGTTCAGACTGACTGGAAAACCTTCGCCTTACCACCAGGACAAATGACAGAGGCAAAAGAATTCATACCATGTCATGCTGGAAAAATGATCAAAGTTTGTAAGGGAAATATCAGGAACATTAGACCTGCTTTGCCACCATTACCATACAGATGCACCCACAATCCCGAAAGGAGATAGGACCAAAAGCAAGAGCAACGCCAAACAAAACAAACAAACCCAAGCAAACCTACTCTAACCAAACAAAACCAGCAAAACAAGCAAGGAAACCTACCCCTAACCAAAGCAAGCAAAACAAACAAAGAAAGCAACCTAACTAACTATTTACAGGGCAAAGAGCTGAAAACAGCTCAAGACTTGAAATAATGTTTGAGATGCTACCCATTGATGGGCAGTGGTATGTCCTCTCCCGTGAGAGTCCTCAAACAGAAGGCATTATCTCCCAGAATTTCGGCTATCTAGTAAGGACCAAGCCACAATTTATCAAATTTTTCATGGCTCCCTTTCTGATCATGTGGCTTATCCCAGTATAGGACAAGTTCAGAAATCCTGAAAGCCTTAACTTTAGCTCTCTTGTCAAACCATCGCTTGACTACCCCCTGATGTTTGGCAAATTTTTCCAGGGCATTGTCCCGTTTTTCTTCAAGGTGCAACAATTCAGCTAACCTGGCTTCCCTTCTATCCCCTTCATCATAAAACTGGTTAATAAACTGTAGAGTTGGGATTTTGAGTTGGATAGGGAAAATTGGTTCCAGACCGTACACTAAATGATAGGGAGAGGTACCAATGGAGGACTTAACCCGAGTACGATCTGCCCAAAGAGTAAATCGAAGCTGGGTATGCCAGTCTTTTGGGTTCCTCTCTAACAATTTTCGGATGACAGTTAACAGGTTCTTGTTAGAGGATTCAGCTAGACCATTCCCCTGGGGATAATAATTAGACGCGAACTTTACAACAATACCATGATCAAAGGCCCAATTTGAGAATTTCAAAGATGCAAAGGCAGGACCATTATCACACACAACAGCAACAGGACACCCAAACCGATTAAGAATGGCAGATTCTAAAAAATTAATTACTACCTCTGATGTACACTGCCTACAAGCAAAAGCTTCAGTCCATCTTGTAAAGTAATCAGTTATGGTAAGGATATACCTGTGTCCAGCAGAAGATGGTGGATTGATGGGGCCTATGAAATCCATACCCCATTGAACAAAAGGTTTTACCTCAATCACAGACTGGAGCGGAAGTGCTGCACACCTTTCTCTCGTTGCTGCAGTCTAACAAGTGTGACAAGTCCGAACATGATGATGAACATCCTTGAATAGTGTAGGCCAGTAATACCCTGCCCTCAAAATCTGATTCGCAGTGGCAATGGCAGAACCATGACCAGTGCCATATTTCTCATGAAACTCATTTATTACTCTTTCAGCTTCCTATTTTCCAAGGCACCTCAAATAAATACCTTCATGATTCTTCTTGTATAGGACAGCTCCTTTCAGCATGAAACCATCACTTTTCAACCTCAATGCTTGCCTCTGAACTGCATTTAAATGACCAGGAGCTCACTGATTCAGCAAATAATAGACTATATCATCATACCAGCCATCTAGGGAAACTTCTTCAACATCATAGTTATGAATAGACAATTCGGGGCCTATCTCCGCCATGGTCTGGGTGAGTCCTTGTCCTCTTACTAGCTTCATTGGCTGTATCTCAATGTCATACTCCTGAAGCATGGTCACCCATTTAGCTCTGCGCTCCCCTAACTCGTTTTGCATCAGTAGCAACTTAACTGCAGAATCAGGAACAATTGCAAACACCTTATTTCGGAGGATATAATGCCTAAATTTCTTCACTACTCGCACCAGGGCATATGCTTGCTTCTCCACACTCGAGTACTTCAGCTCAGCATCCTTCAATGGTGCACTCATTAAAGCAATGGGATGCTCATTCCCCTCATCAGACTTTTGTGTCAGCATCCCAGCACATGAGTGGTCTGAAGCAAAGGAATAGATATAGAATGGTTTACTATAATCTGGACTCACCAACACTAGAGCATCAGCAATGGCTCTTTTAATCTCTGCAAAGGACTCCTTCGCGTCTGTGGTCCACTCGACCTTGGCATCTTGTTTTAACATAACATTTAACGGCTTCACAATCTCAGCAAATCCAGTGATGAATTTCTTGACAAAGTTAATCTTACCGAAGAAGGACTTCATCTCCTTTTTGCTGGCAGGTGGTTGAATTTTCAGGATGGCTTCCACTCTCTCCAGGTCTATAGCAATTCCTTTCTCTGATATCACGTGCCCCAACAGCTTGCCTTCTGTGACTCTGAAGATACACTTTTTGGGATTCAACGAGATGCCAAACTCTCTGCACTTCTGGAATACCTTACGCAGATCTGAGATATGATCCCCTCTGTTTTTGGAGAAAACAGTCAGATCATCCATGTAAATGATAATGCACTTTCCTATGATGTCCTTAAAAGCGATATCCATAGCTCGTTGAAACGTGGCTCCTGCATTGATAAGCCCAAATGGCATCCTCCTGTAGGCGAAGGTTCCCCATTTAGTTGTAAAAGCAGTCTTATGTCTGTCCTCATACTGGACCATCACTTGATTATACCCTGAATACCCGTCCAGAAAGGACATCATCTGCGATCCATTAACCACTTGTAACACCTCATCCAAAGAGGGAACTGGATAATTATCTTTCTCTGATGACCTATTCAGATTTTTGAAGTCAACACAGAGCCTAATTTCACCATTCTTCTTTCTTACTGGAACCCGATTAGCCACCCAAGTAGAATGCCTGACAGGAAATATGATTCTAGCGGACAACAATTTCTGAACTTCCTTCTGTATGAATGGCTCCAACAGTGCATTAATAGGTCTCTACCTCTGTCTAAAAGGCTTAGCGCCTGGCCTGAGAGGTATAGTATGAGTTATGATGGATGTATCATAAGTCTTCAAGTCTTCATAACCCCAGGCCACTATGTCGGAAAAGTCGTATAGGGCTCTGATTATTCCCTGTCTTTCTTCAGGAGTACAGACCTTACCAATGAAAATGTTTTTAATATTGTCTTTAGTACCCATATTATGAGTGTCACACTGTCCACTGATAGACTCTTTCTTAGATTCCTGTTCCTGGTCTCTGATTTTGTCCATATCAAAAATTCTCTCCAGCTGTACCATTCCCCTTGGAATAGTATTGGACTTCAAATTTAGCACACCTTCCAGGTCCAATTCTACTTCTTGAGGCTCTGTTTCGTCAATGATCTATGAAGCAAAGACATCCGTGTTCGTGATAAAGTCAAGGATATGTTTATCATCCTCAAACACTTGAAAATTAGTCACATTGTCAGGGACTGACGGGACAGGAGTTAATTCAACAATAAACTTCTTCAATCCTGACAAAGATAGGGGTTGCAAAGTACTGGCCGCTTGAGCTAGGGAATCAGCAGTTTGATTCTTCTTCCTTGGGATCAATTGGATATTAAAAGTGTCGAATCCCTCAATGAGGTCCCACACTCTATGTCTATAGTTGATCATTCTCCTATCGTGACACGCATACTGCTTTCTTACTTGTTTGACCACCAATTCTGAGTCACCAAATACTTGCAGGACCTTGACCTTTTTCTTGAGTGCCATAAGGAGTCTATGAATTAATGCTTCATATTCAGCCACATTATTTGTGCAATGAAATTGGAGCCTATGAGCTGCGAAGAAACTCTTACCCTTTGGACTGATCAGCTCGAACTCAGCCCCAGCTCCTTGCTTAGACTTAGACCCATCAAACTTGAGAGTCCAGCATTCTGCAGTGGTGGTCTTCTTCATTTTGTCTTTTGGCTTATCAGTATTAGAGGCTACCTCAGTCATTACAGGTTTCTGGTTTTTGCACTCTCCTTGGACATTCTGCTCCTCTGCCTTAACCACCTGGACTGGATTCATGCATTTTTGTACTTGTTTTACTGTTGTCTGACACAGACAACATTCCAACTCAGAATGAGAAGCGTTGTGGACTCTGCACCAGTTTGGTAAGAGTAATTCCTCAAAGCTTGTCCTCTTTCCCAGGTGAATCTGGTTCTCCATACATTGCCCAATGAATTCCTGGAAATCATCCAATAAGCTGATCTATTTGTCTTCAGGTTCTTCCTCCTTTTCAACTAATTTTGTCAGAACCTCAACATGGCTGGACCCTGTCCCAACATCAGCTGGCATTGTATGCAACATCAGCACCTCTTCTGCGTCTGATTCTCCATATTGGGCCGATAGCAGGTAATTTCCCATTCCAACCTCCGATATGAGAACTTCGGTTGAAGTCTTTTGGTATTCTGTTATCATGTACTTCATTCTAGGCTCCCTCTCAATCGTTATCTGATTGGGCACTCCTTTCCAGGGAAGCCACATGTGAGAGTGATCAGTGGACACATACCCATTCAGAGCCTTTGTAAAGTCCCTTCCTAAAATTAAACCGTATGCATTAGGAATATCAGCCACCTGAATGTTGATGACCTGTTGGATCCTTGGATCAGAGGCTACCTGCATCTGGATCATGTTAAGTTCTCCTACCACACTCACTTCGGTTCTGTCCAACTGAGTGACCTTCTGGGAATCAGCAGGCGTAATCCCCAGAGCCCTACAAACTCCAAGAGGCATCACATTGGTGGAAGCACCCGAATCCAACAAACAATTATGAAGGTTCTTACCCAAGATTCTGACCGAGATCAGAAATGGTGGAGTCTCCGTCTTCCCTTGAAACAAAGTGGGCTGAGTATCCATCTGGGCCACTTGAGTTCTATCCTTTTCTTTTCCTCTATCTCCAGGGGGTGGATTGGTCTTATTCTATGTCTGACTTTGTGTGTTCACAGACTAAAAGCTGGAAGTCTGGCTAACATGCTCACCAGAAGGCTTGTCCAATGTTTTTGAATTTGCATCATAAGTACCTAAGACAGCCTTCCTAATTGCAGGAAATCTTAATAACTCAAATGCAGAAAGGTTTACCTTTAGCTTCTTGAATTCCTCTGCAACATACGAAGCCATCTGCTCTTCACTCATATCAGTAGAGGCCTCCTTAGATGGCTCCTCTGCCTTATCCTTGCTTACTTGAACAGTCCTTTCCTTCTGTGGTTCTGCTTGAGCTTGTCTATCTTTCGAAAGGTAGTGCTTGGAAACCTATGGATAAGACGGATTGTTGCTCGCATTAGGATCTGGAGGAGTACTAAAATTGTTGGGAGGAATGAAGGTAGTGAAAGGTCCTCCGGGTGGTGGACGCCTGTGGGGCATATCCCTCAATCCTTGTCTCTGGAACATCTGTACTTCTTCAACATACGCTTCCTCCTGATCGAGGGGGCCATTATCATTTATATTTCCTTCGTC
The DNA here is from genome assembly GCA_007258455.2 of Sequoia sempervirens. Lineage (NCBI taxonomy): Eukaryota > Viridiplantae > Streptophyta > Pinopsida > Cupressales > Cupressaceae > Sequoia > Sequoia sempervirens. Next base: position 419,787,222 of record VDFB02000003.1, on the reverse strand, counting down.
AAACAACTGGGCCACTTCATCTCCATTACAAATTTGGTCTATTTCATCTTCATGGGAATCGGGTTCTTCTGGTACATTTTCTTGGCTGGCTGGAAAATGAGCATGATTCAATACCAACACAGGAGAATCATAGGAGTTAGAAGGAACAATCTCTTGTGTATTCACATTGTTCTCTACCTCATACTGAAAGATAGAAGCAGCAGTTTGGAACTCCGGACATTCCAATTCTGAATGCTGGCTTGTCTTATGGAGTCTGCACCACCCTGATAAGGCCGCTTCTGCCAGATATACTCCAGTAGGAGGTTTATCTTGGCTGACTGGCTGGTTCACAGATTGATTGACAATCTGATTTGCAGGCTGATCCAATGGGGTGGGAACTCCTCCATTATTAGGCCCTGTATTCCAAGTTTTGTTCTGTCCTTGTGATGGCCTTTTATCAAATCTTGACCCACTTTCTTGGCCTCTGTCAAAATTATGCCTCCTTTCATTATTAAAACCTCTGTCATTGTTGTAACCCCTATCCTGGTTATATCCCCTATCATTGTAGAACCCTCTGTCATTACGCTGTCCCCTGTCGAAGTTTTGTCCTTGTGAAAACTCCCTGTTCGGATTAGATTGCATTCCCTTCTGAGCAGCTTGCAATTGACTATTCTGATTTCTCAGGTAAGTCACTTCCAGATTTAACTTCTTTATTTGTTCGGCCATTTCATCAATCCTCTCCCTATTAGGATCTTGGTAAGGGATCTGGTTTGGGTTACTCTGAGGGGGAAGAGGCATTGTGGCGGATCCCAAAGACTGGTGCAACACCTCAGAATTCTGCAGATAAGCAGGGAAGCTATTTTGCTGTGGCTGATACATGGGTTGGTTCACTTGTTGTTGAGGGAAGTTTGTCATGGGAGAGATTTGGTTCATGGGATGACCGGGGTGTGGTACTATGGGTAATTGGGGAACTGGGTTCATAATTGGGGTATGATTGGTGAGGGCCTGATTTACTGCCTGAATCTAGTTAGGATGTGCAGCTGGTCCCAGAGAAGGCAATGGCCCAGTCAAGTGCTGTCTCAAGTTTGTACTAAGCTTGACAGCTTCCGTATAAGCATCAATCAAGGTACATGGAGGGTTAGGTCTCCATTTTAGAAAGGTTGCTGTTAGACTATCCAGAGCTTCGTAATATACTCCCAGGGCAGTACCATCATCTAGAACATATGGGTCTTGTAATCTGGTGAACGCACGATGGAATCTATTATTGAAACTGGCTATGGGTTCATTAACCTCTCTCTTGACTTTGATAAATTGCAGGTATAGCTCATTAGCACTGATGGGTATTCAAATTTTTGCAAAAAGGTCTTTTCAAGGTCATTCCAATTCTGAATTGAGCCGGCAGGGAGATGGTTGTACCAATAAAAAGCTTCTTCTCCCAGGGAATAAGGAAATAACCTACAAGCAACATCCTCATGGACAATTCCTCTGTCTTTGAGGCAAGTTTGGAAAATCCTTATGTGTTCTTCTGCAGTTCTATTTGGGTCATTTACATGGAATTTCGAGCAGAAGTGCTCAGGATTTTTAGGCATTACATTATAAGCACCGAAGGACAAAGGTGATGGATTATTGGCAAGGAAAGCCATTGGTAAGAGCGGGGGTGGAGGTTGTGGTTGGTTAATGGCAGGCTGAGGCTGTTGAAGAGGAACCTCTTCAGGGATGGGTGTGGCTTCAACCTCAGGATGTGAAGATATGGACGATGTGGGTGAAGGGATGGGTGATGATGATTCTCCCCTTACTCTAGTCCTCCTTGACCTATTGGGGAACTGTAACTCTTCTAAATCCTCCTCTCCTGTGGTGGATCTGGTATTTCTCCTATATCTCTCTGGAGAGATGGCATTCAAGAAACGATCCAGTGTGCTCATTCAGGCCCTCCTTCTAGCGCCAATCTGTTGATGGTGTTTTCTGCACAGCAATAACTCAGACAGAATATGATATCCTATCTCTCTTGAAAGGTTATTTTCAATAACGAATCACTGAAAATCACCCCAAGGTCTCTCGGGTGTTAGGTCATAACAATGCATAAAACAACTCAGATAAAATGTGAAATTGCTGGTAATCACAATCGGACCTTACTACAAGCAAACTGTATCCTTTCAATTTATCAGATCTAACAATATGATGATCTTAAAATCCTAAATCTAACCAATAACAAAGAAATTGCAAAAGATAGGGATGCAAGGAAGTAATAAAATCTGAACTATTGCAAGGACAAGCAATGCAAATGACATATATCTGGAATGGACCTATCTCAAATAACCAATTCTTGTTCGACCCACAAGGCAATCTTACAAGAACAGTGCAATCTTCTGAGGAATACAGATTTTCAAATCATAGACTTGCATCTACAACCGAACTTAAGCACATTTGAATATACGTCCAGGTTGACTTTACCAGCCTACTACAATCAGATAGTTACTGGGAGTATAGACCAGAGATAGCTACAAACATTCCAAATATGAGATCACAAACACCATTTATCCAACCAAACTAATTTGTTTCTGAATATTAAACCCTAGATCTTCGAGCAATTTAAAAGATAGAACAAAAGAACCATGCAAGATGAGATAACACAAAGGATTTCACCAGGAATAACCACAATGTCCTCAATTGTATTAATCACCAGAAAATGCTGCAACAATTCAACTGTTCTGAATATAGTGTTTGCTTCAAGAAACTTCAAATACTCTAACTATAGCTCTTGCTCTATTACTGTCTTGCTATGTCTATAACCAATGTCTAACCCTTACAATGAGGCAAGAGTGCCTATTTATATCAAATTCCCCCCAAAACATGTTGGCCCAGCCAAACATTTTTACAAAATAATCAAAACCGCCAAAACAGGTCAGCCAAGGAAACAAACTAAGGCACACATTTAATGCCATCATCCAAGTCGGCCAAGGCACAGTCCCCAAGGAAGTCTGGTCCAATGCATCCCTATAATAATAGGGAAGCACAAATCTCGAAAAGAGCATTAACTGCTACTCCCTTTGTCTTTCCTCCACGCTGGTGACCCCTGGACCTTCGAGAATATCCCATCCAACTCAGCAATAGGTGGCAATGGCAAAACCCTGAGTCTATATTTAATTGAATCAATTCCCTCATTGGACCACTCAACAGTTTTCTTTTAGTCCTTCATGCTAGTCATGTACCTGTCTATTACTGCTAAGTAGGTAGCTGCATCATCAAGCAAATGGGAGGTGACAGCTCCATCAGATTCCGGGGCATAAACCTCATGCCACCATTCTTTCAGTTGATCTAAGCTCAGATATTTGGGAGCTATTTTCTTTCTCCCTGTCATCACCTCAAAGAAGGCAATGCAACCATCATAAATTGCAGTGAGGTCAGCATCAATTGATTTCCTTCCATTTTTGTATCTTTTTCAGGCCTCCCTGCCTGATCTGCAATGCCTCGAACCACTCCCATGGTTCATCCAATCTAGCAGAAGGAAGGATTCCATCTTTGCTCAACTGATCCCTGCCATACCCTAGAATAGTCCTTGATTTCTGCAGCAGGAGGTCCATGTCATTCTTATCCTGAGACAAGATGCTCTCCAACAGCTCCTTTCCTCAGACTGCATCCTTGCCCACAGACAGGATCTCTTTGATAGCTTCATCCCCTTGTGTCTGGACACCCATTAACCAGTCTGTGGCAGCCTGAGCGGAGGCCTTCATCTTTTCAATTCTGGAGATTGTCTCCTTAGGCAGAAATCCCGGAGTAGTAGAGGAGGAAGGATGGAGAGACTGTAGAGGCTTCATTACCTCCTCCAGACATTTCCTCAATCTTTCATTTTCTCTTTTCAGCTCTCATTTTGACTGGGTCTCCTTCTTTAGTCTGTCAACAATTATAGCACTCGACCCTTCAAATTCCTCAATATCCTGCTCCAGGGAGGTCGGCCCAAGGTTAATAGTTTGAACATTGTAATCCTGGCCTGTTACCTCATCTCTTGTTTTATCTGCAATAGGGGTGGCGATGTGAACTACCCGGTTATGCACCTCATCCCTTTCCACCCGGGAAATCACCCTTGCAACCTTCTTCTTCTTCCCTTTGCCGATCTGAGATAACATTTCATCCCAGTCTAGAGGAGTGTCTTCAACAATCACCTGTTTCTTCTTTGCAAGTTCTCTCTCTAGCCAGTCCGGGGCTACAGGGTCAGTCCGGATTTCTTCTGTATGGGTTTCTCCTGGATCTTCTGTCACTTTCTCCCCTTCTGTGGCTGTCACCTCGACCTCCTCCTCAGTTGTTACTTTGTCACCTTCTTTCTCCAGAGTCCACTCACCTTGATCAGTCTCCTCAAATCCCAATTCTGGAAGCACCGGTGATGGAGTCCTGGCAGGGATGCTTTCCTCTGGTTCCGGTGATCCACGGCCCTTATCACTCTCCAGAGAATCCTCGTATTGTACCAGGGGAGAAGTGTGCCTTTCTTCCATTTCCACCTCGAGCTCGGCAGCCCCACTGAACAATGTTCCTTCTTTGAATGGTTCTGCTTCCCCGCTAATTTCCTGTTCATCCGGATTCTCCGGTTCTGGTATGCTCTGTGGAGGAGAAACAGGCTTATCTTGCTCTTCAACTGGTAATGCTGGCGGGGAGTCCTTTGGCTATGCAACATCCTTGGGAGAAGGGGTTCTTGATTTACGGGTATATACTTTGGTCTTTTCCCCTCCGGAGCTCTCTACATCAACAATTGGAGGTTCATCCTCCGAAGTGGCCTGATCCTTCTTCTTTGCCACCCTTGCAGTTCTAGCTTTCTTAGGCGGCAGAGGGGCATCCTCCTCTTCAACTTTCTCTGCTTCTTCCTCATCCGAGGACTTGCTGATTGTCAGAGTCTTCCACCTGCGCTTGCCAATTGGTTTCCTCTTCGTTGCAGGTTCAGTTCCCTTAGGACCTCTGACTTTAATCTTGAATGGCGAGGTTTTAGCCGTTTTCCCTTTGGGGTCCTCCTCCTCCCTGGATTCTTCAGAAGTGGACATGGGGTTGAGATTCCCCATCAAATCGAAGGTACAGGGCACATTGGCATTCTCCAATACCCAGACTTTATGCTTAATCCAAGAAAAGGTGAATCTCAACACAGGAGTCATCAAGTCCTCCAACTCTGTCACCTCAGGCTCACTCCAATCAATGTCTGCAACTGACCTGTCCTTTATGGGCTCGTAAACATGGTCTTGAACCAATTTTCCGTCATCATCCAGCTGATCCAGGATCAGCTTCACATTATATTGTCTAATTGCCTCCACAGGCAGCCGGGAATACCTCCTCTTCCTCGCATCAAGGTCATCCTTGATATTGACCCAGTAGTCTTCCAGGTCCTCCTTATGCCTAAATTCCCAGGTAGCCCTCTTCTGTGCCTCTCCGGTTATGTCAAAGTTCATTCTCTTTGAATGGAAAGAGAATCCATAGGCTGCCAACTCCTCTCCTGCAGTGTGAGCTGATTGGATAGATGGGCACATTTCTCCCACTCCAATCCCAAGGGGGAAGTCTCCTCCAAAACTAGTCTTATGCTTTTCCCTCTTCACCACTGCATCAAACTCACAAATTTGTCGTACAACCTCTAGCAGCACCAAATGGTCAGTAGGATACCGGGGTAACCTGTAGGGAGCAGCTGGGCATCCATCAATCTGGAGGTATGTGAAGGTAGGGAACTGGATAAACCATGCTCCGTAATTCTTGATCAGCCCCTTAGCCCCATCGGATAATCTGATGTGCTCTGCATTTTGAAGTGTCTGGGTAATGTGCATTGTGAATGCATCATTGGCCCTCCTGTAATCTTTATTTCCCAAATGCAGTTCCGGATAGACTTCATAGATGATATCCTGCCCAATAGTTCCCATCGGAGTCAGCCCTTTGTAGGGATAGGAGATGGCCAGCACATACATGATGTAGGAGGACATGGTGAACTTCTTTGCCTCCAAGACATTTCTCAGTTGTTTGTCTATTTCTGCACTAATGAGTCATGCCCAGTGATAATTTGTCCCCTGACTCATCTTGATGATCACGTGGACCATCCAATTCTCTAATACTACGGCAGTTCTCAATCTGGCATCCCTGCTCAACAGTGTGATGGCATCATAGATATCCGGCCTGAACTTCACCCTGTGCAACTGTTTAGGCAATTTGGAATGGTGAGATTTTGGCTTCTCCAGCCATGAGTTGATGATCTGTTGAGCCTTAACTGGCTCATTCTCATAGAATGTTCGGGCAGTGTCAATGTTTACAGCACAGACCGAGGGGAGATCCGGCATGCTGAAGGCCCGGGCAATGGAGGCCGGACTGAAGTTGGCCAAGACTCGTCCCTCAGTGCTGACCACCATCTGTGTATCAAAAGCGTATTGTCGGGCACATTCAAGAATCAATTCGTAGCACTGAACCGCTGGAGGGAACCCTGCCACATGCACCAATCCCAAGTTCATCATTCCTTGTCTCAAGGCTGACTGGTCCTTCTCAGCCGTTCTTTGCTTGAACTCCTCATAGCGCCAGGCACCGACATTGGTATCAGATACATCAGCCCACACAGAAGATATCCTACTTTCAGGGATCTGGCTCTTCATATCTAATCTCAACCGTTCTGTCTCAGAAATTGAGGCTGCCCCTGCACCGGCTTTGGACTTCCCAGCAGTAGCCTTGCTTGATTCAGCCTGTACATTCAAGAATTGTCATTAGAATCCAATTATTAAGCTCATATCAATCCAAATGGGTTAGCACACATCATATAAATCCATCAAAATCTGTCGCTAACTACTAATCCATCGGGATCAGGAGAAATCAGACAGTCTGGGAAAATACCGCAATCCGGAAAAATTCCGTCGGGGCAGAATTTCAGAGAAATCCGACCCAGACGGATTCCTGCTACCAAAGCACCATTAGTCGGATAAATCATTAATTGCACATGGAAAATCAAAGGATAATCATTAAATGCATTTTTGGCAACAAGAAATAAACATTAGACATTCATTCCATCAATCCTATCATCGAAATATACAAAAGAACACAACCAGACAGGAAATCCGAAAAAATATGGATGGGACGGATTTCCGCAGACAACATAAAATGCACCAGGAATAAACCCAACCCACGGAATGAGCCCAAACTGGGAAAATCCGGGAGCAACGAAATTCTGCGATGGTCCTCGAAACCCGAAAAATGGCAAAACGTGCACCAAGACTCGAACGACCGCGGGATCTCCACTACCTGAGCTCAAATGATCCCAAAACTAGAAATAATAAACAATCTCAAATATGCAAAGGATTCCAACTCTCAAAAGCCCTCAAAGGATGGATTCCCGTGTTAAAATAATGGTGCCCTAAATCAAATGACCAACTCTCCGCCATTAAAACCAGAGCAAGCTTTAGGGCTCAAAATATCAGTTCAGGATTTACCTAAAAGCCCTCCAGTCTTAACAAGACGGGAAGCCAACATGACACGGGACAAAAGTCACTCAAGCATAAAATAAAATCATCGTTCTGGGCCGAACACCAAGGGAAACCCTAATTTCGCATGATAACACATTTCGCGCCCGAAACGAACAAGCAATCCGACCCAAAATGCCATCTAAAGGATAAATATGCAATCCAGCAGACAAATGGAGCTCATAGGGCATGGATAATGGAGTTCCATAATAAAAACGGGATGGACCCCGACTCTATAAATACAAAGTCAAAATCAAATCATGGGCCGACCCCAAATTTAACAATACCCAGTGCAAGAAAACCCCAAATCATCTCATAAGCAAACGGAAGGGCAATGAAAACATACCATGGATCAAGGCGGACGGAATCTGAGCTTAAAAAGTTGACTACAAGGCAAACACGTCCAAGCAATGCAAATACGGGCACCGGAACTCAAGAAATCCCTGCGCAAACAAACCAAGATCAATTCGCAAAGCACAAATGAAAATCTCAATCGCCAGAGCAGTCAGCAAGGAAGCAATGGAGTTAGAATGAATCAGAAAATGCCCTAAATTCGACCTTATACCTGTCTGAGCAAAGGTACCTCAGCCATTAATGCGCGATAAGACATTTCTGACAAGTTCGGAAACCCGAGCCCCAAGCGGAATTTTGGAAAATCCCAGAATGCGCAGAAACATAGATTTCGTGGAAATGCAGAAACCGGGGAAGTCAGGAAGATCAGGATTTTGACAGAATCTGGGAAAATCCGATAGGACCGGAAAATCCCGAAGTCAGGCAGAAACCTGGAATCGGAGAATCCTGCCAGAAACAGACAAGGAACCAGAGCCTGGGAAAATCCGCCAGAGACGGAAAATCCCGGATCCAGGTGAAAATCCGGACTTGGCCCAAAATACAATTTCAATCAATTCCAACCTCAAGGAAGGGTCCAAGCAAGCAAGACCAACATGTCATGACCCCAAAATGATAAATCCAATAAAATCAAAGGTCAAAGACACCAGAAAAAGAGGGTCCCCACCCCAAGTGGGGCGTGTGTGCAAAAACTGCACAACACTGCCCCGACTGAATTTTCTCGGATTACCCAATTTTCCCAGATTTTTGAGATTGATAATTAATGATTTATCTTAATGATTTCATGTGGTTTCAAGGCTAACCCTTTGATTCGAATATGGATGATAATTGTATTTTCATGAGGCTCTTTTATGAATGTAGGCAGAATCGAGTAAGGCAGCGGCAGGAAAGTCTAAGGGAGATATAGAGGGATCCTCAATTACAGATGCTGAAAGAACAAGGCTGGATATGAAGAATCAATTATCTGATAGTAAGGTGGCTTCACTTTGGTCAGAGGTCTCAGATACCAATGTAGGAGCTTGGAGATATAAAGAGTTCAAAGAAAGGTTAGGTCAGAGGGATTTATCGGTCCTGACCAAGGGAGTGGTGAAATCTAGACTGGCTCATGTGGCAGGATTTCCTCCTGCGGTTCAATGCTGTGAATTGATATTGGAGTGTTCTCGACACTATGACTTTGATACACAGAGGATTGTCAGCACTAATGGGAGAGTATTGGAAAACTTTAATCCAGTTTCCATTCCCCAAGCTTTTGATATGCCAGACTTACCATGTGTGTGTGCCTTGGACATGGACTTGGCTAGGACTTATTATGAGGATGAACCCACCAAAGCCTAGCAGATGATCAATTCTTGGCTGGAAAAGCCAAAATCTCATTTCTTCAAGCTGCCTAAACAGTTACATAGAGTCAAGCTTCGACAAGATATATATGATGCAATCACACTGTTAAGCAGGGTGGCGGGCTTGAAGAGTGTTGGGGCATTGGAGAATTGGATGGTGCATGTTATTAATAGGATTGAGCAAGGCATCAACTACCACTGGGCAGGGATTATCAGTGCAATGATTGACAGGCAGATGAGAGATGTGCTGGAGACCAAGAAATTCACCATGACATCTTATGTGGTATATGTACTTGCCAGATTTTATCCATATAGTGGATTGAGTCCAAGAGGAACATTTGGGCAAGATGTCATCTATGAGGTGTACCCTAAGCTACACCTAGGGAATCCGAATTATAGAAGAGCAAATGATGCATTCACTATGCATATTACTAGGTTGCTTAAGAATGTAGAGCATGTGAGAATTTTTGATGGAGCCAAGGAACTGATTAAAAGATATGGAGCCTAGTTTATACAATTCCCCACCTTTTCCTATATCAGAATTGATGGATGTCCGACTGCTCCATACAGATTGCCAAGATATCCTACTGACCATATCATACTGTTGGAGGTTACCTGGCAGATATGTGATTTCGATGTTGTTGTTAAAAAGGCAAAGCATAAGACAAGGTTTGTTGGGGACTTTAATTTGAAAATTGGCATAAGTGAGGTTTTCCCTTCAATCCAATCAGCTCAAGCATCAGGGGAGGAGTTGAGTACTTTTGGTTACTCCTTCCATTCTAAGAGGGTAGGTTTTGACATCATTGGCAAAGCACAGAAGAAGGCTACTAAAGAATATCACCACAAAGATGATCTAGAAGACTACTGGGCAAACAACAAGGATGAATTTGAGGTGAGAAAGAAAAGGTATTCTAGGCTTCCAGTTGATGTAATCAGAATGTACAATGTCAAGTTGATTCCTGATCAGTTAAAGGATGATGGGAATTTAGTCCAGGAACATGCATTTGAATTAGTCAAGGACAAACCCATTGGAGAGATAAATTGGTCAGAAAGTGAGATAACCGAGCTGGAGGAATTAATGGCTCCTATTATGGAATCTACCAAGTCATGGCTGAAACATAAAGTATGGGAATTGGAGAGCAAGAAGGTACCTTGTACTTTCAATTTGATGGGAAATTTGAATGCTCATTCCACCTCGAAGGAGTCCGATGAAGATGATTCCACAGGAAAAACTAAGGTAGGCTTACCTTTTAAGATTAAAATCAGAGGCCCTAAGGAGAGTGAGCCTGAAAAGAAAAGAAAACCTAGGGGAAAGAAGAGGAGTCATACTGTGAAAATAGGTAAGTTTACCGAAGAGGAGGAACTTGAGAAAGTAGAGAAAGAAGACACTCCTCCAGAGCCAAAAAGGACAAGGACAACCAAGGCTTCAAAGAAGAAAGATCAAGAAACTTCTAAGGATGAGGCAAACCCTCATGTGGTTGATGTGGAGAGTTCAAGAGAGAAACCCCAGGTTTATTCAAGAAGGTCAAGAACTCCATCTCCCAAGGAGACTATGCAGAAGGTGGATCCTCTTCCAATGGCATCCACTATGGAACAACAGAAAGATACCTCTCCTTTATTAGGTATACTTGAGTAGACAACTCATGAAGAGCATGAGACCAGTGAGGAAGCGGAACCGTTTAAGGAAGGGTAACTTTATGGCGTGGCTGCTGAGTTTGAGGTAGGAGATGTGGAAATGCATCCTTCTCCGTTGGTACAGTATGAGAATTCTCCTGCAAGTAGTAAAGATAATAGATCCCCTGGGAAGGAGGATGTTCTTGTTAAGACTCCATCACCCCTGAAAGAAGAGGAGCCAGAGTTAGAAAACAAAGGCGATCAATCTCTGGAAAAGGAAAAGAATGAGACGGTGGATCAACATAAGGAGGTTAAGGAGGATGAAACCCGGGTGGATCCTGCTATTTCGGATTGGCTAAACAAAGAGATCAGAAAGAAATAGGTCATTGTTGAAGACACTCCTCTCAACTGGGATGAAATGTTGGCTAAGATTGGAAAGGGTAAGAGGAAGAAGGTAGCCAAGGTGGTTTCTAAGATTGAAAGGGATGAAGCTAGTAACACGGTTATTCATATTGCTACACCTGCTGCTGATAAAAGTAAAGATGAGGTCATCGGGAAGGATTATGATATACAGACTATCAATCTTGGGACTACCTCTATGGAGCAAAATATTGAAGAATATGAGGGATCCAGTGCAGTGATCATTGGAATATTGAGGAAGGAAATGCAGTCTAAACATGAACTAAGAAAGAGAATGAAAGGCTTAGGAAATTTTTAGAAGATTTGATGAAGCCTTTGCAGTCTTTTCACCCATCCTCTTCTGCTACTGCTAGTTTCTTGCCGAAGGAGACCATCTCTGAAATAGAAAAGATGAAAGCTTCTACTTTGGCTACAGTAAATTGGTTGAAGGAGGTACAAGCTAAGGGAGATGATGCAATAAAGGAGATCCTTTCAACTGGAAAGGATGCAATAAGGGCTAAGGATTGGCTAAGTGATGTTTTATCTCAGGATAAGAAGGACATTGATCTCTTATTGCAGAAAACCAAAACAATCATGGATTATGGTAAGGATCAGCTGGTGGTTGATGGAATCCTTTCTTCATCTAGTGTTAGTGAACCTTGGGATTGGTTTGAAGCCTTGCAAATCCAACAGAAAACCATCAAGAAGATCTATAAACAGAGGAAGCAAATAGATGGTAATTTAACTAATGTTTCTGATGGATGCATAATTTTTTTTGAGATAATGATTGGCAAGAGGAAGATCGCCCCTAAGTACTTGAGTTTCGAATAATTGAAGAAATGGTGGCATGATGTCTATGCCCCAGACATTGAGGATTCTGTGACAAGGCACCAACTAGATGATGCGGCTACTTATCTGGCTGTGATGGATAAGTACCTTGCATATAAGGGTGATTGGGATAAAATGGTTAAGCAGTCAAGGGAAGAGATTGACTCAATCGAGTGTCGGCTCAAAATCCTACCCTTGCCACCTATTGCTGAGTTGGATAGGGTACTCTTGAAAGTTCATGAATTGCTGGATCAGAACAAGGATAAGGGAGGCAGTAGTTAATACCATGCCACTTTGTGATTTGTGCTTCCCTATTATTATAGGGCATGTATTGATCTGAGTTGCATTGGGGAATGTGTTGTGGCCGACCTTGATGATGTACCAGCATTTAATGTGTGCCTTATTTTGAATTTCCTGAGGCTGACTTCTTTTGGCTATTTTTATTTTGTAAATGTCTGGCTAGGCCAACATGTTTTGAGGGTTCTCTTTAAATTGGAATTCTTGCCTCATTTGTAAGGGTTGAACAGATAATAGAGAATTAGACAAGCTAGACTAAGAGAAGAGCTAGAGAATTTTTGTAGTAGAGATAGTAGTTAGTTCTTTCGAGCAGGTGTTGTAACACATAATAGTGGAATTGTTGCTATATTTTGGTGATCTAATACAATTGAAGGCATTGTGGTTTCTCTGGTGAATTCTTTTGTGTTAGTTTATCTTGCATGGTTCTTGTTGTTCCATCTTTTGAAATTGCTTGAAGATAGAATATTTGAGGTTAAACTTAGAATTAGATTAGTTTGGTGAATAATGTTTATGATTTCATGTTTGGAATGTTTGTAGCAATCTCTGGTCTATACTCCCAGTAACTATCTGATTGTAGTAGATTGGTGAAGTCAACCTGGACCATACATCTATTTGTGCTTACTTTGATTGTGGATGAATGTCTATGATTTGAAAATTTGTAAGCCTTAGAAGATTGCACCTTTCTTGTGGTATTGCATTGTGGGTTAAGCAAGAATTGGTTATTTGAGATTGGTCCATTCCAGGTATCTATCATTTGTATTGTTCATCTTAGAAATAGTTTAGATTTCATTATACTTCTTACATCCTCATCTTTTGTTGTTTCTTTATTATTTGGTTAGATTTAGGATTTAAGATCATCATATTGCAAAATTTGATAAATTGGAAAGATACAGTTTACTTGTAGTAAGATCCGACTGTGATTACCAGCATTTTCACATATTATCTAAGTTATTTATGCATTGTCATGACCTGACACCCAAGAGACTTTGGGGTGATTTTTGGCAATTTATTGTTGAAGATTATCTTTCAAGAGAGATAGAATACCATTTTATGTCTGAGTTGTTGTTGTGCAGAAAACACCATCAACACAATGCAACTTGCTAAATGCTTAATGATCAAATTCTAAATGCTCCAATGCTCCAAAGCTATTCTTGCATAATAAGTTTGCTAAAAGGTGTGATGATAAATGTTGTAGAAAAGGGTTGTATTTATAGGATTTTCAAAGCATCTTGTGATGTGGCAGTGATCAACAATCTAGATTCAAACATGAGGGATGAAAGGTGGAGATGGAAGAATCAAGGAGGATGTTCCCTTGACCAAGGGTAACATGCCAAATGGATGAAGGAATAAAGTGTGTGAGGAATAAGCCATGTGTTAAAAGTTTGTTGAAGATAATTGGTTGAAAATTTAATGTAATTAAATATTAGTCATATGTAATTACATGTGACATTTGATGACATGGCCAAAAGTGTTGTAGATGTGTGACTAAATTTGAATTTGAAATTATTCAAACTTAGTGAGGAGATATTTAATTAAATAAAAATAAACTATAAGCATTTGTTTATTTAATTAAATTTGGAAGAATGTGGTTTAGGATGAAGAATTTAGAAAAGTGTGAACTATATAATTAATTAAATAGCTAGTATTTAATTAATTATTTGTCTTGACCGATTTTGGGTGTATACAAATAGTATGAACTTAACCACCCTCTATAGTATCATCATCATTAATATTAAGATTATCGCTAGAGTTGGAATCGCCAACATCTATAGAAAAAGAGAAGCTGTCAAGAAGAAAATGAGCAAAATTACTATGATTATTTTTCTTAACA
>VDFB02000003.1:419692784-419773029 GCA_007258455.2 Sequoia sempervirens | reverse complement strand
GCGCATTGGTGAAATTTAGACTAGATTGATGATGTTGTTGATTAGACCCCTTGATTTTGATGATGTTTGATTGTGTCAGCCATTGATTTGATGGTGATTGATGATTTTAATAGATTAGATCTCCATTGATCTCATGATAGGTGAGATTCCATGATAGGATGATGATAATTGACCTCATGATAAGCGAGGATCAATGATAGTTTGATTGATTGATTGACCTCATGATAGGCGATGTTAAATTGATTGATGAACCTCATGATAGGTGAGGTTGAAATTGATTGATGAACCTCATGATAGGCAAGGTTAAATTGATTGATGAGCCTCATGATAGGCGAGGTTGAAATTGATTGATGAACCTCATGATAGGCAAGGTTAAATTGATTGATGAACCTCATGATAGGCGAGGTTGAAATCGATTGATGAACCTCATGATAGGCGAGGTTTAATTGATTGATGAACCTTATAATAGACGAGGTTGAATGATAGATTGATGCTCATGATATTTGATCAAAGTCTCACCAAAGCTGATTAGATTGATAGACTGATTGATTTTGATTGATTGATTTGCTGATTTGCGATATTTTGTGATGATAGGAGCCTTTGACAAGTCTACAAATTAGGGAGTGTTTCCCTAGGACGTGGGATTTGATATCCCACTTGACGCAACCTGAGGTAGCGGTTATCACCTAATGTGGATTATCGTCCATAATTGATATGGCCCGAATTAGGATTAACAAGGGCTTATTGACAGCTTTAGCAGAGAGGTGGCACAACGAGCATAACACCTTTCATTTGCCCACTGGTTCAAGATCACAGTTACTCTAGAGGACACATATCGGATTCTGCAGATACCCATGGTTGGAGGGCTTGTCCTATATGATTCTCAAGAGCAGGGCGGGACTGATGCACTACACACAGTATTCGAGGATGATCAGATATGTGGTTATGAGATTCATTGGAGGGATATGGTTGATGCTTATGCCACATCATCTTTTGTTCTTGCCAGATTTATTGGAGGGTTCCTTTGTCCTGACAGTAGGTCAAAGGGACTTTTAGTTGGATGGGGGCGAATTTTGGAGAGCATGATTTCTTAGGGCACTAGATATGCATGGGGATGTTGTATGCTCGCGTATTTGTACCATGACATACACCAGGTGATCTATCTTCATAGGGCCAGTTTATCAGTTGGGGTCACATTGCTTCAGGTCTAGGCCTGGGAGCATATAGCAGTCACATGGCTAGTTGGAGAGAGACAATGTCCTGCCTTGAGACTGTACATACATATTTATGTCAGTCGAGTTGCTCAGCCTAGCTTGGGAAAACTGGAGTACTGGAGGAGGACACTGGATGATCTCGAGTCTATAGTATGGCAGCCCTATCTAGATTGTGAGCAATGGCCAGAGGATGATACCAAGATGCCCTATCTATGCCAGTCGATGTACGTGATTCGGCGGACTTGGTTTATCATTGTACAAACCCCAATCCTAATACCTCCCAAACAATAAGAACAAACACATTAGATTTTCAAATGCAAGTAAGAACAAGGATTCCCCATGAAATCCATTTACCAAATTCAAATTAGGAAAAAAATCAATGAAAAACACAATGAAATAACAAAATAGAGATTGAATCCTAATTAAACTAGCAAACTCATGATCCCATGGGGGAATTGGTGCCAATTTGATGTAACAATTGGCCCTTTCCCAATTCCTATGATGCAAGATTGATGTATGTTGATGAATGTTGATGAATGATCCACTTTGTTGATGCTTGATGAGTGCTCCAATGGAAAAACCTGCATAACCTAGCTATGATTCAATGATATTGGATGGAAATGGCTAAATATTTTAGCATAGTAACTTTGCATAATTTGTGGATGATCAAATGAGGAATGAAGCCTCTTATTTATAGATGAGATTGAAAGATGAATGTCCAAAATTGAGCAATGTGGGACTAACATTCATCCAATGGCAAGATGCCACTTGTCAACCTATGAGTGGATGGAGGATGTGCAAGTTTTGAGGATTGTGCCAATAAATGCCTATTTTTGAATTTTGAATTTGTTGAAATGACTTGTAAGAGGGAAGGGAAAATGCATTAAATGCCACTTGGCTCAAGGCAAAGGACATGTAAGATGGAGTAAATGCCTTGTTGGATGTACATGTCAACTTGGATTTTGAATTCAAACTTGAAGAATATTCCAAAAAGATGCCTCGTTGAGGAAAATAGAGATTTAATAAATCAATTAAATCTATTTTCATGTGCAAGTGGTAAAAGTTGGAGGATGGGACATGAAATGAGATTAAATTAATCAAGGTTAATTAATTTAATGAAAGATTAGCTGATGTGACCTATTTGACTTAAATTTGTGGATTTTATTTAAATCAAATATGAGATGAATGTGATAAGAGATTAATTAAATAAAGATTTTGATTTATTTAATTAAAAGAGATGATGTTAGATTAAACTAAATAAGGTTTTAATTTATTTAATTTAATAGATAGACTTTAGAGATTTAATCAAATAAAATTGATTATTTAATTAAATAAGGATAATTAGATCAAGATGATTAATTTAATTATCGAGAAGAGGTGACTTAATTAGATAACTAGTTTATTTAATTAAGAGATGAATATTGATGAATTTAATCATATAGGGGGATTTGATTAAATGGTTAGACCAAAGGATGATTCAGGATGAAACAATGTTAGTAGGTCAAGATCAGATGTATAATGTCAATCGGTACATTTTACGTGTCTACATTTTGCCCCTCTTTGAAGCAATGCACTCGTTGCGTTGGTTCAAAGAATAAACGAACTCAATCAATGCCGAAAAAGAATTCTTTTAACAATCTTGCCCCATTGCTGCCTGGTGAGAGAAAACATGCCAATATATTGCCCCCTTGAGAGATTGGATGAAAATTTCAATTTTTGGGTGATCTCACAAAAAAAAGAGGACAAGGTGCCCGATAGGTCCGTAAAGGCTCCAGGAGGCTGAGAACGTGTCTAAACACAATAAAATGATGTAAAACAGGCCTCAACTAAACAAAACAGCTTCAAGGGTCCAAAACCCTAGCAGGATAGCTAATCAAGATGAAAAAAATCCTAATTTTCAAGCTTAAAAAGGCTCTGAGGGGTCACTTTCAATTCATTTTCACACACAGCCATCTAGCAACCTTGAGATTTGAGCTTTGACCTCCTGACGATATGGCACAACGATAGCTTTCGATGCACATTTCTGACCGAGTCCGGACGTATCAACGGCCACCTGGCATTGGGGCACCGATAAGTGATCCTTACTTGAGCTTTGTTTTTCAT
The DNA here is from genome assembly GCA_007258455.2 of Sequoia sempervirens. NCBI lineage: Eukaryota > Viridiplantae > Streptophyta > Pinopsida > Cupressales > Cupressaceae > Sequoia > Sequoia sempervirens. Next base: position 419,769,712 of record VDFB02000003.1, on the reverse strand, counting down.
TTTTAGCCTTCATTTAATGCTTTCAAAGTCAGTCCTTCTACAGTGGCGCTATATAGCGTCGCTCAGAAATCAAACTGCACCACTCGGTGTTAAATTATGTTGCAGCGGTGGAGTTTGGAGTTTGAAAACAAATTCTAAACTTCGCCACTGAGCTCGTGGCCAATAGGGTGATTTCTAAACTACAACGCGGCGGTCCTTTATCCTTGTAAACTATGCCACTGGGAAGAAAAGTGCACCGCGGCGGTGCGTTTTCGGCCTTTTGTGCCCTAGCATCAGAGTTTGATTAAAAATAAAATTGCACTGCCTTCACAGATTGCGACGCTGGAGTGGTTTCTTGGACGCTCGGAAAAATATTTTTTAAAATTTTTAACACAATGACCCTTCCTGATGTAGGATGCGGCGAGGGAGCTCTACTCCCGAGAGCACAAGTCGTAGGATCTGTTCAGTTACTTGTGGGACCTAAGCGACAGAGATTAGGACTGACTCCGGGACATGGGGTTGTGGTATATCGCTGACGCAACGCCCATTCACACTCACCTCGGGATGATATCAGCGCTTGTCGAGAGATGGTATAGCGGGACCTCTTCGTTCCACCTTCCCATCGGTGAGGCCGCCGTCACCTTGGAGGACGTTTGGCGCATCTTACGATTGCCGATTCATGTTCGGCATGTCATTTTTGATATAGATGAGAGGTGGGATGCCTGCCACAAAGTCCTCGCCATAGAGGACATTGTTATTTGCGAGGGGTAGATCGAGCTCGAGCAACACAGGACCATGGTACCTCCCTTCCGCTTGGTTGTTGTAGCAATTATTTCGGGTCTCGTTGCCCCAAACCGATGAGGCCGATATTTTAGTCCTGGTTGGGGACTCTGCTAGGAGCACATGGTTCATGATAGACCAGTCCGTTTTGCTTGGGGGCCGATTCTTCTTGCATCTTTGTACAAAGATCTTCACGAGTACGTCTACCTCGACAATAGAGCACTCGAAGCAGGCATGACACTCCTCCATGTCTAGGCATGGGAGCACATTGTTGTCCTTCGGCCATCAATTGTTATAGTTCTAATGGGGGCTAATGATCCCCTCGTATGGCAGTACAGAGGTGGTGTGTTCTTCACACACACAGGCGAGCACGAGATTCCTTATTGGAGGAGGTCCTAGACAAGATGCAGATATTCATATGGCATCTGTACCTTGGTTGGCCTGGGTGGGCTGACAATGCACATCAGATTTTCTATGCCCGCCAAGACCGCTTCATGCAGGGGCGAGAGCACACTATGATTGAGAGAAATCTGCCCGGGCGCGTGCAGTGTCAGTTTGGTGAGCCCCAAGATCATTCTGATGATGATTATTTCATCATCTTTGCCCGCACCATGTCACAGGTTTCATGAGGGAGATACATTCTTGCCTCAAAGGCTGTCGACAATTTCAGACAGTTGGTGGCTCAGCCATGGGCTTACGATCAAGGGCCTACAAATGCAGGCACGACACAGGCATATAGGGATTGGTTCTAGCCTCCGCTTCATTTGACTATTCAAGGAGTAGTCCTCGATCGATGGAGGGTGAGAGGCAGAGGGGGAGAATGAGGACAGAGGGATGGTGCACGACAAGATCAGTCGATCGGGCCTCCAGTTCAACCATAACAGGTCAATGTACAAATGCAGGACCAACAGCAAGTGCCGGCAGGTGCACCGCCATAGGTTGGGGGCGAGGATCAGCCTCTGGTACAGCCTCCATGAGCACAACCAGCAGGGTAGGTGGATCCCCGAGATACTTTGATTGCATAGTTGCAGGCTCAGGTGCAGACTTTGATAGGGGGGAGAGATCAGGCTAGGACTGAGAAAGATCAAATCAGGGTTGAGAGGGATTAGGCAATACTGTAGAGACAGGCTACAAAGTTATAGGTAGCCACAGAGCTAGGCTGGAGACAATAGTTGGAGAGCATGGCAGCCTCCTCTCAGGTTACAGTGTCCATTCGGTCCTACAGGGATGTCGTCTGAGAGGCCGAGTATTACCGGATGCATTACCATGAGGCCGTACCCAAAGCAGCATGGGTCCCAGAGTATTCGTAGCGGACCATCCACAGACCAGTAGAGGGTCACGGTGACAAGGGTGAGGGAAGCATACAAGGGGGGTAGACCTTGATCGAGATGATACTTTTTGTGCCTTATGGGCTCCTTTTTGATAGCCCGATGGGCCTTTTTGTACTGATTGACACATGTACAGTGATCTGATTATTTTGTACTATGACAGTTACATTATTGATGATATATACGATCCAATGATTTTGATGTGATGTGTACCATTTATTTATGCATGGATGGATGATTCTATTTCTATATGTTGTGCAATGATGTTTATGATGTTATCTAATGCATATATGGATGTATTTATTTCCGATGATATATGCATTATGCAATGATTATGACTAACAGATCTATATTATGTTGTTAACTTTATGATATGCAGATGTATTTATGTGATGTGTAATAATGTAGCAGTCTATATGATTATTTGAAATGATATGATGTTATGATATGTAAAATGATATGGAAATGATCTATGGTGTATACGCAAAATAATGTGAATCATGCTTATAAAATCAAATGATTATGGATGTACATTTTTCATGTAATGGATTTTGTATGTTTCTATTTATGCTTATAATGATGTGGAATGATTGATGCAATGGAATGTTTATGATGCTATTTATGAGATGACATGGATGATTAATGGGCGATACAATGCAATGTGAATGCAATGGTCATGCTTTATATGAGATGGTTTTCTAAGATGCTTAGAATAACAAATCTATATTATCCTAAACATGTTAAATGTATGTATGTGATGCATTTTAATGTGGTGTACTATATGCAATGATATGATGATCTTTTATGCAAAATGAACGTAATGCGTAAGATGACTTTATGATGTTATGCAAATATGTATGCAATGGACTATCTATAATGGTTATGCACTTATTATGTATGATTATGCAATAGGTGGTAATGTGAAATGTTTATGAAATGTTTATGCAAATGAATGTTATGCAATGATTTACGTGATGAATGCAATGTGATGCAATGTAATAAAAATGGATGTGCTTATCTATAAAAAATGCTTATAATAACATGTTTATATGATGATGGAAATGCAATGCATATGTTTCCTATATGATATGTTGATGCAATATGCAAATTTTTTGTGGATGTAGGATCGGTGATGATGATGACGGTGATGATGAACTGTCATAGTACCTTGGTTAGCGTGACGCACAAGAAGGAAAGAAGAAGTCATTTCAACAAGACACAAGATGATGAATATGCAAATGATGATGATTTCTTTCCGAGGAATTAGGATTTTCAAAGGGCCAATTTCCTTATGTTTGATGACACACACGGTACGGTGCATCAAGGTATAGAAAACTAGGATGGCATTGTACCTAGTGTGATGGAATTTGACTTGACAAACAGATCGGAGTATCCTTGTTCACACCTGACATACAGAAACCTTGCTAGGATGCACTTTAGAAGTTTCAGACACCTCGGACAAAAACACAGAAAGGTATAACCTATCAATGCAATAGTCAACAAGTTTCCCAAAACCTCCTCCATACATACCTAACAAAGCAAGTATTCGTCAAGGTTATATTACAAGAACGTCCAACAAGCACAACAGACAAAAGATAATGATTGTTGCCCCATTCCTATTTCTCTAAATCCTCTTGTTCGGATATCATCAAGAAGTCCTTGGAATGAGCATAATAAGATAAGTTAAAAGATAAAGACAAAGTAACAAGCAAGCTGATGTTCTTCAATACCGCTAACCAAAAGGGGATGTGTTTTTCAAGGATAAGGACCGAAACTATTGCCAAAAGATAATGCCCATTGTAGGAAGGATTCATCCTAGGACATGTTAGTGGATGGTGGCATGTCATTTCGTTTATCCTAAGCGTTCTTTCAAATGATTGATATGGGACCAATTGGATGATGAGTTATTGACACAAAGAGATGACCAACTTGTTTACGTACTGACTTAGACCTAAGACTTGACGTTGTGAGTTTTCACTTTTGACTAGCTAGCCTTGTTTATGATTATCTTACCAAAGATTGAAGATGACGATCATCTATTATGAATGATGTTATTGCGGGTGCAAGTGAGATGAGATTGATGGATTTTTTCAAATATTTGGATGTTTTTGATCTTTTTGAGATTTTTTTGGTATTTTTGGAGATTTTTAAATGTTTTGATTTTTGGTTTTCCAATGTTTTGGGGTTTTCTGAGATTTTGACCAAGAGACTAACCTAAAGACTTATCCTAGGGTCCTTAGAGGCTGATCAATAGATTAGCCTTGCCTACGTTATACACACAGAGACCACGTAGTTCGACTGATGAGTTGACCAATTTACAGTTGATGATATACATGGTGAGATGTCAGTTTATTATGACAGATGCCTAAAGGACTAACCTAGTGTCTTGGGGGATGATCAAGGATCAACCTTGCCTACGTTCAAGGCTTAGAGACCCGTAGTTCGACAAGACGACTTCACTTTTGACTTTTTGATTGACTTTTCAACCTGTTTTGGGATTTTTGATATGTTTTGAATTTTTTTTATTTTTTTGGATTTTTCGATTTTTTTATGTTTTTTGATTTTCTAATTTTAGAACTTTAAGGATATACATGAATCCGATCTGATGAGAACATGCCCCCAATGTGAAGCAATAGACTACTCTGATAAAGGTAGGACAAGCTGACCTTGAGGATGGGTCAAGTACTACTAGGAGGGATCATGATACAAACACAAGACCAAGTTATGGTGCAGATGCGGGTGGATGAGTGATGGATGGAGATTCAAATGCGATGGATGATGGAAGCGTGATGGATGGATGATGTAGAACAAGCCATAAAGATCCTAGTGGATGGAAAATGCTTATTTACACAAGGCCTCTATTTGCCAGGTTTTCACCAAGGTACTTGTCCAAAGTGCCACCGAAGTGGTTTTCACTAGAGGATGATTTTTCTCTTTACTGTTTTCAATCCTTTTTCTGATTTTTTTGGATTTTTTGCTTTTTTTATTTTTTTATTGTTACCAAAATGCCTATTTACCAGGTTTTTGCTGAAGTAACCATTTTTTTAGGACATTTTTATTTTTTTATTTTTTTATTTTTTGGTTCTATACCTTGAAAGATTTAGGCATAAAATTTTTTGAGATGAGAGCTATTCATGGGCTCTTGCAGAGGTTCCCCTTCGGGTGTTGATAACTGATATGTCCCTGACTTGTAACTTGTGATAACGAATGGTCCCAACCAATTGGGCTCAAATGTTCCTTTGCTACTTGGGTTTGGGACATTCTTCTGATTCTCCTTTAATACCAGTTCTCTAACTTGGAAGGTTCTGCTTTTGATTTTCTTATTATAGCTCCTTTTGAGTCTATTCTGATAGACTTTCAAATCATTCAAAGAATATATACGTCGCTCATCCAGTAGCTCCAACTCATTCAATCTTGATACTCAGTCCTCTTCATCTATGATGATTTTTTGTAGTGATATCCTGAGTGATGGGAGCTCGATCTCAATGGGGAGTACTGCTTCTGATCCGTAGACCAAGGAGAAAGGGGTGGCACCAGTAGGTGTCCAGATGCTAGTTCGGTAGGCCCAAAGGGTGGGATTAAGCTACAAATTTCAGTCACGACCTGCGTCATTGACTATTTTCTTGAGGATTTTCATAATGGTTCTGTTTGTAGCTTTTGCTTGGCCATTGCCTTGGGGATAGTAAGGGTTGGAGAAGCGATGTTGGATTTTGAATTTTTTGCATAAGTCATGGACCTCCTAATTCTTAAATGGTGTCCCATTATCTGAGATAATGGCTTGTGGAACACCATAGCGGCAAATGAGATAGTTCAGGATGAACTTTGAAATCTGCTTCCCAGTTATATACGTCATGGGTATGGCTTCCACCCACTTAGTAAAGTACTATTTTGTGGTTATGATCAATTTGTGGCCGTTAGATGAATTTGGTGTGATTTTTCCAATGAGATCAAGTCCCCACTGCGAAAAGGGCCATGGTGTGACGATGGGATGGAGCTCTTGAGCTGGAGCATGGATGAGGTGCCCATGCTGCTGATATTGTAGACACCTTTTGGCATAATCATGTGCTTCTCTTTCCATTGTGGACCAATAATACCCCATCCTCAGTAGTTTTTTGGCTATGGTCATTCCACTCAACTGTGAGCCACAAACACTGTTATGTACTTCAGTTAGAGTGGTTTATGCCTCCTCAGTATTTAAGCAGCGTAATAGGGTTCCTTCTATGCTTCTACGATATAGGGTATCTCCTAGGATAATGAATTTGGATGCCTTTTTTACAAAAGTTCATTTTATATTTGAGGGTAAGTCGACAGGTATGACTCCTAGTCGAAGGTATGTGTAAATGTCATGGTACCAAGGATCACCAGGACCAACGATTTTGCACACGAATTCTGATTTTGGTACCTCGAATGTAGGCACGAGAAGTTGCTCTATCAGGAATTCATATTTTGGAACATTATGAGGGATATCGAGTAAGGATCCAATTGTTGCCATTGCGTCTGTTGCTCTATTGTTGGTTCTGGGAATTTGCTCAAATGTAATTTCGATGAAAGATTCTTTGAGAGTCTCCACCAATTTCTTATGTGGAGTGAGCTTGTCGTCCTTGGTTTGGTATTCATCATTTACTTGATTTATTATCAATTGAGATTCTTTGTATACTTTGAGAGCTATAACGTTCCACTGCACTGCTATTCTAAGACCTATGGTTAACCCTTGTATTCCGCAATGTTATTGGTGTAGGGAAATGCTAGTTTGTAGGACCTTGGTATACAATCCCCTTGTGGGGTGATAAAGAAGACACTGACTCCTGATCCATGTTGCATGTATGAGCCATCAAAGTATAGTTTCTAGTGGTCAGCTATGTTGAGATTGAAAATAGATTCATCTGGAAACTCTGAGACAAGAGGATTCTCTGAATAGATTGGTACTTCTACAAGTTGATCTGTGATGACTTGGCCTTTGATTTCTTTTTGCTCCACATATTCAATATGATATTTTGATAGTATCATCACCCATTTTTCCATTCTTCCTGTGAGCATTGCCTTTGACAATAAGTACTTGAGGGGATCAATTTTGGCGATGATTTTTATTTTGTGTGCCAACATGTAATGTCTAATTTTTTGTGATGCAAAAACTACTACGAGGCATGCTTTCTTGATGAATGAATAGTTTAGCTCATGCCCAACCATTGTTCTGCTAATGTAATAGATATCCCTTTCTATTCCATTTTCATCATGTTGAGCTAGGAGAGCTCCAAGGGCTGTTGTTTTATGCTGACACGTAGAGGATCAATGGTTTTCTTGGGATTGGTGGCATTACGACTGGTGGTGTTAGTAGATATTATTTGATTTTATTGAATGCCTCTTCACACTTGGTATCCCATTTGTACGTTACTCCCTTGTGGAGTAGGTGAGAGTATGGGTTTTGTTTGTCCGCCAACTATGCTATGAATCTTTGAATGGATTGGAGCCTGTCTTGGAGACCTCTCAATTGCTTTAATGTTTTTGGTGCCTCCATCTCGAGGATTGCTTTTTCCTTTGCTGGATCTACCTCAGTACCTCTCATTGACACTATATATCCTAGCAATTTTCCTAATTGTATGCCGAAGACGCACTTCTTTGGGTTTAATCTGACCTTGTACTCTTCTAGCCTATCAAAGATGGCACTTAAGGTTTCTATGTGATCTTTTCTCTTTCTGGACCTGGCTAGAATGTCATCAACATAATCTTTGGCCGTCTTATGGATCATGTCATGGAATATTAATGTCATGGCCCTTTGATATGTTGCTCCTACATTCTTTAAACTGAATGGCATCATATTCCAGCAGTAAGTCCCCCATGGACAAGTGAAAGTTGTTTTATGTTGGTCCTCTTTTGCTATCATGATCTGATTGTACCCTAAGAATTTGTCCATTAGCGACAAAATTTCATGTCCAGCTGTCATATCTATGATCATGTCAATGTTTGGAAGTGGTAAGTCATCTTTTGGACATGCTTTATTCAAGTCTCTAAAGTCTGTGCAGATTCTGATGTTCCCATCGGGTTTTGAAATAGGTGCCAAGTTTGACACCCATTCTGGATAATCTATTGGTCAGATGAATCCTGCATCTAATAGTATTTTTAGCTCCATTTTGACTAATAAGGTGATCTGAGGGTGCATTTTTCAAAGTTTTTGTTTAATAGGCTTTGTTTCTGGATATACTGCTAAGTGGTGAACCACGATCTCTGGATCAAGCCCTGGCATGTTAACATAGCTCCATGCAAAGTTTATCTATCTTTCTCTTAGGAAGGCTGCTAAGAGCTCTTGTTCCTCTGATAGTAATGATTCTGCATAGAATGTGATATGGGGGGTTTCCTCTATTCCTAGGTTGACCGGATTGCATTTTTCTGCCAGGACTGCTGATTTTTCTTGATGAAGAGCTCTGAAAGGAAGATTGAATCCCCCATCCTCAAGTGCCTCAGAGAGGTTTTCACCATTGGATGTGTCCTTTATTTTTACTTTTTTTTGGTCGAAGAGTGCCACAGTGTGGTTTTCACTCAAGGACTTGGATATTATTCTTAATTTTTCACTTTGACGACTAAGGGATTCAATCGTTTCCCCATAATAGGCATGCGTATGTAGCTCAATTACGAACCCTGCTTTGTGATCCCCACACGGAATGTTATCCTGCAATCCCATGAATTCTAAGAGTGCCTCATTGTTTTCAAATGTATCAAGAACTGGTGGTCCTCGTTGGTCGTAGTCTATGAGTTCGGGATATACTAAGCGAATGTCATGTTTTTAGCGGTCTGTTTCAAAAGATAGGGTGCTAATTATGCAAAGAGTGGTATCCTCAAATAGCCTAGGTAAGTTGGTTGTGGTATCCTCGTCATCACTACTACTACAAACGTTAGTTATGTCAAATGTAAAGTTATCTATGATGCGACCTGTAGATACTGGTAAGCATAGTTCTGTTGCGGTTAGCTGAGGAGGATTATTAACCATTCTAATTGGAGGAATTCAACCACATATGGTTATACTCAGAGGGGTACATCCAAGGCCAATATCTGTTATTTCTCGCATCTCTAGAATGATAGGTATTATAAGCCCATTGTCGTTTCTCCCAAGTCTTTGGTTTCTTTCATAGCCCATTGCGAGCATCATTTGCAGACCCCTGCTCTGTCATCCATTGGTAAATCAGCTACTAGTCTTTCATCTTGATATAGCATATGAGATGGATCTACCTCAATAACTTCTTGTCCAAGATCTCCCCGACTTGTAAATTTGGGATAGTCTTCAGGAGGCGTTTGGGATGTGGAGGCTTTATTTATTTGTGGATATCCCCGTGATCTAGGAGATTGTGGTAACTCTCCTACCACAAAATCATTATTAGGGAGCTTGTAGTTTCCACAACTATTATCTTGGATGATGACCTTAATGTCAAAGATGGTGGGAATGGTGGGAGTAACGGGTGTCTCTGTTGCAGAAGTGGATGCGAGAGTGGCGAGGTCGATGTATAGTGTAGATGGGCCCTCATCATTTTTTGGTACTTGGGGGATTTTATAGTACTTTACTTCAAGGCTTTTGCAATAGGAGAAGGGTTTAGGATCTCCATGGATGGTAACATCTTGTACCTCATGTGTGAATTTCACACATTGATGGAAAGTTGACACTACTGCCTTCATTGCATGAATCCATGGGCGTCCTAGAAGGATGTTATACAGCAAGTCGAGGTCGAAGACCTGACAAGTGGTTTCAATGATAGCAGGCCCTACTTGAATAGGGAGTTTGATTGTGCCCTAAGACACTCTTTCTTGGTCATCATATGCTCTTATTATGATACCCTTTCCTTTGTTGATAGAATCCTCTGAGATTTTCAATTGTTTGATGAGATTGAGAGAACAAATATTCAAGCTCACACCTCCATCCACCAAGACCCTTTTGAATTTGCTCTTATTTAATATGGCTTCTAAGTGGAGTGCACAGTTGTGAGATGGTTGAGCAGCAAAATCCTAGTCAGAGAATGTGAGGAGATTTAGCGTAATGATATTTCCGACCATAGCTTGAAATTGTTCTGCATCAAGATCTATGGGGACAGTGGATGAAGCCAACACTTTTTCAAGGATTTTCCTATGGGAAGATGATATTTTTAGCAAATCCTTGATGTATATTTGCGTTGGTATTCTTTTGAGATGACCTAGGACAATGTAGCCATTGGGGACATATCTAGATGTAGGGACTTTGTTTGGCTGGGATGATCCTGCGATGGAAACTTTGCCACCTCTTGTGGTGACTCCACAATAGGCATGGGTGCGTTTGATGGTGATGAATGTGCATTATTCACCTAGGGAGGAAACGACTATTTCATACACATGATTCACGTTTGTGTGGGTGCCTTTCCCTTTATCAGTGTTATTATTATTCCCTTTATTGTCATGGTTAGGCATCGGATTTGTGTATATCTTAAGGTCTTTATTTCTTGTTGGTTGTTCCATGTTTATAATTCTTTGATTGATGAGATCTTGAATTATGTTTTTTAGCCTCATACAACTATTCATGGTATGCCCTTTGATTTTATGGAAGTCACAAAGTTGATTCTCATTATACCAAGGAGGTTTCACATCCGATTCTTGGTAATTCTCATATATGGGCTCTTTGATGAGTTTTTCATTTATCAGCTTCTTCATGATGACTTCTAGTGGTTCCCCTAGAGTGGTGTACTTTCACTTGGGGTAGATTTTGTTCCTTTGGGGTGGTCCCCTTTGATCATTAAGATTATTGATTGTTGGATTGTTGTTTGGTCATTGTGTTGTCTGATGATTGTTTTGGTGTTGGATTTGGATTTGTGGTGTGGGTGTATTTTGGCATGGGGCACTAATGACCACTTTGGTGTCAATGAAACCATCATTAGTAACATTTTTTTTCCTTGCCCACATGTGAGGTTTATCATTGTAATTGGCGAGTGGGCAGTTGTTTTGTTGTTTGGGGTATCAAGTTGATCCCGTGGGTTGAGTCATAAGGGCTCGTTTGATGTTGAGTTCCTTGGAGATCAACTAGTCATATGTGGTGATCCCTTGTACCTTGAGATGAAATGCCAAGAGGCCTTCAAGGTTGGATATAATGGTGCAAACTTGTTGTTCCTCAGGCATGGTCCACTTGCTCTGATTAGCCTTGGATCGCCATCGTTGTAGGAATGAAGCGAATGATTCACCCTTACCTTGTTTCAAAGTTGAGAGTTATTCTAAACTGACATCCATTGCAATATTACATGTGTAGTTTTTAATGAATGCATATGTACTTTCTTCAAATGTTCTGATGCCTGTAGGTAGGCAAGAGAACCATTCCATAGCATGGTCAACCAAACTCCTAGGGAATAGCCACATCAGATAAGTATCGCCGTATGTGACTTCCATGTAATGAACCTGGAATTCCCTAATGTGATCTTCAGGGTTTCCTATCCCCCGGTATTTTTCAAACTTGGGGATCTCAAATCCCTTAGGGAATGGTTTCATCACTAGGCTCCTATCAAATGGATAGGGACATAAGTTGCTTGGTGTTTTTGTGGTTCGCCCTGATTGAAGATCGAGCACTTGTTGTGAGAGCAACCTAATTTGTGTCATTACATCATTTTGCAGATTAGGGGGTGGGATGAAGGTGTTTTTGGGTGTTTCGACTGTGGGTTGGATGGGTGGGTTGGTTGGTGTGTTGTTCGATGGTATTTGCACATTTTGTTGAGCTAGGTATGTTTGCACTTGCTACTGTATGAACAACACTTTTTTTTGTTCTTCTTGTTGTTGCGCTAGGATTGCCTGTTGTTGTGCTTGTTGTTGGGTTGCTTCTTGTTGCTCTTGATATTGTTGTATTGCTTGTTGATATGCTTGTAGTTGCGCTGCTTGTTTTTGTGCAAGAAGTTGTGCTTGTGCTTGATATTGGGCATGTGCTTGAACTTGAGCTTGTGCTTGCACTACTTGCGCTTGTGTTGCTTGTTGTTGCAATAGAATTTGGGCTTGGGCAGCCTTTTTGCTTATAATGCGGTTGGGGCTGCTTGGGCAACTTATGCAACTTGAGCAGCTTGTTGTTGTTGTTGCAATAAAGCTTGGGCAGCTTACGCGGCTTGAGTGGCTTGTTGAGCAGCTAATTGTGTGGCTTTTTGTTTTTGCACTTGTAGGAATCCCCTTTGAAAAGTAGCTTGTTGAGCTGCTTGCAATGTCATGTTATATTGGCTTGATGTGCTAGAAGTTGGTGGTGGTGGTGGATTTGGAATGGTGTTTGTGGTGGTGATGAGCAGTGATGTTGTGTTGGTGATTTGAGTGGTGGGTGGTGTTGTTGATATGGTTGGTCCTTGCGCAACCATCCTTTGCGATGTTAGGGGGTGGTTGATGATGTCATGATTGCTTGTGTAGTTGTCATCTATTGTTGCGATATCGATGACAAGTTTTGAGAGTTTGGCATCATGTTTTGGTTGGTGTTCGGGATGTTGGTTTGATTGATATTTGGTAAAGGTGGGAACCCCAAACCAAGGAGTGGTGTGGATGATGATGGAAATGGTAGAAGTGGTGGAAATGTGAGGGGTGTGAGTTCTTGAGAAAATGTTGTGGTGTCAAAAATTCCCCTAGGTCTGAACATGTCACCTTCTTGCAAATTTGTAAGCAGAGGAGTTTGAGGTGTTGCACAGAAGGATGATGATGATGGGTCATTAGGATTATGGAAAGTGAGAGGAACATACTTATGTAATGAATTTTGGGGTGTGTTTTGTTCCAATATGGTATTTGCATCCAAGTCTTGATTATTAACAAGGGGGTGTTTTTGAATAGCATTAGCAAATGCATTTCTCTTATTAACATTAGGTTGGGTTGGAGCAAAAGATGTCATGATTTGTGAAATGTTTTGAGTGATGCTTTGGGATGGGGGTGTGGATGAGATGGGGAGTGTGGATGAAATTAGAGGCATAACCTCCAAAGATGGTTCCAATATGGAGCTCACATTGAAATCAAAAGGTAATTTGGCCCCTTGTTTTGCTAGTTCAAGCATGTATAGTGAAGGGTTAAGCCTCATTATGATGTTGATGATCTTATGGTTTTTTGGATTTTGGAGCATTTCGATTATTTCTTCATGCGACATCCCAAAGGTAAGATCTTCTCCTTGGATTTCCTCTTGTGGGTTTTGTGATGATGATATAGTGAAAGGATTGCTTGATTCAACGGGATTCATTTCGACGTTCGTTTGGCTTAGATCACTTGAAGCGGGTGTTTCTTTGTCGGCTTCCATGTTCTTCTTGTATTGAGATCTAGTTTGAACCATAAAACAAGGATCAAGAATATGGCAGATGACCCTCTTAATTCTTTGGATTGATCTTTACTTTATGCACAAAATAGAAAATTTTAAGGATATCTTGAGGATCAAAAGGTGATATGATTATGATTCAAGAGATGGATGATGTGGATGTTTTGATCTTTTGATAAATCTTGAGGGAGATGCTAGACTTTTGGGACTTTTGGATATGTTTTGGATTTTGATTTTGATTTTCCTTTTGGGATTGTCCTTGATTTGATTTTGAACAAATAGACCCTAAGATGTTGGATGGTTATCTAAGGGGTAGATTTGCTAAAAGGATGATAATTTGAATATGTGTAGGGAGAAGGATGCATCTACCCACACCTATTCAAACAAGATGATAGTTTAACCAAGCATATGAAGAAGGATGAATCTACATATACCTAGCTAAACAAGATGGTTTGATAACTTTGACTAAGAATATGCAAAAGGATGCATCTACACATACCTAGCCAAATATGATTTGATAAAGATTTCAAGGATTTTGTCTCAAGGATTTGATGATTTTTATTTTTTCCAAAAAGCCTAGCATGAAGAATAATTTCAAGATTTCTCAAAAGGTGATGGTGAGATGATTTTTATTTTTATGTTTGAAAGATGGGTGAAAAGAGATTTTGATTTCCTTTGATCCTAGGATGAACCTAAAAAAGACACTTTGTTTACCTAAAAACCTTGGTATTGAAGAACATGCAATGCTTTTATAGACCTTTATAACCAAGAAGTGGTTCAATTTGAGCATACATTTTTGGATTTTGAATTAAGGAATTTAGTTTTGGGATTTGACTTCTTGAAAATAGTGAGGCTTCAACACATGTGAGAGTTCATTTTGTTTATCTTTGCTTAATGGGTTTATTTTACCAAAAACACTTCTTTGATTAAGTTTCCAAACTAGATGTCCTATGTCTCAATTTCTTCAAATCCCACAAAGTATGTTATGTGGAAATTTGATGAATTCAAGGCAAAGGTTACCTATTGTTTAACTTTAGTAGAAAAATTGAGATGTAATCCAAGTGTTTAGAAAACTCTAAGGATGTGAATCCCAAGGGAAAGCAATAACATATGGATTGAGTCAATTGTATTTGTCTCCTAAAGGGTTTGAAATTTTGATGATGATGTTTAAGTGTTTGTTTCCAAGATGTTTTCAAACAAACAAAGCATTTTGTAACCAAGAATAAGTACAACCCTATGGATATGGAAGACAATATTTGTTGGATTGCCACTTGGACAAGTCCAGCTATGCTTATCTTTAGCGAATGGTTAGATGCTTGACCCCACTAGCTCCCCTCCATGGCTCATTAACATCATTCGGGGCAGCCAAGCATCAACACCCATGAAACTCCCATGACACGCTTTCCATTTCTACTAAAAGACCCTAAAAGTGTGGGGTGGCTTCAGGACGACCGTTCTAGCACCAACAAATAGATCAAGGATTTTGACAATTCTACAACATGGGTTTTAATTAGGATTTTCTGTTCATGGAGATTGACCCATACGAAAAGAGTCCCTTTTCAGATCCATCTCGTCAGAGCCAACCACGTGATATTGGCATTTATTCCAATACCCACATTTATATCCCATTTGGAAATACTCTTGGCTTTAGAGTGTTACCAGTTGAGTCATTCCCTTGGGTGAGTACTTATTCCCCAAGGCAAGCTCTCTAAGATAACAAAAGCGAGTAAAGACTATCCGTAACTCGATCAATCTTTGTTTGTAACACAAAGAAAGAGAATATACGCAATAACACTCTACTCACACTCGCACAATGTTTTGTTCAATTTTAAACCCAAAATGAAGTGTGGAGGTGATTGCTTTATCTCAACCTAAAATCACAAAAAAGGATTTTTGATTCTCAAGATCGCTATAAAGTGTGAGAGAATCGCATACGTCCTTTTTCAATGAAGTTAGTTTAAGTAAGCCCTCACGAAAAAAAAATTGCACTTGTTCATTTTAAAGCCACAAAGCAAATGTGAGTTCTTTTTAAAGCACCAAAGGACAAATGAGAGTTGTTCTGTTCAATTGTTAACTAAAAAAACAAACTCTAGTAAGTTGTAGTCCTAATGTTCATTTTAAGCCTTTGCAAAAATTCAAAAGATTCTTTTTAAATCCCAAATGAAATTAGTGTCCTAAGAAAAAAGGAATAACAGTTTCCTAAGAGTGTTAAGCATACACTAAAGTGTTTAAAAACACTTTGATTTTGTAAGATACCATTATCATGCTTCATTTTCTTTCGTTTTAATTGATCCAACCTACAAGAGAGAAAATTAGTCAAATTATTCAAGACACAAAGGTTAAAAAGTAGAAAACATAAGGTAAACTCAACACTTGACAAAAAGCACGTGCTAAAATAAAATTTCAACTTTTTACTCCCTGCCAGTGCCGCAACCTGTGACTGTGTCGCAGTTTGATTTCTCCAACGGTGTTGTACAGCGCCACTTACCAGTCAACGGTGCTCTATACCTGGACCAGTGAGCTCAAATGCATTGCCCTTTTGCTCACCATCGCTGTTTTTTTTTTTTTGAAAAATCTCATCGGTTAGATTGGTCAAGTGGCACGGTTTGAAATTAAAAATGTTGGGTGGGAAGACTTCAACGTCGCAGTTTGAATTTCCAGCGGTGTTGTATGGCAATGCTAGAGAGTCAGTGGTGCTATATGGCGACGCTGAGCTTCCAGCATTGGAATTTTCCTATGCACAAACAAAAACGTGGATTTTTTTAGGAAAAAGTGATTGAAAATGAGATTATGCCCTCCTTCTAGCGCCAAATGTGCAGACCCTAATCCTAATACCTGCAAAACAATAAGAACAAACACATTAGATTGTCAAATGCAAGTAAGAACAAGGATTCCCCATGAAATCCATTTACCAAATCCAAATTAGGAAAAAAAGCAATGAAATAACAAAATAGAGATTGAATCCTAATTAAACTAGCAAACTCATGATCCCATGGGGGAATTGGTGCCAATCTGATGTGAAAATTGGCCCTTTCCCAATTCCTATGATGCAAGATTGATGTATGTTGATGAATGTTGATGAATGATCCACTTTGTTAATGCTTGATGAGTGCTCCAATGGAAAAACTTGCATAACCTAGCTATGATTCAATGATATTGGATGGAAATGGCTAAATATTTTAGCATAGTAACTTTGCATAATTTGTGGATGATCAAATGAGGAATGAAGCCTCTTATTTATAGATGAGATTGAAAGATGAATGTCCAAAATTGAGCAATGTGGGACTAACATTCATCCAATGGCAAGATGCCACTTGTCAACCTATGAGTGGATGGAGGATGTGCAAGTTTTGAGGATTGTGCCAATAAATGCCTATTTTTGAATTTTGAATTTGTTGAAATGACTTGCAAGAGGGAAGGGAAAATGCATTAAATGCCACTTGGCTCAAGGAAAAAGACATGTAAGATGGAGTAAATGCCTTGTTGGATGTACATGTCAACTTGGATTTTGAATTCAAACTTGAAGAATATTCCAAAAAGATGCCTCATTGAGGAAAATAGAGATCTAATAAATCAATTAAATCTATTTTCATGTGCAAGTGGTAAAAGTTGGAGGATGGGACATAAAATGAGATTAAATTAATCAAGGTTAATTAATTTAATGAGAGATTAGTTGATGTGACCTATTTGACTTAAATTTGTGGATTTCATTTAAATCAAATATGAGAGGAATGTGATAAGAGATTAATTAAATAAAGATTTTGATTTATTTAATTAAAAGAGATGTTGTTTGATTAAACTAAATAAGGTTTTAATTTATTTAATTTAATAGATAGACTTTAGAGATTTAATCAAATAAAATTGATTATTTAATTAAATAGGGATAATTAGATCAAGATGATTAATTTAATTATCGAGAAGAGGTGACTTAATTAGATAACTGGTTTATTTAATTAAGAGATGAATATTGATGAATTTAATCAGATAGGGGGATTTGATTAAATGGTTAGACTGAAGGATGATTCAGGATGAAACAATGTTAGTAGGTCAAGATCAGATGCACAATGTCAATTAGTACATTTTACGTGTCTACAATCATTGAGAGATTCTTGCTACTTAGGGTACTAAGATAGTATGATAGAGTGCAAGGAATTCCCCAAGGTGTGGCCCATTATGTGCGACGATAGGTGGATGCTATAGAGTGGGGACCTATGTTGTCTTATGAGGCAGTCGTGCAACATTTCTAGGGATTACAGGCCATCATTTGGGAGGTACATCTAGAGATCATCAAGGCTCCAATATCAGAGGAGTATGCTCAGTACATGTTCTTACATCCATTCCCATGGATTACCATCCCGAACGAGCCAATGCCATTGTTAGAGGGGACAGGAGGTCATGGGCGTTGGTGGCAGAGAGAGGAGAAGGAGTGGGAGGAGTCCAAGGAGGAGGATAGCAGTGATGATGTTGATAGTGATGGAGATTGAGGAGGTGGAGATGATGATGACAAAGGTGACAGGGGCGCAGATGAGGGTGGAGGAGGACCAGGGCCAGATGTTGGAGAGATGAGAGTTCCTCGTAAGAGGAAAAATGTGGAGATTTGACTACCCTCGTCATAATAACAAACAAGATTGATGCATTACAGGTATAGGTTGAGACATTGCAGAGTCAGCTTGAGCAGGTTCAGGCTTTAGTAGCATAGGCCCAAGGGAAGATTACCATATTTATAGTAGAGAGGGATGTTGATAGACATCAGGTATAGCAGGTACATGCCCAGCTTGCATGGGTCCAATCCCAAGGTCAGGCACAAGTTGCCACACTGACTACTAAGAGGGATACTTTGAGACGATCAGGCTGAGGGCACCGTTGAGAGACTACAACAGGCTGCAGTGGCCACTGGTGCATCAGCTTATTTTAGAGAGATACATCATACCGTGCTGGAGGCAGAGTTTTATTGAGTGAGATATCATGATGCAATTCCTCCTGAGTAGTGGGAGAGTTATGCCCAGTCCTGATCAAGTAGATCCCAGTCTTGGACCACTAGCAAGGGTGTTACATAGCCAATTTCAGGAAATAGGAGAGATCCTAGTGCAGGTATGTCTGATGTAGGGGGTATTGGTCCAGTGATTCCAACACCGACTGGGGGGAGCATGACATAGCTTCGATTGTGATTCTCTGATGTACTTTGGACATGTATACACTGATGTATTTTAGACATTGATGATGTACCTCTTGATATGAGACATTATGATACACTGCCATTTTTTATATTGATGTATCTCTTTATAGCTTTGGATATCCTTGTACATTTTGACATTATGATTTTGAGGTTATATGATATGTGGTGATGATTATGATCTATGTGTCTATATGATGCTTATATGATGATTATCATGATGATTATGATGGATGCATTTAGTTTCTATTATTTATGTTATGTGATGTTTTATATGTTGATGATGATATGATATGCTATGGATGCAAATGATGATGCAACTGATGTGTTATGATTCTATGATGCTTTATGAATGATGCCTATGAGATGGATTTTATTATGCCAATGTAATGTGATGCATTTTATGTTTTTGTACTTTTTTCATGCAAATAGATAATGCAATGAATGGATGAATGATAGATGAAATGATTTTATGATGGTTTTGTATTTATGATGTTTATATGATCATGATCATGATGATTATGATGATTATGTAATGATGATGCTTATGTAATGATGATTATGTGATGTATGCAATGATGATATGATAATGCATGATTGATGATTCAATATGCTTAATGGATGATGTTTTACGCTATGTGATATGGATTTGATTATGCAAATGATGTATTTTGTGTGATGATTGTGTGATGATGGTGTTGATCCAGTTAGTCCTTTGTCATTCTTGGATTTGAGTAATAATAAATTCATCTTCACTACTAGTTTTAGATCTTCATAACAATGGCATTATGTTTTTACTAGTCATGTTCTTCAGCAACTTTTTCTTCTTGGAAATCTTACTCTGTTGGACATGTCTTTCAATAATCTTATGTGAATCCAAGATCCATTTTATAAAAGGAGTAAATGGTTTCAATGATGCATCAAGTTCAATTATGCCCCTATTAAAATAGAGATGTTTTCCTGCTTGGAAATCTTACTCTGTTGGACATGTCTTTCAATCATCTTAATGGACCAATTTCTTAATCCATTAATAATTGATGAAATGATTTGGATCATGCAAGTGAGTTGTAATGCACTTCTTTTTGTGTTTTCTGATGCAAATATTATGATGTGATGCATGGATGGATGAATGATGTGATAATGTATATATGATATGAGAATGCTTTCTAATGTATGCTTAAATGATGATGCAACTGATGTATTTTCTATATGAGAATGATGTGTTTTTGGAAATGTCAAGTGTACTCAATCCATTAGTGCCAGAGATAACATCATTGTGAAATTGTTGTAGCTTTGGAAATCCCATAGATAGAGATGCAAACTAACATGGATGCAATCTACTTTAACCATGCAGATCTAATATGCAGATGTTGTCATTCATAACAGCTAATTTGTCGTGCTTTTTATCATCATTAAGCCTTTAAAATGTTGAAAGTGAGTACAAGCATCGATGGTATAATTAGACCATGATGACCCGAGTACTACTTCCATGATTTTTGATATTGCAAGTTAACACAAGCATCTAGGTATAATTAAACCGGGATGACCTAAGTATTTATTGTGTAAATAGACAAGAGTTAACCATTTTCCTATGCAAATTCAAAATGTCATTAGTGATACTTTGTAGAGCATGTCCTACGACAATTTGCACAGTAATAATGATCAACTCACAGACAACAGAAAAAGAAAAATCATACTCCTTCCTAGCCCCTCTAGTTCAATACATCATCGAGGTGCTCCAGAGATATGAGAACAAAAATCAAAGTACAACAGTTGAACATTCATGCCGCAATGATAAAGCCATGATTCAGAAGGAACATCATCCATTTCAAGTTTGCTTTGATTTGATTGATTTGACTGTTTGGTTTGGATGGTTGATGTGTTACTGATGGTGATTGATGTTCAATTTTTAGTTGCACTATGATTGTTGAGTGTGTTGTGTTTGTCCTACTACTATTTTCCTATTGGTTCAAGCTCAATGTGTATTGCCCCAGTGAGTTCAGGATTTTGCCCCCAATCTAGGGTGAGACACGACCGCAATGCCAAGATATGTACATGATTCTTTCTGATGATAGGCAAAATGATGGTGAAAGAAAATGGAGAAAGCAAATGGTTGGAATGCTTAAATAGATGGACAAGCTAGCCTATCACAAATAGTGCCTGTTGCCAGGTTTTCACTACTTGCTTTTATTGCACTTTTTCATATTTTATGAATTTTTTTTATTTTTTGGAATTTTCACTTTTTTGTATTTTTCTCTTCTTTTTTATTACCAAGACACTTGTTTTCTAGGTTTTTATCAAGGTAACCACTTTTTTTTAGGACATTTTTTGATGTTTTTAATATTTTTTCAGGACTTTTTCTGATGCACTAGATGAATCAGGTGTAGAACTTTTTGAGATGTAGGTTGTTGAGGGGTTCATTAAACAAATCCCCTTTAGGTGTGGACAATTGATATGCTCCTGATCCAAAGAATGATACAATAACAAAGGGACCCAACTAGTTTGGTTAAAATTTTCCCTTCTTCTCTTTGTCTTGTTGATTACGGGGATTCTCTTTCAAGACTAAGTCACCTACTTGAAATGTTCCAGGCTTTACTCTGTGATTGTAACTTCTGGATAGCCTCTATTGATATGCTTTTAGGTGATACACTGCATGTTGAAAATGCTTATCCAATAATTCCAATTCCTATAACCTAGACACTTTGTAATCCTCCTCTGAAATGATCCCCTTTAGTGACACATGGAGTGATGGTAGTTCAACCTCAATAGGTAGAATGGCCTCTACTCCATAGACTAGAGTATAGGGTGTGGCTCCTGTCGGGGTGCAGATATTGGTTCTGTAAGCCCATAAAGCAGGGTTCAGTTAAACATGCCAATCACATCTAGCCTCGTTGATGGTTTTCTTCAAGATTTTTAGGATAGTCTTGTTTGAGGCATCTACTTGGTTGTTTCCTTGGGGATAGTATGGTGTAGAAAATTGATGTTTTATATAGAACCTCTCACAAAGTTCTTGTACATCCTGGTTTTTGAAAGGTCAGTCGTTATATGTGATAATGGATTGAGGAATGCCATACCAATAGATGATATAATTCGGGATGAATGATGAGATTTTATTTCATGTGATGGTGTTCAAAGGAACAACTTCAATCCATTTCATGAAGTACTATGTGCCTGAGATGATAAACTTGTGTCTGTTGGATGAAGATGGGTGTATTTTACCGACAAGATCCAATCCCCACTGACAAAAAGGCCATATCGATGCAAAAGGATACAATTCTTGTGTTGGTGCATGTATCAGGTTTCCATGAATTTGACATTTTGTGCACCTTTTGACATATTGAAATGACTCCTCCATATTTGGCCAATAATACCCCAAATGTAGGATTTTCTTAGCTAAAGTTAGGCCACTTGAATGTGTGCCACAGATACCCTCACGAACCTCACATAAAGTGGTTTCATCTTCGTTACATTCTAGACACCAAAGGAGAGTACCATCAAGACCTCGTCGATAAAGCACATCAGCTATTAGGGTGTGTCAAGCTGCTTGTCGGATGAAATTTCATTTTTGGTTTCAAGATAAATTGGGTGAGAGGGTATTGTCTTTCAAATAGGTGTAAATTTTCTCGTAGGTAGAAGCATCAGCCTCGGCTAGATGGTAGATGACTTGGGATTCTGGGTTATTGTAGGCGGGGTTAAACAATTATTCCACCATGAACTCATAACGGGCTTGTTTCTCAAGAATCTGTAAGAGAGAAGCAATGGTAGCCATGGCATTAGTAGCTTTGTTGTTGCCTCTAGGAATCTACTTAAATTTTATCTCCATAAAGTACTTTTTTAAGTCATCAACCATTCTTTTATATGGCATTAATTTTTCATCTTTTGTTTGGTAATCATTGTTCACCTAATTAATGACTAGTTGGGAATCACCATAGGCATGCAACTTTATGATCTTCCACTAAACTACTACTTTGATTCCAATGATCAATGCTTTGTATTCGGTTGTGTTGTTGGTGCAAGGAAACATCAGTCTGTAGGATTGGGAATGGTATTTCTTTGAGGTGTGATAAACATGATTCATGCATCTAATCCATGTTGGGTGTAAGAATCATCAAATTACAACATCCATTGTTGTTTTGTCATCATGAGGACATCAGCATTTGGAAACTCAATGTCCATCAGATGATTTTCTTCCAATGGTGCTTCAGCTAGTTGATCCACTATGGCTTGACCCTTTATTTCTTTTTTTTCCATGTAATAGATGTAAAACTCACTCAATATCATGACCCATTTAGCTAGTCTTCCTTTTAGGGCAGCTTTGTTGAGTAGATACTTTAATGGATCAATTTTAGCTTTGAGTTTAATAGTGTGAGTCAGCATGTAATGTCTTAGTTGTTGGGTAGCAAATACTATCGCTAGACAAGATTTTTTGATAAAGGTGTATTTGATCTCATAACCATTCAAGGTCTTGCTAATGTAATAAATTTCCCTTTCCTTTCCTGAGGAATCTTCTTGTGCAAGTAAAGGGCCCAAAGATACTTCAATTGTTGCAATGTAGAGTATTAATGGCTTTCCTTCAACTAGTGGTACCAGTATGGGCGGTGACATTAGATATTTCTTGAGTTGATTAAAGGATGCTTCACACTTGTCATCCCATTTGACAAAGGAATTCTTGTGTAATAAGTGGTTGAAAGGGTGAGTTTTATCAGCCAGTTGCACAATGAACCTCTTGATAGACTAGAATCTTCCTTGTAAAGATCTGAGTTGATTGATATTTTTAGGAGGCATCTCCATGATGGATTTGACCTTTGCAGGATCTACCTCAATGCCTTTAGCCGATACAATATACCCCAAAAGTTTAGCTGATGTTATGTCGAATACATATTTCTTGGGGTTCAACCTCACATTGAATTTCTCTAGTCTAATGAAGATCTTGTCTAAAATTTCCAAATGTCCTTCTCTGGTGAATGATTTTTCCAACAAGTCATCTACATAATCCTCCATAAAAGTGTACATCATGTCATGGAAGATGGTGGTCATTGCTCTCTGATAGATGGCTCCAACATTTTTCAACCCAAAAGGCATTACGTTCCAGAAAAATGTGCCCCAAGGACATGTGAAGGTTGTCTTATCTTGATCTTCAGGTGCTATCTTTATTTTATTGTAACTTGAAAAGCCATCCATAAGTGAGAGCATTTTATGTCCAACTTTCAAGTCTATGATGATGTCAATGTTAGGTAGAGGAAAATCATCTTTTAGGCAAGCTTTGTTAAGATCCCTGAAGTCTGTACATATCCTGATGCTTTTGTCTAGTTTCAAAACTAGCACAATGTTTGATATCCACTCAGCATAGTCAATAGGTCTGATAAATCCCACATCCAATAGCTTCTTTAATTCGGCTTTTACCAAGAGGGTGATATGAGGGTGCATTTTTCTCAACTTTTTCTTTACTAGTTTTACCCCAGGTGGTAGTGATAAATGATGCATGATGAGCTCTAGATCTACACTTGGCATGTCAGCATAGGACCACGCAAAATTGACTTGCCTCTCCTCAAATAATTTAGTGAAGTTGGGTTTTTCCTCCTCTATCATGGATGTCGCTAGATGCAAGGTCTTCATTGTTTCCACTATACCAACATTGATGGATTGTGTAGGCTCAATCAGCACTGATGATCTCTCTTGATAATGCTCAGGAAGAGTGTCAAATCTTCCATCTCTCAGTGCCTTAGAGAGGTTTTCAACTTGAGATGCACTCTTTATTTTTACTTTTTCTTGATCTAATAGTTCCATTAGATGGTTTTCACTATTAGATGTATTTTTGTTATTCATTTTGTAGCTCAAAGATTTGGCACTCCTCTTGTTTAAATCCTCATTATGAGGTCCACTAGTAGAACATGTTTTAGGATTGTCTAAACAAAGGAAGTTAACAATGACATCATCATTTGAAAAGACAGGTATGTCAAGCAGTTCATTTTGGTCCCAATCAATCAATTTAGGGTGTATTAACAGCAAAGAATTGTCAGATTGGCTAAGATCAAGAGGGGTGAGTGTCATGATGGAAATGTTGTTAGAGTGTCTGATAGCAATATCAATTTCTATGATGTTACTCTCTTCTGAAGTATCTATCTCGCTCATATGATCATCTTCACTTGAGTCATCGATAGGCTATGATCCAATTTCAAGTGGTCTATAACTCAAGCTCTATCCCTTCGTATGTGTTGGTGTATAATTTTGTACCACATCAATTTCCTTATCGTGACAAGACTCTTCAGAGAGGGAATCCCATTCATATTCATTGGAGTTTGTTTAGGAACTATCTCTCAATTGAAGGATTGTCTTGACAACCTGTTTTCTAGTTTCTTCTTTTGCTTCTTCCCTATACCCTAGTCTCGTCTTGTCCTTTGAATTCATTTTGATGGGCTGTATTGGTTCTATGATGCCTTCTTTTCTTTTACCAATAGGACCATTTCCCTCATATCCCATCTTTTCCAGGATTGTCTTCCCTTTGCCATACTGCTCTATTTGTATAGTTAAAGTGGATGCTTGTGATGCTTCATCATCTTTGTATAACTAGTTTAAAACCTCCTTTTCTTTTGATTCATCCACTAAGGTGTCTGGTTTTACAAACTTTCCATCAAAGAGTGTGGTTGGTTGTGATGATTGTTGTCTTGATGTTGATGGTTGTCCATATGACTCAAGAGAAGATGAAAGTTGTGATAAACACAAGGATTTCTCAAATGAGTATTCCCCCATGCCTTTTTCTTTCAATTGGATCTTTTCAACCTGTTTTGATAAGACATTGAGTTCACTTTCGTGATTTGATGGAGTAGACTCACTAATACCCTTATCTTTTGATTAGTCTTTTTTCTCCACCCACTTTGATAAGTAATTTAGTTGTCTTTCACTATTGGATGAACCAGGAGTTGTAGCTTCCCTGTTGTGTGGTACAAAAGTGTCTTGGGTTGTTCTAAGTGTGTGCAATATTAGGGGTTGTTGGAATCAGCAACAATAGTGATCTCTTGTGCATTAAAAGGAAATTTCAAGCACTGGTGATATGTCGATGGTACAACTTGCATGTCATGAATCCACAAACGTCCCAAGAGTATGTTGTATGTCAACTCAATATCCAACACTTGTCATACTATATCTTTCACAACTAGTCCTACTTGAATTGGTAAGACAATCAATCCTTGGGAGGATCTCTCTTCATCATCATATGCTTTTATTGTGATTTTCCTTCTAGGATCAATAGTATTTTCAGAATATCTGAGTGCACAGACAAGTTTTACAGTGTAGATATTTAAGCCAACTCCTCCATCTATTAGAACACGTTTGATGTGATGTTTATGGATTAAAACCTTAATGTGGAGGGTAGCATTATGTGGATGGGTGATGGATACATCATCATGTTTGGAAAATGATAAGCAGTTTGGTGCAGTCAAATGTCCCACCATAGTCTAAAATTAGAAAACTTCCAAATTGTTCAGTATCATGGTGGCGACTAGAGCTTTTTCTGAGATTTCCTTATGAGCGGGTGAAATCTTGAGAAGTTCTAATATGGATATTTGGGTGGGTATTTTCTACAACTGATCAACTATGTTATATTGGGTTGCAAGGACAACAGTAGTTGCTTTGGACATGGAAGGGGTAGCTCCTTTCAATGTTACCTTGGATTTTCCTCTTGTGATTGCATTGATCGGTGAATTGTCTTGTTTTTCTTTGATTTTAATGACATTGATTTGGTTGTCATTTGCAGCAATGTTGGTGATCAAATTTATTGGCACAAGGTCATTGATTTAATGTGAGGCGGTGTTGATATCATGGTGATCATTTTTAGTTGTAGCAATGTTTCTTTTGCTCCTAATTTCAATGTATTTGGTTTGATGTTCAACCACCTCAACACAATGAATGGTAGAATCATAGACATAGTTTACATTTTTTCCTTTGGTATTTGAAGAAGAAGATTACCCTTTTTCGTATTTGGGTAGAGGGTTCTTGAACACTCCATGATCATTGTTTGTTTGGAGTCCTTCTATAAATATCATCTTGTTGTCAATCAAGTCTTGTATCAAGTGCTTCAATTACATGCAGTCATTGGTTGTTTGCCCTTTGTTTCGATGAAAGTCATAGAAATGTGCATCATTCCACCATGGAGGCTTAACTTGTGGCTCCCAATTTCTCGCCTCTGGTAATGTTATGACTTCAGCTTCAAGAAGTTCCTTTAATGTTGATTTTGATGATTGTCCCAAAGGTGCGAACCTTCTTCGATTTAAGGATGTTCAATATGATGGTGTTCTAGATCCAGCATTACCTTGATTGTTGCTTTGGTTGACATTTTGGTTGTTGTTTTGGTTGTTGGGTGGATTGTTGTTCTAATTAGTTTTGGTGGTAGTTGTTGTTAAGTTGAATATAGGTTTTGCATTTTGGTTTTCAATTGTGCCATCATTGTTACCCACATTCTTGGTTCATTGCCAAAACTTTGGTTTGTCACTATTGTTGTAATTGTTGGAGGAATTTGATGAGTTGTTTTCATTGTAAATTTTGATGACTCCTCTCTTGACCAAAGCCTCTTCAATTTTTATTATGTTTTCAATCAATTTTTGAAGGTAGGTGGACATTGCAATTCCAATTTGTAGCTCATCTCGTCATTTAGGTTATCGATGAAGATTTCTATCTTTTCATTTTCAAGTACAGGATGAGAAT
Organism: Sequoia sempervirens; assembly: GCA_007258455.2. Lineage (NCBI taxonomy): Eukaryota > Viridiplantae > Streptophyta > Pinopsida > Cupressales > Cupressaceae > Sequoia > Sequoia sempervirens. Next base: position 419,742,492 of record VDFB02000003.1, on the reverse strand, counting down.
ATCTTGCAAATAACTTTCTCCATTCTTGCAAAAATACAAGGAACGATTCACCCTTTTTTTGTTTGAAGTTTCAAAGGTCTTTCATTGTTATGTCATGTTGGATGTTATAAGAGTATTGGGTGATGAACTTGTTAACCAATTCTTCAAAGGTGTTTGTAGACACCGAAATTTGGTTTAGACCTGCGACTTCAATATTCTTCATAATTCTTATTCTTCATGGTCATGATTAAATAATCTTAATTATTTAATTAATTCATCTTAACATTAATTCTTCTATTAATTAAATAATCTTAATTATTTAATTAATTCACCTTAACATCAATTCTTCTATTGATTAAATAATCTTAATTATTTAATTAATTCCTCTTTTGTTAATTCTTCTATTAATTAAATAATCTTAATTATTTAATTAATTCACATTTTTTTATTCTATCTGATTAATTAAATAAATGCTTTTTATTTAATTATGTTACTAATTAACTTTATTCTTCTTGTCAAATTAAATAAATTCTTATTTAATTTACTCTTTATCATATTTCAACTATAATTAAATAAATTCTTTATTTAATTATTTATTTAAATTCCTTTATCATTTAATTAAATAAATCTTATTTATTTAATTATTCTTCGAATATCGAGTTTTGAATTAATTGAATTATTTAATTCATTAATTCTATTTTAACGCATTCTTCTATATTTTAGATAATTGTGTGAAGTTATCTAAGTATTCACTTTTACTCGACTCAACATCTATTTTAATCGCTCAGTTAACTCTTCATTTGATGTTTGAGTGGCTGTCTTGAGTAATCTATTCGTCAGATCATTCAATCGTCTAGTTCTAACTCATTTGCGTGCACATGCGGATTAATTAAATATTCTTATTTAATTAATTAAATGTTGTGCGTGTATTTGAACAAGAGCCGTTATAATCAATCTTTATCTTTGTCATGCAAAGATATTTCTTCTGTTTTCGAATGCCGAACTGAAGATTAAATCATTTATTCAATCTTTAATTCTATTTCTAGTTTGTATCACTCATGTCACTACTAACAATTATCAGAATGCATGTCTAATCTGTCGATCTCAACCGTCCGTTAATTTTTCAATCTTGACCTGTCATTCAAATAATCAATTTTCTATAAATTGATTTGTCATTCTTTATTCTGATCTCTCTCTCACGAAATCTTATGACTTTTGAGAGCACTTAATCTTGAATCTTCGATAGTTTGCTAATCACTATCTTAGGCTATACTTGCACGAATTTACTAAAAATCTAAGGGAAATTATACTACACAAGCAAAATGGAGAAGGGCAATTGAGATGAATCATGGAAATACGTTCGAAATTGGTGAGATTGTTCTAGTTTTGTTTACGTTTTACTTTCCTATGTACTTTGTTGCTTAACATTTAGACTTGCATCTTAGATTTAGTGTTGCATGTTTGCTTCTAATCTCTTGTTTTCTATTGTGCAACTTTTCTATGGCGTTACATTTGGTGAACCCGACGTGAAGACACCATCTTCATGAATCCGTAGATCTTTTAATTTTGGTTTTTGCAGATTTTTCGTATGGAACGACACATCTGAGGCTTCCTAAACCGCAATTGACTTCTTGAACCGCATCTGACAAAGGAAACACCGCATTTGTATGTTCTTGAATTGCAATTGATTTTCTAAGCCACAACTGAATAAGAAATGACGCATCTGACTGGTAATACCGCGACATAATTGTCTGGTAAAATTTTATTTCTATTTTCGGCAATTTGGAATTTTCAATTGATTTTCGTGTTACTGATACCTGCTTTTCAGCGTGTGGCCATTTGGATTTAACAAGCTTTTGCAGGATGATTGACGAAGACAATATTGAAAATTACTAACGAGTTTTTCTGCAAGACGCTTGTCGAAGACCCTAGTTAATTTTGAAACAGATTGTTTGGTAGCTTAGAAAATCTTTCATTTGGTTAAAATTAACAAGTGTCTACTGTGTTTGGTGTGAAAGCACAAGTTTGGTCACCCTTACGACTTGGTACATCGAAGTATCCTCTCCCCTTGCGCATTCGTGCGATCCTAGGTGTAAGAGAAACAGTTACCAACTCTAGAACTTGGGTGTTTTGGTGGGAAAAATTACTCACCCCAGGATGACTCAGACCGGTAGCACCCTGAACCTGAGGGACTTCCAGCCGGTATATAAAAGTGGGTTCTTGGGGAAACCCCAAGAATCACGAGTGTGGTTCCGACGAGATGGATCTGAAAGGGGACTCGTGCCATATGGATCACACCCCATGAACAAAATGCTCGAATTAAATACCTTTTGTTTTTAGCAACCAACCTATTTGTGGTCGTTGCTTGGTATAGTGCAGGGTACAGTATCATGCCTGAAGATACTCACTACTGATCCCCTTGAGTAGAGATAGCAGTTCTTGGGAGGTCATTGCCCAAAGAATTCTGAATTGGTGTGCTCGAAAGACATTAATGAGCCATGGAGGGGAGCTAATGCCACCAAATTCCTAAGCTATCCGCTCTCGAGAAGGAAAGGTTTTCATCACAAATCCGGGGTATAATAGGTGGGCTATACCAAGTATACAAACCCTAGGCCTTTGGCCTATTAGGATGTGCTTGTCTATTATCACTTTAAACATTCTTTGAGTCTAAAATCAAAACTGAAAACACTTTGTCTTACGATTGTCTTTGATTGTCAAAATTTGATCATGGAAAATGGAGTCAGTTTAAATTTCATGTCACTAAAAATTCACAAAGAGTCACAACTATTCACCAGAAACTCGCATCTGATTTTTAGAGTCACATCTATTAAATTTTGAGTCGCATCTGTTAATTTTTGAGTTGCATCTGTCATTGTCAGTCGCATCTATTAGGATTGGGTCGCATCTGTCAGTTTGGCTCGCATTTGCTTTGGAAAAACCACATGTGTTATATTCTGAGTCGCATCTATCAGTTAGAGTCGTATCTGGTAAATTTTGAATCACATCTGTCAGTTTAGACCGCAACTGTTAAACTCGAACCGCATCTGTTAAATCCTACGACGCATCTGTCTGATTATCAGAAAACCAAAATTCACAGTCACTTTCTAGTCAACACGGTTATACCAGTTTCAGTTGTCTTCACACAAACAGTCTTTGAAACAGAAACCTGAAATGATTTGCTCAATTTTGCATACCTTAGGGTCATTTAGTCGTTACCATAGTTGTCTTTAGTTAGAGTTTGGCTTCATCTTAGGGTACATATCACCTTGCATTAGACTTCTAGAAAGGTCACTTTTATAAACTTTAGGAGTACTCCACCATCTATACCCTAGAAAAGTCATAGTGTCAACAAAATTTGTCATTGAACCTAGTCTTAATATCTTATACTTTGTCCTACAGAGAGTCATCCTAGCTCATCAGTCTATTTAGGAAACTCAAAATTGTCTTTTGATCCTTGTCCTACATTGGTTCTTTGACTTCACTAAATTGACACCTTGATTAGACTTTAGGTAGTTGGTCCCTTCGTCTTAAGGTTTATAGAATTGATCACTTTAGGGTCTTCCTTAGACTTTGCATCTTTAGAGTCTAGACTAGTGTCATCCTAGGATATTCCTTATTTTGCATACGAAAATCCCAAAACATAGACTAGAGTCATACTATTCATAGATATAGTCTTGCATATCCTGCATATTGAGCTTGTCTTACATGGTTGAAACTAGGTCTAAGAGAAGAGAGAGAAAACATGTCGAACCCAAACGAGTTCATCAATCCATTTTCTTCAAGGCCTCATAAGACTCTATTAGACAAATTCACCACTAGAAATACTCAAGGACATATTGCAGTAGAGGACATAGAGGCTGCCACACAGGACCCTGAGTTTGCCTCTTTTGTAGATGAGTACCTAGCAAATGATTGTCAATGGTTTGTAGGAAAATTGCTAGTTGAAGGTGCTACTTTACCTCCAGGATTTGATATCAGTACCTTACAAACTCAACCTACACAAGGGACAAATACTACGACTGCTAGTACTACTATACCTCAAGTCAGCATGACTATGCCATCTAGCACATCTACACAGAGTACAACAGTCCATACGTCCCCATTTGGTACATCTAGCATGACATTGGGATTTAATTTCACTATAGGGGCTTCATCATCCACTCCCTTCGGTCCTCTTGTTGGGAATAAAAGGTCTAAAACCTTAGCCTTTACACCTTATGTCGGTGCCACAAGTTCATAGTCAACGACTACACCTAATGCTAGTATCATGAGTGCCATACCACAGTCGATGGTCATACCTAGTGCTCAAGTCACTAGTACTATACCACGGATTACACAAATAGGGGGCATTCCCTCCTTCCAATATGGCAATCATAATCCATTCACATAGTTTTTGAGTTAGAACCTACTCTCCCAAACTAGTACGCAGAATCCACTTACATCGATTCCGAATCAGAATCCCTTTTCATAGATTGGTAGGTAGAATCTATCCACATAGATTCCAAGTTAAAACCAATTTACATCAATTCTGAATCAGAATCCTTTTGTCCAAAGTGGTACTCAGAATCCGTTTACACAGGTCTCAGGTCAACACCAATTTATGCCGATTCCTGACCATAGCACATTTACCAACATTCTGAACCCAAATCCACCTCAGATGTCAACATTTAATCGAAACCCATCACTAGGCTTTGGATTTCAGAATACATACCCGGATCTGCATAATCCTCCTAGCACATCTTTGACCCAAGTTGACGTCTTACAAACACAAATGCAAGCATTGTAAACCCAAATGGATAACATGTTGGTGTCAACTAAGAAATAATTTATACCAAAGGACATATGCCCCTTCCCTTTTGATAGATCATTGTACATGACCCCTTTCCCTCACGGATATGTCATACCCAATCTTCTGAAGTACAATGGCAAACGAAACCCAATATAACACATCAGGGAATTTTCTACCATATGCATAGATGTCGCTTATGATCCCACATATCTTATGAGGCTATTTCCACAAAGTCTTGTAGGAATTGCACTAGAATGGTTTTTAGGTCTAGATTCCAGCATTAGATCTTGGGGTGAACTGGTTGAGAAATTTGTGGAACAATTCGCCTTAAACATAGGTCATGAGATAAACATAGCAACCTTGTGTCACACAACGCAAGACGAAGGGGAAACATTCATCGCTTTCTTCCAAAGATGGAGGACTATAGCTAGTCGGTGTCCCGTCGAGATACCCGAAAAACAAAAAGTTACAATGTTTCAAGAAAACCTTCATGCGAAACTGAGGAGTAACCTAAGGGTACATTGTTGTACATCTTTCTCAAAACTGAGCGGAAGGGTGATAGGGGACCTCATTGAAGGAATTGAACTCAGAGACATCAGCGATCAATGAAACCCAATTGGCACCAAACACCTACCCGACATAAATAGATTTTGGTCTTACGAAATGTACCAATGATGAAGTTGGTTGGTACTAAAAAGCAACTACGGGCGGGACCCCTCCTCAGATTACGGGGACCTCATGCGCAACATGGCAATGTTTGTTAAATCAACTATCTAAGTGGTCCAAAATACTCAATGTCCACAGCCAGAGATTTCAAAAGCATTGAGTTCACTCCCTTGGGAACCCGGTAGGTCGATTATTCAAGCAATTTGCCTGGCTTCAACCTCGCCTGCTTCGGGGAACCAAGACAATACGATCCGAGGCCCCGGTTTAGAAGAAACTGACTTGGTGGGATGACAATGCCTTTTGTGATTATCACAGGACTAAGGTACATAACTTACAAAACTATCGACAACTGAAGAATATCATATAGGATCTTGTCGAAAGGAGAATTATCAAAGTTAGTGGACAAAAGCAAAAGTCATCGAACACTTATCATGAAGTCTTTTCGGACCCACTACATGACCATGGGAAAGGAACTACCCCCAGTTCGAGTACTAAGACCAATATGTCAGCCAACTATGCGAGTATCAAACATGATTATGATAGTGGAAAAATCATTCATTGCCTTCACGCCGCTGATGAGAATATCAATACCATTACTATCAATTACTTGTCCACGAATGTGGTCAATACTCATGCGGTACTAAGTTCACTATCAAGGCCCTCATCATGACAAACACCCCAACCCCAAGTTACAATATAACCTGCAACCCGACCAATTGGCCGAAGACCCGACCCAATTTCAATCTTGCGGTGTTGCGTGATATTCTCTGGCTGGGTTTATCCTTGATAAGCTTTGAGCACCATGGTCCCTATGTGATCTAGATGTCCGATCATTTCAGGAAATGATGGGCTACCATGACCAATAATCACCATGCCACATTTTACGAACAAGACTATACTTGAAAAGATGAACCATAATGACCCTTTACACCTGGAAGTCCTCATTGATGACACCAAGGTTAGACGAGTTTTGGTAGACGGAGGAGCAGGGTTAAATCTATACACTTTAAAACTGATTAAGGCATTAGGTATCTCAGAAGCATGCGTAGACACGACCAAAAGTATTGTCATAAAAGCTTATGATGATGAGGAATGCAAATCAAAGGGGGTGGTAACACTTCCTATCAGAATTGGTCCTACGGTGATGGAGAAAAAATTCTAGGTCTTGGATCTCACCCTTCCTTATAACCTTCTACTCGGTAGACCATGGATTCATGCCATGAAGGCAGTCCCTTCTACGTATCATCAGTGTCTTAAATTCCCTTACAATGGCTTAGAAATAACTATAGATGGTGATCCTGATCCTTTTCAGTACTGCACCAATCTAAAAGAGATCCCCCAACGTCAAGTACCAGTGAACCAAGAGGCTTCATCGTCTAATCCATCTTCTTATGTTGACCCGTCCACACTCACTTGAACATCTGTTTCACCCTCACTCCCTACCACTCCTAGGGTTGAGATCCAAGACAAGGGTTGTGGAGAATATTACATGAAGAATTCTTATTGTGTTAGCCATTTGGTTCCTCCTAAGTCATATGGTTTACCTCTTACAGGTAGGGTACAGTCTATGATCACTATACATGTTCCTCCCACAACAACTTTCACTAAATGGGGTGAATTAAGCAAAGATGTTGTAGATGTAGAAGATGTCACTTCCTGGATGTATAAGGAAGATAATCAAGAACCCCTTTTACTTGCTCATATCCCTACAAGTCTATATGGAAAGGGTTTCAGAATCATGCAAAGCAAAGGATATGATGGACAAAGTGGTTTAGGCTTAAACCAAGATGGCAGAATTGAACCAATATTTGTTTCTCAGTGGCCAAAAGGAGTAGGGCTAGGGTTTCAACCGATTCAGATTGGTGTTCCTAGTACTCCGTTACCCTTACTTGAGGAAGTACGTGCTTCAGAAGATATTAAGACATCTCACGAACCAGTAGACCAACATCATTGTGACTCCCCCGATTCTAATGATTATGAGTGGGAATCGCTATCTTCTACTTCTTCCATGGACCTTGACAAATTATTTGGAGAACTTGACTTGATGTTAATTTCCTCACCAAATCCCTTGAATTCGTGTCCACCAAAGAAAATGACAAAAGAGGAATGGTTTAAACACTACTATTGGGAATCACTTGATCCTACCTCTTGGCAACTTGAGCCACCTATTTCTGATAGTCAAACCTTGGCATTAGGCCCACCTATTCATCCACCTAGACCCAAACCTAAGAGAAAAAAGGACCTGGTAAAAGACTTTTGTAACCACATGAATAATTCAATCTTTACCTTGACCCCATTAGACTTTGATAAATCCGATGATGACATGCCCTTAGTTTATCCCCAACTCATTGATTGGGATCAACAAGACGCACCTGTCTTAGACACTTTTGAGAACGACAAAGCAATTGCTGAGTTCTTGGGATTACGAGAAGGCATACCTGATAGGGATCATAAGGCTGGTTTTACCATTGACTTGGACAACAAAGCATATTTTGGGGAATCTGTTCAACCCTCCAGTCACAAAAATGAGAAAAAGAATAAACAAGATAAAAAGGATGAGTCTCTAGGTGAAAACCAAAAGGCACCTTTAGACAATGAAAAAGTAAAAAGAAAGGACACATCCGAAGGTGAAAACCTCTCTGAGGCACCTAAGGATGAAGGTTTGAACATTATTCCCATTGCATAGGAAAAGTCACCCATGCTCATTGAAGAATCCATAGAGGTCAACATAGGCACAAAAGAGAATCCTCGACTGGTTTATTTGGTAGCATCATTGACAACAGAAGAGAAATCAGAGTTCCACCACTTCTTTGAATAGAGACAGATAAATTTTGCTTGGTCATATGGTAACATGCACAGGTTAGATTCTAAACTTGTTCTACATCATTTTCCCTTACAACCAGGTGCCAAACTAGTGAAACAAAAGCTGAGAAAAATGCACCCACAGATTGCTTTGTTAGTTAAGGCAGAAATCAAGAAACTCTTAGACGTTGGTTTCATCAGATCTATCGACTATGCAGATTGGATTTCCAATCTTGTACCAGTCACTAAACCAACTGGGGGCATCCGCATCTACACTGATTTTAGAGATATCAACAAATCTTGTCCTAAGGATGACTTCCCTTTGCCTAACATAGACATGATAGTTGACATGACAGCAAGATATGAGATGTTGTCCCTTATTGACAGATTTTCAGGATATAACCAGATCAAAATTGCTACCGAAGACCAACCTAAGACAGCTTTCACTTGTCCTTGGGGAACGTATTGTTGGAATGTTATGCCCTTCGGACTCAAGAATGCAGGAGCAACCTATCAGCGTGCCATGACTACTATCTTTCATGATCTAGTGCACACTCTTATGGAGGATTATGTCAATGACCTTATTGCAAAATCTAAGACAAGGGCAGAACATCTACATGTTTTAGAAAAGATATTTCAGAGGCTAGAGAAGTATAATTTGAGAATCACTCCAAAGAAATGTGTGTTTGGAGTCAAGTCAGGAAAGTTGTTAGGTTATATCATCTCTAGATTAGGTATTGAAGTGGATCCTGCTAAGGTGAAAGAAATCATGGACATGCCACCACCCACCAATCTCAGTCAACTAAGGACATTACAGGGAAGGTTGCAATTCATCAGATGATTTATCATACAACTAGCAGATAAGACACATCCTTTTCAACATCTACTTAAGAAAGGAGTACCCTTTGCATGGATAGCTAGATGTGAAGAGGCTTTTCAACTGATTAAAGAATATTTACTTACATCACCTGTCTTAATGCCACCTGTTGAAGGAAGACCATTGATTCTTTATATTACAGCAACCCATTCATCACTCAGAGCATTGCTTGCATAGAATGACAATGAAGGTCATGAAAGGGCAGTCTATTATATCAGTCGGACCTTGGTCAGTTATGAGCTCAACTACAGTAACATTGAACGTGCCTGTCTTGTAGTAGTATTTGCTACCCAAAAACTGAGGCACTACATGCTAAACCATCAAACAATGTTGATTGCTAAAATAGATCCTTTGAAATATCTTCTCAGCAAGGCAGCATTAACAGGGCGACTGGCCAAATGGGTTATGATACTTAGTGAGTATGATATCCAGTATGTAGAAAGAAAGGCTATTAAAGGATAGGTCATTGCTGATCATTTAGCTGATGCACCCATACAGGAAGATCATCCCTTAGTTGTAGACTTTCTTGATGAGTTCATATTCACATTTGACACAAACATAACATGGAAGCTGTACTTTGATGGCTCACGTACAAATCATGGTTCAGGGGCTGGTATCCTATTTATCACACCACAGGGTGATTCCATCCCTAAGTCATTCAGGATTGCATTCCCATGCACTAATAACATAGTAGAGTATGAAGCTCTAGTGACAGGGTTAAGCATGGGTCAAAAGGAAAATTAAGATTTCAAGTATATGGGGATTCTCAACTAGTAATCAGACAGGTAAATGACGATTTTGAGACTAAGGATGAGAAGCTTGCTCGCATACAAGGCATGGTTGATAGCTTTAAAGAGTACTTTGACAAAGTCAAAATTTCATCAAGTACCTCATGTTTTAAACAAGGCAACTGACGCTATGGCTACAATTGCATCACTTCTTGACATTCCTAACAAGCGATGCCTAAGTTTGAGTTCTTGGTGGAACAGCTTTTGGTCCCAGCCTACGATATCCCAGATTCTGAAATGGTGTGTGACATCGTTGGTCCCGATTCCCCATGGTACAAAGAAATCTATGATTACCTTCATGTCAAAGTCATACCCGTTGGCCTATCCAATAACCAACGTAGGACATTCCTCCATAAGTCAGCCAAATACACCATCGTCGAAGACACCCTATATAGACATGCCTTAGATAATACCCTACTGAGATGCCTTGATTCTACTGAAGCACAAGCAACCTTGCGTGGGGTGCATGAGGGTATATGTGGTTCCCATTCTAGCGGTCCTACCTTAGCCAAAAAGATTATGAGACTGGGTTATTACTGGCCTACTATGGAAAAAGACTCATATGTCTTTGTAACAAAATGCCGCCAATGCCAAGTTCATGGAGACTTGATACATGCCCCAGCACAGGAGCTCCATCCTATCACGTCACCATGGCCCTTCACCCAATGGGGACTCGACCTCATAGGTAAGATCCACCCTACATCATCTAATGGACACAAGTTCATTATTACTGCCACTGAGTACTTTATGAAGTGGATTGAAGCCATTCCTATGACATACATTATCGGCACACAGATTTCTAGATTTATCCTGAACTACATCATCTGTTGATATGGTGTCCCTCAATCCATTATCACTGATAATGGCCGCCCATTTAAGAACCAAGAAGTTCATCATCTATGTGAAGAATTTCATATCCAACATCACTTCTCTACTCCACACTACCCACAAGGTAATGGCCAAGCAGAGGCATCTAACAAGACCATCCTTAGAATCCTCAAGAAGACTGTCAATGATGCTGGTTGTGACTAGCATTTACAGCTTAACCCTGCCTTTGGGCTTATCATACCAGTATCCGTACTCCCACTGGTGCTACCCCATATTCACTTGTATTTGGTTCTGAAGCTATTCTGCCTATTGAGGTCAAGATTCCTTCCCTAAGGGTATCCCTGAAAGGCCACATTGATGATGAAGAGTAGAGTGTCACGACTCCATGAGCTAGAATTCTTGGATAAGTGAAGGCAGAAGGCATTATACCATCTCCAAGCATATTAGAATCACCTTCGTCGTAGCTATAATAGGAAAATTTTGAACAGAAACTTTGACATTGGTGACCTGGTTTTAATGGAGAACCCAAAGAATCAAGCAGAAAGAGAAAAATTAGGAAAGTTTGAACCTAACTGGTTAGGACCTTATGTTGTTACAGAAGCTTTTGGGTCAGAAGCATACCAAATCTCTACTCCTAAAGGGGAACCATTGTCCCCACCAATTAATAGTATGCATCTGAAGTTCTACGCATAGCTTCTGGGAGCCTTTGTCTTAATTAGAAAAAATACAAAAAAATCAGAAAATCATAAAAATCATTATCAAGGTGAAAACCTGGCAAACAGGCATCTTGGTAACACCAAAAAATTAGATAATCTGGAAAATAGTAAAGACAAATCATTCGTCCAATAGTGAAAACCACTTCGGTGGCGCTTTGGATAGGTACCATGGTGAAAACCTGGTAAACAAGCGCCATGTGTAGCTTAACTCTGCTCCTTTGTCTACTATTATTCTATACATAGTCTTTATCCTTGTCTATAATCCACTATCCTGTATATAGTCCTTATTCATATCCCTTATCCTTTTTGTCCATCGCTTGTATATACCATTCATAATAAGTGGTAGTCTTTCCCATAACTTGGAACGATTGACATCGAGAGCACTTCATATCCCCCGTTTTACCCTATTCATAATCAATTGGTCTTATATACTTGACTGGGGGCAAACACTCGACACGTGTCATATTGGTTCTTAACTTGGTTGTGTTGGAGATTTAAAACCATAGAAAAATCTAAAAAAATTGCAAAATGACTTCAAAAAACACAAAAACATCAGAAAACTTCAAAAAAACAAAACAATCAAAACATTTCAAAAATCCAAAAACAGAGTCAGAGTCAGTCATACTTGTCAATCTTTTTCGTTTGTCGAACTACGTTGCCTTTGCGACTAGACATAGGCAAGGCCATCTGCCGATGTGCCTCTGAGGCATTAGGTCAGTCCGTTTAGATTTGTCTGTATAAAGTCGTGAGTCAATCCATATGTCTATATGACAAGGTCATTGGTCGTGTCGAACTATGAGGTCTCTGCATGTACAACATAGGCAAGGCCATCAATCAATGAGCCCCTGAGGCCGCACTAGGTCAGTCCTTTAGGGTTTGTCATCACATGCAGTTAATTTCCAACGCATTGTCTCAAGTCATGCATTAATCTAGTGAACAAGTCAGCAATGTCTCTAAGTCAAATCAAACAACTTGGAAAACAAAACAATCAAAACAGATCAACTACAGTCTGCTACAGGATGCGCCCTTCTTGGAAATAGACATTATCAAAATAGTCAACCTATGTCTTATTCAGGATGAGTCCTTCCTGCATAATTGACAAGGTCAAACAAACAAACATAGCCTTACACAGGTTATCACAACAATGGTGTCTGACTCAACATCTTATACGATACATGTCTTTCTGAAACCAGGCTTTGTCATGCCTTATACAGATAGTCATAACATCGAAATCAGACTCACAGTCTTATCTGGTATGTGTATCTCCTAAAACTAGGCTCTATCAATCAATCATTTTATCAATCAAACAAATCAAACGAACAAGATCACGTTTTGGCAAATATTTTATTGGCCTATTGACTTTATGGCTTATTTATCTTATCATTTATCTGGACTTGATGACTGGGATTCATGTAACTAGCTTTCTCAAGGATGTCCCATGAAGGATTTAGAGAAGCAACGATGTATCAGAATTCTATTTTCTTTGACTACTGTCTGTCGACTGTCTTTTAATTTTGATTTTAAGTCATGTTACTAGTTTCCTCAAGGATGTCCCATGAAGGATTTAGAGGAGCAATGACGTCTCATGACCCGTCTTTTTCTTTGTTTGCTGTCTGTGGTTTAACTAACAAAAAGACTGGGGCAACTTGTGTCCTTAGTATGAGTTAATGACAATCCTTGTCTGCGATTGTCTGTTATTAGCAAGTGGATGACTTTGCACACCTTGATCTATGTCATATCATGGTGTTTTTCTCCACTTGTATTAGTCCCGCCCAATGATGATAAAGTGCAATACCTTTTGTGATACAACAAAATATCGAAGATTCCTAATACTAACATTTATCTTCTCTCCTTCATTCTTTGACGATCTTTCTTTCCGCACTAACAGTTCTTCTTTCTTGCATTATGATGAAGTCCTGTGACACAAAACATTATATATCATCCTGCATCAACATACATGTTAGAAACATTCATACATATAGGCATAGGTTTTAGCTAGATCATCATGGCATAATAGATAATCATCAACAACCATACATATGATAAGCATATTATAAGCATTCCATGTACGAAGCAACTGTAAATGCATGCATCACATTACATCTGTATAACATACATGTAGTATCCATCATACATATTCACATCATATTGCATCCCATAATCATAAATTGCATACATCATATAGAATCAACATTATTTCATTAGTTGCATAAACACCATAAGATACATATACTCATCCATCATATAGGCATATCATATAAACATCACATGTATGAATAAATATTGCATAATCAATACATAGAAATGCATATCATGAGAATCGCCACCAAAATCATATATATATATATATATATATATATATATATATATATATATATATATATATATATATATATATATATATATCGCTCAAATGTGTCACATCACAATGTCATAATGTAACAACAATACATGGAAGCCCGCAGGCCATAGGATCAAAATACAGTGTCTCAATAAATGGTACCCCTATCCTGAGCTACCACTGCCATCATGCCGGGAGTGTGTGGGGGAATGATGATGTGAACCCGCGGATCTCTGCGCTGAAGGAGGTCTGTCATATGGCCCTGCTCTACGTGGCTGATCTACTCCCTCTGTACTCACTGTCTATGTGTGGGTCTTGGTCTGGGACCTACTACTATGTGCCACTAAAAAACTAGGAGCCCGTCTCTCTGGGGGAACCTCTACATCATATAGGTCCCGGTAGTATCTCTCCCTCTCTCCAGCTCTGACCAACTCTCTGGCAAATGCAGCTGATGGTCCTGTGCATAATGCTCTGAGCTCTGTGAACCTCTGCTCAATCTCCTGCCGCTGAGCTATGGCCTGATCCCTATCCATCAAGGCTTTGTCCCTCTCCATCTGATAGGCATCCCTCTCGACCATCAATACTCTCATTTTCTCCTCCAAGGAGGCAACCTGGGCTCGCAATATATCTATGTGGGGCTCCTCTACCTCTGTCTCATCCTGTCGGGCCCTGTCTTTCCCATCCTCCTCCTCGTCTAGCTCCTCTAGGATTTGATCTCGCATCTCCCTCTCGTGATCATCCTCCTCCTCATCGTCCTCCTAGTAGGTACGTAATAGCCCCAGAGTGTCAATCTCTACCTCCTCTCTGCTTGCCTCCTTGGCACCTGCCTCCCCCTCTTCCGGGATCTCTGGGATATCTGGTACGACTACCTCCACTGGCTATGTCTCCTCACCACCTTTGGCTACATCCTCCTCTCCACCTCTGGCCACATCTAACATAGCCACATCCTCCTCTCCTCCTCCCTCCTCCTGGATCAGTGACAAGGCTAGTCCTCGTCCCCGCTGACCACGCCTCCCTCTCCTGCCTCCATGCCTTCCACCTCTGCCATCATCCCCTCCATCACCACGGCCTCCTCTGTCTCCTCAGCCTCTCCCTCTACCTCGTTTTCCTCTAGGACTATCCCACACCGCTCTACTGGTGCTAGCTGATCTGGGTCTGTCAAGGGGATCAGCCTGTGTGCTGCCCACCACTGATCGTACTCAGGCGTTGTCCCTAGGTCTGCTAGTTCATCCCTCCATCCCCATGGAAGTGTCTGTAGACCATTAATCTCTGCCTCTGTCATGGCCACTAGAATCTCTGGCCCCCATAGCGGGACCTCTCATGAGGACCTGGAAAACTCTGCTCTCCCTCGAGGTACACCCTGTACCTCTCCAAACTGTCTCAAAACCCAGTTTGGCAACTGTCGCTCTATAATATGTACATGAAACACTTTCCGTCCCACCAAGTACTATGCCTATCGACAAAATGGCAAGTGTTCGCCCTCATTTGACCACACCTCGTAGCCTAGGTATGGTCTCCATGTGAACTCCTGCATCGCATCTATAGCGCGTCTGAAGTAGCCTGTGTCTCTAATATGATGCTGTGTGGTCGCCCCCACATAACGAAAGGCGTATGGCGCTCCATGAGGTAGGTCTACTATAACAAGTGGTCTAAAAATAGCAATATGCTCCCACGCCCATACCATTAGGAGCATGGTACCACAGCTCATCGACTGTGTCTCTCTATAGGAAATGTCATGTAGGTGGAAGTACAACATCCCAAGTAAACAGGAACTCTAGGCATATACAACTCGCCGCTCAAGCATGCCCACTAACATCTCCCCCATCCCACAGGAAACCCATGACCTCGGCGGTCAGGCAGTACTATACCGCCTATCAATGTTGCTACTAGACAGTCCAACTGTCTATATCTCTGGGCCAACACCCGCCACCTAATCTCATAGTCATCAACCCCTAACTGTCTAATGTCGGCATGGGGGTAATATCTGCACATCTCAGTGATCCCCCTCTGAGTATCATAGACCACCCGTGTGCCTCTAATCGGTAGTCTAAGTATCTTATACACATCCTCTAATGTCACTATCGCCTCTCCAGTCGGTAGGCGGAAGGATGATGTCTCTGAGTGCCACCTCTCACATAACACTGTCAGTAGCCCCCGATTTGCCCGAATCTGGGGCATATCGGTCACATGCAACAAACCCAAATGCCATAGAGTCTGTAGCTCACTTGGCCGCAAGCTATCTCTGAATCAGAAGGTGGTGGTTCTAGACTCCCGTGTGTATATTGTGTCTAATACAACCTGCAACAACATTATACATGCCTCATGTTAGCCTCAATTATCTATTCTAGTGCAACATGATTATACTACATGAAATGCAAATGTGTCGTTCTTTTGCACATGCGTCATTCTTTTTCATATGCTTCACTTTTTAACACATGCGGTTCATAAATTTCATATGT
This sequence comes from Sequoia sempervirens, assembly GCA_007258455.2. Lineage (NCBI taxonomy): Eukaryota > Viridiplantae > Streptophyta > Pinopsida > Cupressales > Cupressaceae > Sequoia > Sequoia sempervirens. The sequence goes on along the minus strand of VDFB02000003.1, from coordinate 419,726,247 downwards.
GTCATTACATTACAAATGTGTCTTATAAAATCACATGCGTCACACAAAAGTAAAATGCATTGCAAAATAAAATATGCAGTGCAGAAAATTCACATGCGTTTCTAAATTTACACATGCGGCTATTCTAATACAAATGCGATTCAAAAAAATCAATTGCATTGCAGAAATCAACAAATGTGGTTAACCGCAAAAAACCTATTCTAACTGATCGGTGTTAAATTACAAATGCGGTTTTCCACATACACATGCGTCGTTCACGCATGCATATGCGGCTCCTACCTAAAGTGACGCATATGCAAAATCTACCACAAATACATTAAAATGTGTGAAAATGAAAATTTTCAAAAGGCAAGTTTTAGGTCCATACCGGGGGTTCTGCGCCGGCTAGTCTCTAGAATGTCCAAATCCTATATGCGCGATGGTGAGTGGCTGGAACTGGAGACATCCTCGCTAGAAAGTCAGAGCAAATTTTCAAATTTCTAAGCTAGGTGGGTGCAAATGAATAGTTTTTCAACCCTATTCCAATATATACCTAGGGCTTAGGTGGCATTACTGTCCTACTGGCCATGTAAACTTCCATTTTTCATCATCCCGTACCCGTCCCTCCCATTTCCGAACTCCATTCCGTCCACTCCACTGCATTTCTGCCTATCCTATGGACTAATCGGGAGCATTTCCAAATTTCTCTGCACCTTTTGAAAATTTGTCAATTTTCCCAAGGGAGCATACCTTCACCTATTCTAATCTGGAGCATTACTGGGGCATGTTTTTATCGATTTTCTTTGACACAAAGCCGAAATGACATTGTATCAAAGAGGGGCAAATGTAGACACCAAAATTTGGTTTAGGCCTGCGACTTCAATATTCTTCATAATTCTTATTCTTCATGGTCATGATTAAATAATCTTAATTATTTAATTAATTCATCTTAACATTAATTCTTCTATTAATTAAATAATCTTAATTATTTAATTAATTCACCTTAACATCAATTCTTCTATTGATTAACTAATCTTAATTATTTAATTAATTCATCTTCTGTTAATTCTTCTATTAATTAAATAATCTTAATTATTTAATTAATTCACATTTTCTTTATTCTATCTGATTAATTAAATAAACGCTTTTTATTTAATTATGTTACTAATTAACTTTATTCTTCTTGTCAAATTAAATAAATTCTTATTTAATTTACTCTTTATCATATTTCAACTATAATTAAATAAATTCTTTATTTAATTATTTATTTAAATTCCTTTATCATTTAATTAAATAAATCTTATTTATTTAATTATTCTTCGAATATTGAGTTTTGAATTAAATGAATTATTTAATTCATTAATTCTATTTTAACGCATTCTTCTATATTTTAGATAATTGTGTGAAGTTATCTAAGTATTCACTTTTACTCGACTCGACATCTATTTTAATCGCTCAATTAACTCTTCATTTGATGTCTGAGTGGCTGTCTCGAGTAATCTCTTCGTCAAATCATTCAATCGTCCAGTTCTAACTCATTTGCGTGCACATGCGGATTAATTAAATATTCTTATTTAATTAATTAAATGTTGTGTGTGCATTTGAACAAGAGCCGTTATAATCAATCTTTATCTTTGTCATGCAAAGATATTTCTTCTGTTTTCGAATGCCGAACTGAAGATTAAATCATTTATTTAATCTTTAATTCTATTTCTAGTTTGTATCACTCATGTCACTACTAACAGTTATCAGAATGCATGTCTAATCTATCAATCTCAACCGTCTGTTGATTTTTCAATCTTGACCTATCATTTGAATAATCAATTTTCTATAAATTGATTTGTCATTCTTCATTTTGATCTCTCTCTCGCGAAATCTTATGACTTTTGAGAGCACTTAATCTTGAATCTTCGATATTTTGTTAATCACTATCTTAGGCTATACTGGCACGAATTTACTAAAAATCTGAGGGCAATTATACTACACAAGAAAAATGGAGAAGGGAAATTGAGATGAATCATGGAAATACGTTTGAAATTGGTGAGATTGTTCTAGTTTTGTTTACGTTTTACTTTCCTATGTACTTTGTTGCTTAACATTTAGATTTGCATCTTAGATTTAGTGTTGCATGTTTGCTTCTAATCTCTTGTTTTCTATTGTGCAACTTTTCTATGGCGTTACAGTGTTAATTGGTGGTACAATTTTGGAGAACCATTCAAGACATTGTCAACCTAGACTTCATGGAAACAATCTCATCAAGTAATTTTCTTCGTATGCAAATTCAAGACTCATGGTTCTAAATTCCCTCACATGATCTATTGGATCAGTTTTACCATTGTATTTGTCATACTTTGGGAATTTGCAATGTTTGGGAAAGGGAATCATGTGGATACTTTGATCAAATGGATATGGACAAATTTCTTATATCAAGTATCATTTTGAGGTTCCCCTTTGCATATCAAGAATTTGTTGTTGAATTTTCTTCATTTGATGAGTTAGGGCAACCACTTGTTCTGGATCATTTTCAAAAATTTTGGGAGGTGCTTTCAATTGGTTAACATCAAAATCATTAGGAAATTTGACACCTTGTTTAGCCAAAATTAGGAGGTACTTTTCCCCATTTCTTTCAAAAAAAAATTCTAAGCACTTGTGGAAATTTAGATCTTGTTCAACATTTTGGATATCTCCCTCTATTATTTCTTCCCCTTCATTGTTGTGGATTCCATGGAAAGGATTTTCTTCATCCTTAGCCATGGTATTTTGTGTTTCACTATTTTGAGTTTTGATGTTTTGAGTTTCGATGTTTGAAGTTTTGATGCTTTGAGTTCCAATGTTTTGTGTTTCAAGTTCCTTTTACTTGAGTTTCTACTTTTGTAACCTTGTTTGAATGGGCATACAAGTGTTATATATTAACTAAACTTTGATCTTTGTTTGGAAGAGTGCCAAGGATGAAAAACTAAGTCAAATAGAATGACAAATTCTATTGATGAGACTAATTTTGATTTGATTATACAACTTCATTTCATGATGAAAGGATGGAAAATCCTTATGATGAAACAAGGCTTAACAATCAAAGATATGATAAGTTTGATGATTTAGACACTTTGAGATGTTAAATATTGGTTTAATTTAGAGAATTCCACTTGTAGAGGCCAGTTTTAACAAGTTTAGACTCTGTTGTACCTGAGGAATGATTCTAGGCTGAAAAAGATTTTGAATTCCCATTCAAACTGTGAAACAGGGGATAAATTTCACTCTGGTTTTGCATTTACTAGATGCTCTAACATAGAGCCTGATGTGCTAAAATATTGCATAGATGTGCTAAAACAGAGAATGAATGTACTAGAAGATTGCACATATGTGCTATAAGATTTCCTAAATGCACTAAAATTGAGGTTTGATGCGCTAAAATATGCAATGTATGCGCTATAACAGAGGGTAAATGCACTAGAAGATTACATAGATGCACTATGAAACTAACTGTATGTGCTAAAACAATGGATGTATGTGCTAGAATATTGCACAGATGTGCTATAATACTGACTGAATGCACTGAAACAGAGGATGAATGCACTGGAAGATTGCACAAATGCGCTAAAATAGAGCCTGGATGAGCTGAATTGGGAAAATGTCACAATTTCTTGCAAGTTTATTTGATTTTTCTAATTTTCCAGTCAAAGAATTGGTTGTTTCAAAGGATGTTTTCTAAATCAATGTTTTCACTTCTAGTGTGTGATGTTTTGTTTGAAATTTTTTTAAAAACACATTGGTAAAACACATCAAACATGTACAACTTAAGGCTGTGTAGAACAATATTTACTGGATTCCCACTTGGATTTTACTCCAGTTGCACCTACTTTTAGCGGATGATTAGAAGCTTGATCACATAGGCTTCCCCTTACAGTGTACTCGCTTCTTGGGTCAGCCAAGCTTCACTACCCATGAATCTCCCATGGCATACTTCTCATCTCTACTAAAAGCTACAAAAATGTGGGATGACTTCAAAGGTTAGACCTTCTACACCAGTAAATAGAATAAGGATTTTGGCTTGCTATAACAAAGGGTTATAGTATAGGCATTATGTTCATGGGGGATCATCCATTCAGCAAGAGATCATTTTTTCCCTTCTTGTTAGAATAATCCTCGTGATACTTGAACTTTCCTCAAGTACCCACATTTATATCTCGGTTGGAAGTCACTTGGCTTTAGCATGTTATCGGTTGGGTCGTTCCCTTGGGTGATTACTTTTTCCCACAAGGTAGGCCCTCTATTGATAAAACAAAATAAAAACAAATGGTTCTAGCTTTTTGGTCACCCAGTTAAGGGGAGAACATATGCCTACCATTCATCAAGCATAGAAAACATGGTGTTCTTTAACTTTTTAATTAAGCTAGATGCCTATCTTAATCAAAAGAAAGCATTAAATAACTCCATCCCTTGCATAAATCATTGGTAGTTGCATAAGTTTGTCTTTGACCGGCGTATCACCCACCTGCAAGCAGAAAACAATAATTAGTTCTCAAAATTTTAAGATTTTGCAAATTTAAATAAATGCGCTAAAACAGTCATCAAATGTGCTAAAAGATCATTCCAGTGAGCTAAAATAACTACTTTATGCACTAAAATAACTCATGTATGTGCTACAAGAACTCATGAATGTGCTAAAAGAACTAATTGAGGCACTAAAGTATTGATTGAAAGCACTGAAAGACTCCTTGTATGCACTGAAATAGTTGTTTAATGCACTGAAAGAAATGTCGTATGCACCATAACAGAAGTTGAATGCACTAAAATAGTTTTCGAATATGTTGAAATAGTTGTCAAATGCACCATAACAGAAATCAAATACATCGAAAGATTTGTCGTATGCGCCAAAAGAACTCACAGTCGCACTAAAATGTCACGGCTAGCCTATTCACAAGAACTTTTCTAGAAAATTGTTAAAAATGGGGTTGTGCCCCACGGTGGGTGCCAATTTATGTATGTGTGAAATGTGGGAGAGTTAGAAAATCAATAGTAAGACACACAAACATCAATGAGATGTATTATATTAAATATTTGAATCATTAAAACTACTCTATTTGTAGCAAACAAATCTCTAAAAACATTTCATTGTTCTCTATTCTCAAGGATTCATTAAATCATTTGGCTCTCAGATTTTATATGTACACTATGATTATTAGAATGACAACTTAAGAAACAAGATGTTCAAAAATGCAAGCAATCTAAGTTCCTACATGAAACTATGTCATAAAATCCATGATACTATGATAATGGTGATATTGACAAATGGATAATGATGTTGCATAAAAAGCTAAAATGATTCTGCATATGCTCACATATTAACTATTGATATGATAAACTAAAATGCAATTACAAACTAAGACATGATTCTAAGTTAGGATGATAAAACAATGTGTTGTGTAATTTTGCACACACGCCCCACTTGGAGTAGGGACCCTCTGATTTTCTAATTTCGGATGTCTCTTGGACCTTTGGTTTTATTGGATTTGTCCTTTCAAGGTCTTGGGATGTTGATCTTGCTTACCTTGGTCTTACCCTGAAGGTTGAATCAATCAAAATTGGTTTTTGGTGGAAGTCCAGGTTTTGACCTAGATCCAGGATTTTCTGGCTCACTTGGATTTTCCCAGATCCTGGTTCATCGTCTGTCAATGTCGGATTTTCCAAAGTCTAGGTTTCTGGTTGAATCTGGGATTCTTCAGCTCACTTGGATTTTCCCGGACTTCGTCGGAGTCCCGGAGGGGTGCGCTGTCCACGGAATTCATGCTCACCAGGATAGTCTGGTTGGCTCGGATTCTTCTAAAATTTTGTTTCGACCTCGGGTTTCTGGATTTCCTCAATATGTCTTGTCAGTCATTAATGCTTGAGGTACCTCTTCTCTGGTGCAAGTGTGGGTGAACTTAAGGTCTTTTGGCGCTCTTCTTGATTTCATTGTTTGTTTTCTATTTGCTCTAGCATTTGATTTTGTTCCTTTTGAGCTTTGGTCATTGGATTTGGTTTGCTCGTTTGTGGATTCCTTGGGCGTTTGTGTTGATATTATTGCCGCTAGGGCACCCTAATTCGCAGTGATCACCTTGGGCTCGAGGTTCATTCGGATTTAATCCATGGTAAGTCATTGTTGAATTCTCCTATTGTTTTGTGCTTGTGATTGAATCTTTCAGGTTGTTGTTGATGATTATTTGGGTCGGCTCTTCTTGTTTTCATGGTTACATATTTATCGAATTAGGGTTTGAACTCACCTTTTCACGAGTTTTAATGCCTACACTATGCATCCCTTTGTTTATTGATTGAATGTTGGGTATACCCCTGTCACTGGGTGTTCCTGTTAGGGCGTTGCCTTGTTGGCACATAATCTGGTATAATTTGTGAAGGTGGGGTTTCGGTATGTCTGCCAAAGGTTATTAAGTTTGGTGGAGTTGTCATGACCCTCTTGTCCTGTGTGTGGCTCTACCTTGTCCGCAACGCTTGAGACCCTGGTGTGCCCTAGTTTAATCATTCTGAGGGAGAATGCCTAAATTTTGAGCTTGCTCTAACTCTCATGGCGTAGGTTTGGCTGTTCACTTTAGGGCATCATTATTTCGTCACAGGGATCAACCATTTGAGAGTTTTTGAAGTTTAAATTTAGCTATGATCAAAATTTGGCTTATTAGGATTGATTTCATGTCCATTAGATTTGGATAGGGGGTTTGTATGATCACTCGATTAAAGGTCTGCGTGTCGAACAATCGTCGAGTTTCTGAGGTGTCTGCGGAATTTCCGCGCACCCGAATTTTCCCAGATTTTTCCTTTTTCCCAAAGTATGATGAGTTCCCAGAATTTCAAGTTGTTCGCGGAAATCTGAACTATCTGGATTTTTCTAGTTTTCTGCCTAGTTCCACTTGATTTTGATTTTTGAAATTGGGGTAATGTATCGAATGTTGAATAATAATTTCTTGTTGTTTACTAGGTGAATCTTATGATAATCATGCATTTCTTTTGTCCATATTTCATGATTTATTTGATGAGTGATGTCTTGGCAACGTAAGTCCGTTTGGGTCGAATTTCTCTAGAATTTCGCCCCGATTGAATTTTCCCAGATTACCCAATTTTCCCAGATTTTCGAGATTGATAATTAATGATTTATCTTAATGATTTCATGTGGTTTCGAGGCTAACCCTTTGATTGGAATATGGATGATAATTGGATTTTCATGAGGCTCTTTTATGAATGTAGGCTGAATCAAGTAAGGCAGTGGCAGGAAAGTCCAAGGGAGATATAGAGCGATCCTCAATTATAGATGTTGAAAGAACAAGGCTGGATATGAAGAATCAATTGTCGGATAGTAAGATGGCTTCAGTTTGGTCAGAGGTCTCGAATACCAATGTAGGAGCTTGGAGATATAAAGAGTTCAAAGAAAGGTTAGCTCAGAGGGATTTATCGGTCCTGACCAAGGGAGTGGTGAAATTCGGACTGGCTCATGTGGCAGGATTTCCTCCTGTGGTTCAATGCTATGAATGTAAGGAAACTATGTAGCCATGAAATGACAATTTCCACATAACCGAAATCTGAAAACATGCAAGTAAAATACTCAACATCAACATGCAAGAGAATAGACAACATACCCATCAAAGATGACACAAGATATACCCTGGGAAAACCCTCAAGAGGGAAAAACCCAGCCTCCAAGAGCATCCACATTCCATGTATTATTCAGCAATGAAAACCAATTACAATACATTTGCAGAGACTCCATGAACACTTTTGAAGCACAAGCTATCCATGCATTCCATGTGACCAAGCATGAATCCACACATCCCATGCCATGCTTCAAACCCTCACACATGCACAAGCTCAACCTTGACCAACTTTTGATCCAACCCTAAACAACTACCCTTGTGGTTGCTTTTATAGAAACAAGCTCCCACAAAACCACCAAGTGGCATTACATAAACCATGTGCCCAAAAATACTACATCATGTGACCCCACATTTAATATTGGGTATTTTATTATTTTATTATTATTCCCCAATATTAAATAATTACATTTGACAATTATGTCCCAATGTTACATACAACAAAGTGGCCCCAACATTATAATTCCTTGTGATGCACATTCACCTAGAAAACCCCTAGGTGCACCACACACATAATAAATAAATAAAATATTACAAACATTATGCAAGGTGTACAAAACCTAATTCTAACAATGAATTGATATTGGAGTGTGCCCGGCACTATGACTTTGATATGCAAAGGATTGTAAGCACTGATGGGAGAGTATTGGAAAACTTTAATCCAGTTTCCATTGCCCAGGCTTTTGATATGCCAGACTTACCATGTGTGTGTGCCTTGGACATGGAATTGGCTAGGACTTATTATGAGGATGAACCCACCAAAGCCCAGCAGATGATCAATTCTTGGCTGGAAAAGCCAAAATCTCATTTCTCCAAGCTACCCAAACAGTTACACAGAGTCAAGCTCTGACAAGATATATATGATGCAATCACACTGTTAAGCAGGGTGGCGGGCTTGAAGAGTGTTGGGGCATTGGAGAATTGGATGGTGCATGTTATTAACAGGATTGAGCAAGGCATCAACTACCACTGGGCAGGGATTATCAGTGCAATGATTGACAGGCAGATGAGAGATGTGCTAGAGACCAAGAAATTCACCATGACATCTTATGTGGTATATGTACTTGCCAGATTTTATCCATGCAGGGGATTGAGTCCAAGAGGAACATTTGGGCAAGATGTCATCTATGAGGTGTACCCTGAGCTGCACCTAGGGAATCCAAATTATAGAAGAGCAAATGATGCATTCACTATGCATATTACTAGGTTGCTTTAGAATGCAGAGCATGTGAGAATTTTTTATGGAGCCAAGGAACTGATTAAAAGATATGGAGCCTGGTTTATACAATTCCCCACCTTTTCCTATATCAGAATTGATGGATGTCTGACTGCTCCATACATATTGCCAAGATATCCTACTGACCATATCATACTCTTGGAGGTTACTCGACAGATATGTGATTTCGATGCTATTGTTAAAAAGGCAAAGCATAAGACAGGGTTTGGTGGGGACTTTCCTTTGAAAATTGGCATAAGTGAGGTTTTCCCTTCAATCCAATCAGCTCAAGCATCAGGGGAGGATTTGAGTACTTTTGGTTTCTCCTTCCATTCTAAGAGGGTAGGTTTTGACATCACTGGTGAAGCACAGAAGAAGGCTACTAAAGAATATCACCACAAAGATGATCTAGAAGACTACTGGGCAAACAACAAGGATGAATTTGAGGTGAGAAAGAAAAGGTATTCTAGGCTTCCAATTGATGTAATCAGAATGTACAATGTCAAGTTGATTCCTGATCAGTTAGAGGATGACGGGAATTTAGTCCAAGACCATGCATTTGAATCAGTCAAGGACAAACCCATTGGAGAGATAAACTGGTCAGAAAGTGAGATAACCGAGCTGGAGGAATTAATGGCTCCTATTATGGAATCTACCAAGTCATGGATGAAACATGAAGTATGGGAATTGGAGAGCGAGAAGGTACCTTGTACTTTCAATTTGATGGGAAATTTGAATGCTCATTCCAGCTCGGAGGAGTCCGGTGAAGATGATTCTACAAAAAAAACTAAGGTAGGCTCACCTTTTAAGATTAAAATCAGAGGCCCTAAGGAGAGTGAGCCTGAAAAGAAAAGAAAACCTAGGGGAAAGAAGAGGAGTCATACTGTGAAAATAGGTAAGTTTACCGAAGAGGAGGAACTTGAGAAAGCAGAGAAAGAAGACACTCCTCCAGAGCCAAAAAGGACAAGGACAACCAGGGCTTCAAAGAAAAAAGATCAAGAAACTTCTAAGGATGAGGCAAACCCTCCTGTGGTTGATGTGGAGAGTTCAAGAGAGAAACCCCGAGTTTATTCAAGAAGGTCAAGAACTCCATCTCCCAAGGAGACTATGCAAAAGGCAGATCCTCTTCCAATGGCATCCACTGTGGAACAATAGAAAGATACCTCTCCTTCATTGGGTATACCTGAGCAGACAACTCATGAAGAGCATGAGACCAGTGAGGAAGTGGAACTGTTTAAGGAAGGGGAACTTTATGGTGCGGTTGCTGAGTTTAAGGTAGGAGATGTGGAAATGCATCCTTCTTCGTTGGTACAGTATGAGAATTCTCCTGCAAGTAGTAAAGCTAATAGATCCCCTGGGAAGGAGGATGTTCTTGTTAAGACTCCATCACCCCTGAAAGAAGAGGAGCCAGAGTTAGAAAACAAAGGTGATCAATCTCCGAAAAAGGAAAAGAATGAGACGGTGGATCAACATAAGGAGGTTAAGGAGGATGAAACCCGGGTGGATCCTGTTATTCTGGATTGGCTAAACAAAGAGATCAGAAAGAAACAGGTCATTGTTGAAGACACTCCTCTCAACTGGGATGAAATGTTGGCTAAGATTGGAAAGGGTAAGAGGAATAAGGTAGCCAAGGTGGTTTCTAAGATCAAAAGGGATGAAGCTAGTAACAAGGTTATTCATATTGCTACACCTGCTGCTGATAAAAGTAAATATGAGGTCACCGGGAAGGATTATGATCATTGGGAGATTGAGGAAGGAAACACAGTCTAAACATGAACTAAAGAAAGAGAATGAAAGGCTTAGGAAATTTTTAGAAGATTTGATGAAGCCTTTGCAGTCTTTTCACCCATCCTCTTCTGCTACTATTGGTTTCTTGCCGAAGGAGACCATCTCTGAAATAGAAAAGATGAAAGCTTCTACTCTAGCTACAATAAATTGGTTGAAGGAGGTACAGGCTAAGGGAGATGATGCAATAAAGGAGATCCTTTCAACTGGAAAGGATGCAATAAGGGCTAAGGATTGGCTAAGTCATGTTTTATCTTGGGATAAGGAGGACACTGATCTCTTATTGTAGAAAACCAAAAAAATCATGGAGTATGGTAAGGATCAGCTGGTGGTTGATGGAATCCTTTCTTCATCTAGGGTTAGTGAACCTTGGGAGTGGTTTGAAGCCTTTCAAATCCAATAGAAAACCATCAAGAAGATCTATAAACAGAGGAAGAAAATAGATGGTAATTTAACTAATGTTTATGATGGATGCATAACCTTTTTTGAGATAATGACTGGCAAGAGGAAGATCGCCCCTAAGTACTTGAGTTTCGAACAATTGAAGAAATGGTGGCATGATGTCTATGCCCCAGACATTGAGGATTCTGTGACAGGGCACCAACTAGATGATGCGGCTACTTATCTGGCTGTGATGGATAAGTACCTTGCATATAAGGGTGATTGGGATAAAACGGTTAAGCAGTCAAGGGAAGAGATTGACTCAATTGAGTGTCAGCTCAAAATCCTACCCTTGCCACCTATTGCTGAGTTGGATAGGGTACTCTTGAAAGTTCATGAATTGTTGGATCAGAACAAGGATAAGGGAGGCAGTAGTTAATACCATGCCACTTCATGATTTGTGCTTCCCTATTATTATAGGGCATGTATTGATTCGAGTTGCATTGGGGAATGTGTTGTGGCCGACCTTGATGATGTACTGGCGTTTAATGTGTGCCTTATTTTGAATTTCCTGAGGCCGACTTGTTTTGGCTATTTTTATTTTGAAAATGTCTGGTTGGGCCAACATGTTTTGAGGGTTCTCTTTAAATTGGCATTCTTGCCTCATTTGTAAGGGTTGAACAGATAATAGAGAATTAGACAAGATAGACTAAGAGAAGAGCTAGAGCATTTTGTAGTAGAGATAGTAGTTAGTTCTGTTGAGCAGGTGTTGTAACACGTAACAGTGGAATTGTTGCTATATTTTGGTGATCTAATACAATTGAAGGCATTGTGGTTTCTCTGGTGAATTCTTTTGTGTTAGTTTATCTTGCATGGTTCATGTTGTTCCATCTTTTGAAATTGCTTGAAGATAGAATATTTGAGGTTAAACTTAGAATTAGATTAGTTTGGTGAATAATGTTTATGATTTCATGTTTGGAATTTTTGTAGCAATATCTAGTCTATACTCCCAGTAACTATCTGATTGTAGTAGACTGGTGAAGTCAACTTGGACCATACATCTATTTGTGCTTAGTTTGATTGTGGATGAATGTCTATGATTTGAAAATTTGTAAGCCTTAGAAGATTGCACCTTTCTTGTGGTATTGCATTGTGGGTTAAGCAGGAATTGGTTATTTGAGATTGGTCCATTCCAGGTATCTATCATTTGCATTGTTCATCTTAGAAATAGTTTAGATTTCATTATACTTCTTACATCCTCATCTTTTGTTGTTTCTTTATTATTTGGTTAGATTTAGGATTTAAGATCATCATATTGCAAAATTTGATAAATTGGAAAGATACAGTTTCCTTGTAGTAAGGTCCAACTGTGATTACCAGAATTTTCACATATTATATGAGTTATTTATGCATTGTCATGACCTGACACCCGAGAGACTTTTGGGTGATTTTTGGCAATTTATTGTTGAATATTATCTTTCAAGAGAGATAGAATACCATTTTCTGTCTGAGTTGTTGTTGTGCAGAAAACACCATCAACACAATGCAACTTGCTAAATGTTTAATGATCAAATTCTAAATGCTCCAATGCTCCAAAGCTATTCTTGCATAATAATTTTGCTAAAAGATGTGATGATAAATTTTGTAGAAAAGGGTTGTATTTATAGGATTTTCAAAGCATCTTGTGATGTGGCAGTGATCAACAGTCTAGATTCAAACATGAGGGATGAAAGGTGGAGATGGAAGAATCAAGGAGGATGTTCCCTTGACCAAGGGTAACATGCCAAATGGATGAAGGAATAAAGTGTGTGAGGAATAAGCCATGTGTTAAAAGTTTGTTGAAGATAATTGGTTGAAAATTTAATGTAATTAAATATTAGTCATATGTAATTACATGTGACATTTGATGACATGGCCAAAAGTGTTGTAGATGTGTGACTAAATTTGAATTTGAAATTATTCAAACTTAGTGAGGAGATATTTAATTAAATAAAAACAAACTATAAGCATTTGTTTATTTAATTAAATTTAGAAGAATGTAGTTTAGGATGAAGAATTTAGAAAAGTGTGAACTATATAAATAAATTGAGAATTTATTTATAAGTAGATGAATTAAAGGAGTTCATTAATTAAATAGCTAGTATTTAATTAATTATTTGTCTTGACCGATTTTGGGTGTATACAAATAGTATGAACTTAACCACCCTCTATAGTATCATCATCATTAATATTAAGATTATCGCTAGAGTTGGAATCGCCAACATCTATAGGAAAAGAGAAGTCGTCAAGAAGAAAATGAGCAAAATTACTATGATTATTTTTCTTAAAACCAAAATTCTAAAAACCTGGGTCAAATGAAGCAGAAAAATCACTATCATCCACCATAATAATAGTTGCTTTATTTTTCCAACCATCCTTACTAGAAGCAGAAATTGAGCTCACAAATTTAGCCCCATTAGCATGAGAGACAAGTATATTAGCATCTAAAATAGCACCAATACGAGAAGTACCAATAAAAGAAACAACCTTCAAGAGAGAAGGAATCTTATGATGCTCAAAAGATAACACAATATCTAGAGTAATAGGGTCATCACTACTTATTATCACAGTAGCATCTTGTTGATGCCAATTATCATTGCCAAAGGAGAAATTATAAAAATTACCTTCCTTATGAGAGCTCAAGTTATTAAAGGCATCGAGATCACCATCTAAAAAATTATTTCTTTATTCCCTCCTCATATGCACGTACAAATCCATGCTATTGACCATCATAGAGATTGTGATTTTTTTGAAAAATTAGCGAGCAAATATTTTTTCTTAAAATATCTTATTCCTAGTAATCTATAAAAAATAAAGAATATCAATAGACATATAACCAACCACACCTTAGCAAGAGACTTATCAAAATTAAAAGAAATATCAATTTCCCAAATAAAATATCAAACCAAAGACTGGATTCTTTCCAATAATTTTATTCCAAGAGTAGACTAGCTTAGCTACAACCAATCAATAACTAAATGAAAAATAGAATCAACATTCCCATAGAATAAACAAGGTTTAGAATCCTAACATAAAATAACAAAACCTACAACTAACTTGTTGAACAAAAGCAACCATATGAAAGGGACTTCTTAGGATCAATATTATTAAACCAAATTCTTTGCAACCTTTTAGAACAAACATAATTAAGATCATGAAGGTCCCACAACTTATTTAAATTTTCCAACCAAATATTTGAATAGAAAAATATTGTATATATATATATAAACTTAGGAGTGGCCTAGAATGATTAATTACCACCTAACCATTAGATATTGTTCTAAAGATGGTCATCCCACAAAATAACTTCAAAAATATGAGCCAAACTAGTATTCTTAACCATGAAATTACAAAAATCTACTACTCTAGGATGTCAAACTTGTATTGAAAAATATTCCAAGGTATCAAACTTTCATTAACCAAAGCATTGTCTATACTTTTAATACTTACATTAGCCCAATCACTTGACGAATAACCTCTAGTAGAGGCTGGAAGAGAGTTCTTACCATCTATGTACCACCACAAATAATGAAATCCCAATACCTAATTTGTATTATCATTAAAAATTTATGACCCTTAATAACTAATTCCTTAACAAATAACCAATCCTTCACAATATAACCAAAAATAATAGATCCAAAAGGGTTAATATCAAACTTACCAAACAAAATGTCCCAAGAATGGAGATGAAACCAATTTTGACTCTCTTTTGGGACACTATTAGAAATATTGTATCTAAAAAGGATCTTGTAAGGTTCATTACTCTACATACATTTAATAACCTACTTGAGTACAAAAGAAAACCATGAATAAAAAAATCTTTAAACTTATACCCTATGCTCATGGCCATGATAAATTAATCCCATGGAATAGCATGGTGATCTCTATTTCTTTTACCCTTTGACTAAAGAAAGCTTCTAGTGAGCTTATTAATCTAGTTAATCTCAAAGGATTCCACCAACCAACAAGAGAAAAAATAAATTGCACAAGAAGAAAAGATTCATTGACACATTTCACATTGCCCTCCCAAGGAAAGAGATATGCCTTACCATTTAGCAAATTATTATTATATTTTTCTATTACCCACTTCCACATGTCCTTTAGGGAGGGATTAAGAGAAAAATAAATCCCTAAATATCTTACAATCACATTAGGGCCAAAATAGTTCTAACCTTTATCAAGAATTCAATTGGGAAAATAATCATTCAAAGCGAGAAAACTTGTCTTATAAATTATAATCTTTGAACCAAAAGCCACATAGTAAATACTAAGTTTGTCATCCAAATTATTCAAAATAATATCATTAATTTGAGAGAAAAAATCAAGTACCATTAGTAATTTGTATATCAATAATTGAATATCCTAAAGGTAACGTCAACCCCTTAACAAGTGGTTCAAGAGACAAATCCCTCAACAAAAATTGAATAGATTTAACAACCAACACAAATAGAGGGCCAAAAGGACACCCTAATATAATAGAAATATTAGGAGAAAATATTCAGAAAGGGTTTGCCATGTTCACACTAATCCAAGTAAAAGCATCACTAAATAAAACACATACCATTTTATAAAATATTCCCCAAAACCCATAGATTTCAACATGAGAATGATAAAAGGACATTCAACTTATCACAATATTTTTCAAAATCTAGAAGAATCATAATTATATTTTGATTAAAATGTTATCCCAATGCATGCACTCCTAAATAGTAATCAAGTTGTCAATAATATACCTTCCTTTCACAAAACCTTTTAGGTAGGAAAAACAATTTTGGATGAAATCTTCTTAAATCTTAACTCCAAGGCCTTAGCAAATATTTTGTAAGGTACAAATTTAAGAGTAATTTGTCTTGATATTTTTATTTGAAAAGTATAACCTTCTTTAGGGATCAATTCAATGATACCTTATTTAATATGTTTCCCTAGGATACTATGACTAATTCCTTCCTTACAAACCAATAACAAAATTTGACTAATCAAATTAAATTTTTCCTTATAAAAGGGTAAGTGCACCAAGCTATGACACAAGAATGGCTCATAAGATGCAACTTTTTTTTTAAATTAGCAAAATCTGATGTGCATGAGAAAATGGAGATAGTTATGCTCAAAATTTGAAGATGCAACAAGACCAAGAGTTGAAGTGCTCTGAGTCTAGTTTCTAAGCTACTAATGTTTTTTGAAAATAATGAAGATTAAGGGCTTCAAAAAGGGGGGAAAACAAGTCCTATTTTTATCAAAAAAATAGCATAGCATTTGAGGGCCTCCCCTTTTTCATTAAGTTTTTTTTAGAATTTCAAAAATCCAAATAGTGAGAAATTAGCTAACACCATGTAGTTTATCCCCATTCTTTCATCTAATTTTTTTAATGAATATAATATTTTATGAATTTTTGAAGTGGACACGTCTTGAAAAGCTGAAATTTGAGCGTGCTCCCCCTAAATTTTTTGAAAACTAATCGAAAATTGATTCTTTTTTTTCATCATGTGTAGAATGGAGTCTAGTTTTAAAAAATGTAATTTGTTTCAAGATTCAATTAACGGGTAAAAATCTATCCTAGAACTAGCACATGTTGGTTTTTGACAAAAATGAAGGCAATAACAAGAGAAGTTATGGATGACAACCTTAACATAATCAAAATGTAAAAAAAAAATTATTTAGATAGCTAAGAGAGATCCTAACGTCATCACGGTTTTTTTTAAATCTTGCATTGAAAAATGTGCAAACGTGGCAGTTAGCACAGCCAAAAATATGTGAAAATTTGGTACCCTCATAAGAAAATCATGTCCATAAGCAACTCATTTGGAGAGTGCCAAATTTGGCACTCACCAAATGAGTTGCTTTGACAAAAAACTAACTTCGCTTTTTCTTTGTGTCTCTCTCCACCACTTTGATAATGCTTAAAGTTCATAGTTTATGATCATTAATGGATAGTTGAGGTTTTAACTTTCACTCCCTTTCTACCTCCTTCCCTATTAACCAATACATACCCATTAGATCTCTCAACCTTCTCTAGGTTTCTCCTACACTCACTACCTTTTCTTCCATCCTTAGGGTTTAAGGTATAGGGTTGAGGGTTTAATGTATAGGATAACTCCCCCTCTCAAGTCTCTTCCGCCCTCTATCCCTCCCACCCCCTCTCTCTCAAGTCTCTCCCTCCCTCTATCCCTCCCACTCTCCTCAATTCCCCTCTGTCTCTTGGATCTCTCGTACCCCCTCTCCCTCTCTCAAGTCTCTCCTCCCCACCCTAACTAGACAACTCTCTCTCCCTTGCTCTATCCCTCCCACCCTCTATCTCTTGGATCTCTCACACCCACTCTCCCTCTCTCAAGTCTCTCCCTCCTACCCTAACTATACAACTCTCTCTCCCTCACAAGTTTCTCTCTTAGAGTCTCTCCCACTTCCCCTCCCTCTCAAGTATCTCTCTCTCAGTTCTCTCTCTTAGGTCTCTCCCTCAAGTATCTCTCTCTCAAGTCTCTCTCTCTCTCAAGTGTATCCCACTCCCTCTCTCTCCCCCTCTCCTCAAGTCTCTCCCTCAAAATATCCCTCCCACCCCCTCTCCATCTCTCATCTCTCCTCATTCTGTCTCCAACCCCCCTCTCTCCCTCTCTCATGTATCTCCTTGTCCTCCCAACCCATCTCCCTCTCTCCGTCTCCCCCCCACCCTAACTAGATAACTCTTTCTCTCCCTCTCAAGTCTCTCGCTCTCAAGTCTCACTCCCTCCCACCCTACCTAGATTACTTTCTCTCACTCCAACCCCCTCTCTCACATTCCTTCTCTCTCAAGTCTCTCCCTCAAAATATTCCTCCCACCTCCTTTCCCTCTCTCATGTCTCTCCCTCCCATCCTAACTAGGTAGCTCTCTTTCTCTGACAATACTCTCTCTCAAGTCTCACTCCCTCCCACCCTACCTAGAAAAATATCTCTGACTCCAACCCCTCTCTATCTCAGGTATCTCCCTCAAAATATCCCTCCCAACCCCTCTCCCTCTCCAGGGTCTCTCCCCCACCCTAACTAGATAACTCTCTCTCTCAAGTCTCACTCCTAGATGCCTAGACAAATCTCTCACTCCAACCCCCTCTCTCACACTCCCTCTATCTCTCCCTCTCAACTCTTTCTCTCTCTCACTCTCACTCCAACTCCCTCTCTCAGGTCTTTTTCCTTCTCTCTCCCTCTCATCTCTCTCTTAAGTCTCTCTCTTAGGTGTCTCCCACTCCCTCTCTCTCAAGTCTCTCCCTCAAAATATCCCTCCCAACCCCTCTCCCTCTCTCAAATATCTCCCTCAAAATATACCTCCCACCCCTCTCCCTCAGGTCTCTCCCTCCCATCCTAACTAGATAGTCAACTAGGGTTTGGCATAATGTTCATAGTTCATAGTTTCATGCATATGTTCATAGTTTCAATGCATATTTTTCATAGTTCATAGTTTCACACATAATGTTCATAAATTTTCAATGCATAATGTTCATAGTCCATAGTTTCATGCATAATGTCCACTTTAATGCATGATCTTTGTCGTCTTGATCAATTTGAGTTGAGATTGTCCATCATGTTGTTGATGGAAGAAAACATTCAATAAAAAAATCATACTAAAGATGCTAAAGAAGGAATTTGACTGTCATCCATTATTTTTCAACACTATTAACCATAACTCATGGTTGCCCCCTTTTGATCAAGTTGATGCCCCCTCACATAGTTTTCTTTGTACACCTTGACTATGTATTATAGTTTCTTTGGCATTTGGGTATGGTGAGTTGTTCTCATAATAATAATTATAAGTATGACTTATTGAGGATTTTCCTTAAGCTTGGACTATGTTCACTTTTGTAACCTTGCACTTGAATGGAAATTAGACCCTATTTTTCATTTAAACCCTCAAATAAAATCATGTCCATTGTCCTTATGCAACTTGATATATTCTTGTTCATATTAAACTTCAACTATCATTCCATTACTATTCTTCATTGATGACTATCTTCCCTTTCAAGGCCACCACTCCTTTGTTGCATGACAATACCCCTTTATTCTTTGCATAGTGTCATCTTCTTTTCAAAATATGACTACCATTTTGTAAAGTATCATGTCATTGATATCTAGATGGGATTGTCCCTTTTTCATTTTTTGATGAGTATGGACTGTAAAATGTGTATGGAGGTGAAGATAATTGTCCCTTACTTTAATTCAAAGGTCTAAAACACTAATTTAGTTGCCACAGTCACTAAGTACTTGCAATGAAGATTCAAAAGCCACTATCAATCATCCTTTATCTATTACAAGATGCATATAATCTACCTTTATTATATTTGTTATGGATTTCATTATACAAGATTGAAAGGACTATCATTTCATTCCATAAAGGGTAGCTATTGAAACATAGAAAAATAGGTTCGCCAAAATGAATTAACAAGATGATGAACCTAATTTCACTAATTTTTCACTTAATTATGAGGGCTATAATGTGTAATTGACAATCAGAAATCAAACCTAACCAATATAGCAATCAAAAGGTATGTTTTAAGAGGTTCAAATTTTGTGTACATGTTGCAAAAAGTGATTTTTTTGGGCCTCACTAAGGACTCATTTACCTAGTGGCGAATGGGTTCTAGCTAGGATTTCGGAAATTCATTTTTTGGGTTTTGTTCTTCAATGTCTACACTCCTAGATCCTAGGTGTTCAACTCTCGAAATTCAAAAATGAATTATGTGGAATAATTTATGTGATCTTGCAAGAAAGATGACAACTTTTCTCTCCACTTGATCTTCAGCCTAAAACCTACAATCACACATTAAAGAGGAGAAAAATGTTGATTGTTAGAGAATAGGGGTTTGCCTTGGTCAAACCTTGTCTTGGTAATTAAACCTTGTAATGAAACAATACATAAATGAATGATGAATTAACAACAAATGCAATGTCACAACTCACTAAACCTCAATTGAATCTTGGAGTACAAATCAACAATCTTGCATGAAGTGGCCTCAATGTATGTAGATCATGATCATAGAATTTGACATGAAACAATGCTTGTATAGGATCTCCAATGCTACATCAACACATTAGCTCAACAACATGCATGATGCACTATGCCTTTGACATGATGATTGATCTCTTGATTATTGCAATAAACTTTAATAATCTACCCTTGAATGCCTTCTTGAATGCTCTATAATGCTCTTGATCTCATAAAATTGCTATTAGGATGATTGCATAAAAATTCTTAGGTGAAACTATGTGAAATAACCTTATATTTATACATAACTTAAGATTAAATCATGAAATTCAAATAACACAAGCCAACATTAGATCTAGGATTTGAAATCATTGAAATACCGCCAAAAACATATTCCAAGGGAGGGTCCTAGGGATAAGTGAAGACCCATTTTCCATAGGGTGAATGGGTCCTAGCACACTTAACTAGGACACACTTTGGGAAATATGAAATTTATGTAAAAAGGGGGTCCTAGGACCTAGTGAGGACCCATTTTCCAAGTGGCGAATGGGTCCCAGGTCACTAACCTAGGACACATACCTTGTAAAATTAAATGTTGTATAATATCATTTAAGAGTGTTAGGCTTTATCCCTCATAATTTTCAATTAATTAGGATTAGATTTGAATTAAAGGGGCCAATCAACCTCAAATTAACCTTAATTAATTAATAAATCCCTAGATTAATGTGAAAGTGTAAAGATACACTTTGTAACACCCTAATAAGGCACCATTAAGTCCATTTTATTAAGAAAGGTCCTAAACCTAATGTGAATGTGTAAAACACTTTACAACACTAAATTAAGGCATAATTAAGCTCATTTTAATAGTAATTATTCCCAAATTAAGTGTGAAAAAGGGATACTTTTTTCTACACTACAGCTATATAGGCTACAAATTCACAGGTATGTCCCTTTGTCATGATAATACTTTGGTTTCAATGATGACTGTCCTCAAATTTGTATAGTCTTTATATTTATGATAGTCATAATTTGACTTTCCTTGCATTTATGATAGTTATAATTTGCATTTCATTTACCTTGTCCTTTGACAAACTCACCAACTATGTTCATTTGAAAGGATTCTCCTTGAGGTTATGAATGTGGAATTTCTTAGCATTTTGAATGAGATTGATGACTATCCTTTTCATTGTTAACTCATCATCACTATCCTAACATGAGTCTCTAAAACTGCCTTTTCCCTTTTGACGTCAATGCTTGTTTCATAGCCTTGATAGCCATTCTTTGGACACATGGTTGTGCTTCTACATGAACTATTGTTGATTGTTATCTTTAAACCCTCAAACCTTGATGATTATTTATCTATAACAACCACTACATCATTGCAATCTTCCTTTTCATGGTTTTGACTCTTTGCTTAGTAGTTATCTTTTCTACCCTTTCATGATAGTGACATCCCCTTGGTTAATGGTTTTGACTACCCTTTACTCCTAGGACTGCACTAATCATCAAAATATTTTATCATCATTTCTCTCTCTTTAAAACCCTATGTCATATGATTGTCATGATTTCAAAAGGATTATCATTCATCATTGTTATTAAAACTTGTGATCACTCTACCTTTTGTGTCAAGCATGGTCTTTGTAAGCTTTGAAATCACTATCTTCATCATTTATGTAGGGTTGTAAGAAGTTTTCCTTTTGACATTGGTTGACGTTTCATTGTGAAGACCATCCTTAATTGTTAACTCTTCATGAACCTTTGATACTATCCACCTTCAAGATTATTTCCTCATGGAATATTATCCTTTGGAACTATCATCTATAGATCTCTAGGAACCAAAACCCTTATTATGGATTGTCCCTCATGTCCTTTATTCATGAATAAGACTATGATCGATTCCCTTGTCTTAGCTACTTACCTTTATTCATGATAAGGTACAATAAGGTACAATAAAAAAAGGATAAGGTATTACCCTTGTCTTAACTACTACACTTTATTAAACTAGATAAGGTGCAATAAGAGAAAGAGAAAAGGATAAATATATTTAAAACCAAATAAAAATATAGAGGTAAATGCTACAAAGTCATTATGTATAGTGGCAACATTAACAACTTACTAGCAAAGGAGATGGTGAAGAAATTGAAGTTGAAGAGGTTGAGACATTCAACCCCAACAATTTCTTTTAGTTGTAGAGGGGGCATCACTTGTTGGTAAGTGAGAAATTTCTTGTTGATTTTTACATAGGAAATTATAAATATGAGAACCTTCACTCAAAAATTTGTAATTAACATGCATGAATAAACACACTAAGCACACCATAATGACATTCTTAACACAAAATCAAAAGTTGTTTGATGTTGTCATGTATGTCATTCAACCTAACGCATATGTCATACTCCATTCAAAAAATCAAATATAAGAGTCAATTTCATTCAATTATGATGCATAAAAAAATGCATTAGACATGGCATTAATTTTTAATGTATAATGGAAATATAATCTACACCATTTAGCCCTAATACATAAGTGCACTAAGACTCATCATGAAAGTTGCAAAGGGGTGAAACTTTCGTTCTACAACTCGTGTGACCAAATCGATAATTCCAACACATCCAAATGGATATGCTTAGGATAGGCATGGTCCTTTTTCACACCCAAACACGTTGAAACAGTCTGAGCTACGTTGAACTAGTGAAATCCCTTAAGTTTCCAAAGTGCAAAAGGAAATATTTGACGAGTTGTTACTCAAAAACCCTGTCACTAAGAAACATTTTTTTCTGAGGCTACGAGATCATTTTGTGCCCCTCTACAATAACCTCTCTTAGTTTTTGATATCTCAGAGGCATTTTCCCATGATGTCGGCTTTTCAGTTCATGGAAAAAGTGACAAATGCAAGCAGTGTAAAGTTACAAAGGGGTGTAACTTTCGTTTTGTAACTTGTGCAACCAAACCAATAGTTCCAACACATTTGGATGGGTATTTTTAGGCTATTCATGGTCCTCTTTCACACTCAAACATTCCAAAACAATTTGAGCTACATTGCATCGGTGATAACCCTTAAGAGTCCAAAGTGCAAAAAGGTAGCAATCTTTGACGAGCAATTACTTGGATACTGTGTCACTTAGAAACATTTTGTCTGATGCTATGGGATCACATGGGGACCCTCTACAATAACCTCTCTTTTTTTTTTGAATCTCTGCTTGGAATTTTCCCATGGTGTAGACTTTTAGTTGACAAAAAAGGGTCAAATAAAAGCAATGTAAAGTTGCAAAGGGGTATAACTTTCGTTATGTTTGTCATACAACTGAACTAAATATTCCAACATGTCTAGATGGGTGGTTTTATGCTAAGAAAGTTCTTGTTTCAGACCCAAACATTTCTAAATAGTATGAGCTACATTGTACTGGTGAAGTCTCTTAAGAGACCAAAGTGCAAAGGGGCAGCAAACTTCGACAAGCGATTATTCAGAAAAAAGTGGCACCTAGAAAAAAAATTTCTAAGGCTATGAGATCATGTAGGGCCCCTCTACAATAACCTCTCTCGGTTTTTGATAGCTTCAAGTCATTTTCCTGTGGTGAATAGTTTTCAATTGATAGAAAACGGGTCAGTTGCATGTAGTGTAAAGTTGCAAAGTGGTTGAACTTTTGTTTTGTATGTCATACGATTGAATCTACTATTCCAACACATCCAAATGGGTGGTTTTATGCTAGGAAAGGTCTTTTTTTGCTCCCAAACAAGTTGGAACAATCCAAGCTACATTGTACAGACGAAGTCTCTTAAGAGACCAAAGTGCAAAGGGACAACAAAATTTGATGAGAGATTACTTAGAAACATTTTTCTGAGGCTATGGGATCATGTAGGGCCCCTCTACAATAACCTCTCTTGGTATTTTATAGCTCTAATTCATTTTCCCATAGTGAAGAGTTTTCAATTGATGGAAAACAGGTTAGTTACATGTAGTGTAAAGTTGTAGAGTGGTGTAACTTTCATTCTGTTCATGATACAACCAATTTGATTGTTCCAACACATCTGGATGGGTGGTTTTATGCTAGGAAAGGTCTTGTTTCACACCAAAACATGTCAAAACAATTTGAGCTACATTGTACCGATGAAGTCTCTTAAGAGACAAAAGTGCAAAGGGGTAGCAAACTTTGACGAGAAATTACTCAAAAATAATGGCACTTAAAAACATTTTTTCTGAGGATACAAGATCACTTAGGTCCCCTCTACAATAACCTCTCTCAGTTTTTGATATCTCTAAGTTGTTTGCTCGTTGTGAAGAGTTTTTAGTTGATGGAAAATGGGTCTATTGCATGTAGTGTAAAGTTGCAAAGTGGTGTAACTTTTGTTTTGTTCATCCTATGACCAAATCAACTATTCCAACACATCCGTATGGGTGGTTTTATGCTAGGTAAGGTCTTGTTTCACACCCAAACATGCCATAGTAGTCTAAGCTACATTGTACAAGCGAAGTCTCTTATGAGACCAAAGTGCAAAGGGGCAGCAAACTTTGATGAGCGATTACTTAGAAACTATGGAACTTAGAAACATTTTTTCTGAGGTTACAAGATCATGTAGGGCCCCTCTACAATAACCTCTCTAGGTTTTTTATAGCTCTAAATCATTTTCCCTTGCTGAAAAGTTTTTAGTTGATGGAAAACAGGTCAGTTACATGTAGTGTAAAGTTGCAAAGTGGCGTAAATTTTGTTATGTTCATCATACAATCAAAATGACTGTTCAAACACGTTCATATGGGTGGGTTTATGTTAGGCAAGGTCCTATTTCACACTAAAACATGCTGGAACAATTCAAGCTACATTGTATCGACGAAGTCTCTTAAGAAACCAAAGTGCAAAGGGGCAGCAAACTTCGACGAGCGATTACTCAGAAATCATGTCACTTAGAAACATTTCGTCTGAGGCTATGGGATCATGGAGGGTGCCTCTACAATAAACTCTCTCAATTTTTGATAGCTCTAAGTCATTTTCCCATGGTGAAAATCTTTCAGTTGATGGAAAATGGGCCAGTTGCATGTAGTGTAAAGTTGCAAAGTGGTGTAACTTTCTTTTTTTTTATCATACAATTCAACCGACTATTCCAACACATCTAGATGGGTGGGTTTATGCTAGGAAAGGTCTTGTTTCACACCCAAACATGTTGTAATAGTCCAAGCTACATTGTACCAGCAAAGTCTCTTAAGAGACCAAAGTGCAAAGGGGTAGCAAACTTCAATGAGCGATTACTCAAAAACCGTGGCACTTAGAAACATTTCGTCTAAGGCTACGAGATCATGTAGGGCCCCTTTACAATAACCTCTCTCGGTTTTTGATATCTCTAATTCGTTTTCCCATGGTGAAGAGTTTTCAGTTGATGGAAAATGGCTCAATTGCATGTAGTGTAAAGTTGCAAAGTGGTGTAACTTTCGTTTTGTTCATCATATGACCGAACCGACTATTCCAAAACATCTAAATGGATGGGCTTATGCTAGGAAATGTCTTGTTTCACACCCAAACATGTCAAAATAGTTTGAGTTGCATTATACTGGCGAAGTCTCTTAAGAGACCAAAGTGCAAAGGGGTAGCAAACTTCTATGAGCAATTACTCAAAAACCGTGGAATGGTAGATGTCTTCCTCAATTATATAAAGCATGAAGCATACATATGAATTTCCTTTGTGAAGCACATGAAGCATGAAACATTACTATATTCATATGATTGATTTAATGTTCAATAATCTTACAAGAGAATAATGTTCAAACTTTATTATATATTTACAATTATAGAAAAGAAGAGTGCATGGAAAACACTTGGATTTTAAATATTTGAAGTAAACCATCTACAAATATCTATTGAAGCATGGATTCATAATGCAAATATGGACACCATCAATAAAAATATTTGTATTAACCAAACAGCCATGTAGGCATACATCAATATATGTCGATATAAGTATAAAATATATACAATATAGCCATATAGGTTTACAAGAATGACATATAGGCATACAATGTCAAGTATATGCAATACAAAATATGTCAAAAAATACCATATAGGCATACAACAAAGGACCCCAATCAAAATTCATTGCCCTCCAAGTGAGGAAAATAGACGGGTGGCCTTTGTTGGTCAGGGAATGGAGATGCATATGACACTCATTTACTTTGAACTCGAGGATTGCTCCTCCTATTTAGTTCTTGATCAATCTTCAGTTGTTACAATAAAAATTAAAGACATTAATATATAAAAATTACATTATAAAAAACGATATTTAATAAAATAATCACTTATTGCCTCCAAATGATCTCTCTCCTCAATCAAAATATTTGCATCCTCATGCTCTGAAATCCCAAAGTCCTACAGAAACCATCCAAATATAAATTAAACTAAAAATCAATAATTATTTGATTTTTCAATAATAAACAATTATAACAACGAATGTAATTTGAAATTTACTAATCTGCCTCATACCCCCATGAGAGCCATTGAGTTGTCTATTGCGGAAGATACACCACGCTCCATTTCCCTATCAACATCAAGAGGTTTTTATGCTTGCATCATCTAAAAATAAAACAAAAAATTATTCAATCACAAAACTAGAATAGTGATGCAGGTCATGGCTTGTAATGTATGAGATAATCAGCAAAATTTTGAGTACGTATTGAAATATATATTTCTTACTATTATTCTTACTATTTTCCCTATCCATAGCTTGTTCGAAAGTACCTATTTTAGGATTTTATCCATAGCAGCAAGTTAGTGAGCTATTTGATAAAATTCTTTGGTAGAAATGTATGAAAAATGTGGTAGCATAGAGAAGGCAGTGAATTGTTTGAAAAAATGCCTCAAAGAAATGTGGTCTCATGGTGATGGAATGCCATGAAAAATTTGTTTGTCATGGCACTCCATCACCACAAGACCACATTTCTTTGAGGTATTTTTTCAAACAATTCATTGCCTTGTCTATGCTATTATGTTGGGATGGAGTGGATGGTATAGTGTGGTCTTGGTTATGAGATGGAGAGGGATGATGACATGAAGAGGGAGGGGTGTTTTGATCATGAGGGGAAGAGGATCATTAGATGGGGTGGAAGGTGAACTTTGAGCCCACATTTCGAGAGTGATCATATAATGGAGTGGAAGAGGTACTTTGATCTAGACATGGAAGGATGTTATTACATGAAGTGGGGGAGAGCAGATTGTGAGAATGGGATGAAGGGATATCTTGCTATTGATATGGAAAGATATCATTAGATGCTTGTTCTTGATTGGAAATGGGAACATGAGATGGAAGGGGATCATATGATGGAGGAGTCTTGGGTTTCCTTGATCTTTATATGGAGGGGAATCTATGTTAACATGCTTTGGACTAGGAGATGGACATAGTTCACTTGATATGGATGGTGTGATGAGGGAGGAAGATTTTATAAACTCTTCAACTTGGATAGATGGATTGATAGGGGATTCATAAGATTTAGGGTATTAGGGTTTATCTTTATGTGAACTATTATAGGATGGGATTAGGAGGGAATAATGGAACATAGGGTGAATTAGGATGTGTAGGGTTTGACTATAGTACATGAAGTGGAAACTTGAGGTGTGTAGTAATAATGGAGAATATTTTTGGTCAATAATGAGTGGAAGTAAATGTTTCTTGTAAGATTATCTGTATAGGATGAAATGTGGACAAAGATGGTATAACATAGAATTGATAAAGGGACAAGAACAAAAGAGGATGATGGAACATAGGGTGAAATAATAGAGGGTACAATAAGATGGGAGTAGAAGGGGATAATGAAACATAGGATGGACTAGTAGATATTAGTGGGATGGGCTAAGAGGGGATCATGGAAAATAGGATGAATATTAAATGTTAATGGGATGGGATTAGGAGGGAATAAAGGAACATAGGGTGAATTAGGAGAAGATAATGGGACATGATCAAGAGGGGACAATGGAACATAGAATGGACTAGTAGAGATTAATTGGATGGGCTAGGATGGGATAATAAAACATAAGGTGAACTATTAGAGGCCAATGAACGAGTGGAATAGGACATAAGGGACAATAGAGGACAAACTTTGGAGTTTAATAATAAGGAAAGAAAGAAGGATATGGAAGGAAACAGGAAGATGGAATATGGAGGAATGAAAGAATGAGATGGACATTGAATGGTAAATATATTTAGGATCTCACAACACCAACCAAGTATGACATCATCTAATAGATATGGAAACTAAGACATCATGGTAGATTCCTTACAACATAATTCATTCACATCGCATGTCATATACTCTTCATGTTTGGTTAAAATGTGTGGTGAGGAGGATGATACAAGTGATAGGTTATGGGATGGTGGAAGGTAAGAGTTAACTTGGTTGAAAGGATGAGGTAGCCTAAAAATGAGCATGAAAGAAACTATGTGAGAGATGATTTCCCACTATGATCTACCATCATAAAAATTAGCATGTGCCCATAACATCTTGTACAATGCAAGTGGGTAGAGCTAGTAGTCATAGGGAAGGGATATGACAAGGGATTATTGGAATCATGGGCACATAGTACTAGTGAATACTAGGAAAGGTGATAACAATAGCCATTTGAGAATAAAACATGTTCTTTGACTTATTTATTGACTAGCTATAAGTAGTAAATAATCAATTATAACCTTAACTATTAATATTTTTTTGTGACGCTATAATATGAGAATTGACACCACAGAGAATATGCATTAGACATAGAGAAAATAATTTTAAGGTTCTATGGGCATGCTACCAACAAAATATCTTCCAACCTTGAACTATACTTCTTATGAGAGCAATTTCATAATCATTCAAAAGTTATCAAACTATATAATATAAAATTGAGATGGAAAATAAGACATAATTTCAACTCCAAGCATTCAATTTCTTAATTGCACAAATTAGTCCCATTCGTTCTCCACTTCACGTTCCTCCAATGTTTGTGTTTCTCATCAATTTATTAGATTTATACACATAAAATTACCAAAAATAGCTAACATTGTTTAACAACACCATTAATGAATAAAGGTTACTTGAGTGAAAGTTGTTTGAGGATGTGAATAGCAAGGTGTGGGGCTCGAAGGTCCACCAAAAAACTGTTTGACATCAAAAGCATGTTATGAGACAATCATTCAAATAGCATTCAACTGTTCACATGTAATAATTATTTATTTAATACTAGTTACATACCCATGGACTCAACGTCAACATGAACACTCCAACCCTGAATTTTCATCATATTGATTCTACTAATTTAATTATTCTCATATTTCAAAATAGAATTTAATAAACAAAATTAAATGAACTTGTTGAATTTTACCTGAGTATCAATGCCAAATATTTCATTCAGCAATACATTTGTCATAACCATCTAATATGCAGCTAATGTAGGCCATGTAGCTACATCACGAGCACTCTAATAATCATATGTCCAAACAACACCACAAGAGCGACAATGGTGGGGTGGAACTCCAGGCCTAGAAGTCTCATCCACATTAGGCTCTACTAGAGGCCTCACACATTGAATAATGCTCTAAGTGAGCAAGATAATTGACTCCAGTGTGTCCACCTCAACACTATCCTTCACAACAAAAGGAACGATGGCATGCTCCACCATGGGTTTGGCCAAGGGTCTCATTTCCAACTGTGGATTACGTCATGCACCCAATCTATCATGTGTGAAGCCCCCACCTCTACCCTAAAAGTCTAAAATGTCAAAATAATTTGGCACCTTATTGAGGACAACCTCACAATAGAGTTTCCTCAAAAAATACTATGGTACCTCATGGTTATTGCATGGAGGTTGGTCAAAAACCATCCACCACCACTCCCAGAACTTATTTTTTATTAATTCATGATGGCACCAATGGATGGGGAACCTTCTGCATGCATGTGATAAAGGTGTGGTTCTTGGGTCTATAAAGAGGGCACACAAGTCAACTTTGCTAATTTTTTATTTTTTCACATCTACATATGAAAGACCACTAGCATAAAAAAAATTTAATTCATCCCTCTTATTCAACCAAAAATTGATTTTCTCACTCATTTCTCCTACATGTGATACAATCAACTTCAACAATTTGGCAATCCCTCTCCTATAATGGTGGGTTTTAGCATGCTCAATTAATCTTCCAATCAATTGTTCAATCTCTCTTTTGTTGGATTCAATTTGATTTAAGATATTTTATTGGGTTCCTTGTGGATGCCTAAAAACTAAGGGGGGGTGGGGGGGAGGGGGTGTTTGAGGTTGTTCTTGTTTGGGAGGCTCTTCATGAGGGGGTGATTGTGAATTGTCAATATTTGGAGGTGGAGATTGATTTCCTAGAAATTAAAATAAATTTTAGAAAAAAAAACCTATTTCAACTACATTCTCATTCAAAATTGAAATTAAAACAATAGAAATACATACCTCTTTTATCTCTTCACACTCTTTAACATCTTAGCAGTATCCTCATGAAGAATTGCAAGAAAAAAATGATATCCTTTTGGCGAGCACGAGTTGGAAGAGCAAAAAATGGGAGCTAGGGTCATAGGTTGTAGAAACAATGAGGAGAAAAATGACCTAATTTTTTTAAAGTGATTTTGCATTTGGTGAGCACCAAATTTGGCACTCACCAAATAGTTAACTTGTTTGACGAGCACCAAATGGCTAATTTTGCATTTTTTGAACAAAGTGGCACCTTTTTTGTGTCACAAATTGGTGCACACACCCAAAACTCAATTGGAAAACCACCATAGCCAAGAGAATTGTCTTTTTAAATGAGTAATAGTATATACAATTTCATTAAAGGAGAGAACAATATTTAAGATACAAGACCCTTCACTACTAAGCTTACCTGGAACAATCCTAGATACAATATCCTTGGATTTAGTTATAGCCTCTATGTTGCCATCTAAAAATAAAAAAATATTATTAAAGTTTTGAAGCACCTTCCTAATACTAGACTCACTCTCAATAAGAGATCCATCAACCATAACAACTTTTGTTGGTGTGAATAAGGTTTCTTACCTAACTAGTTCACCTAGTAGGTCTTGTAGCATTGTAAATTGTCACCCATGACAATTTCACCTTATGTTCAGTCCTCTCTTTAATTATTCGGCCTATTTGAGTATTTAATTTTCTAAATTATGAATTTTATGACCCATTTTTGACAATTTCTAAGGAATTGCAAGCGAGAATCAATTACATTTATCTAATACATTGCCCCCAAAACCAACCATCCTATAAAATAGGCCCAAGAAACTCACACCTTGGGCGTGAGTTGTTAGATGCATAAGAAAACTAAGAGGGGGTGAATCAATTGTATACTTTAAACCATCAAAAATCCTCATTAACATTTAGATCTGCATTAGCCCTTAAACCCTTAACAACCATTAAATCCTTATCATGCATTAGAAGAATGTAAACATATGAAATAGTAATGTAAACACATCCAAACACATAAGAACACCATATTTACATGGAAAACCCAAGAAGGGAAAAACTACAATGAGGATTAGCTCACTAATATATGAATTGCAACACCGAATACAATAAGACTCACTGCCAAGGGCTCACTACCCAAAAAAATAAAGAAAGGCTCATTTTCGGTGGCTCACTACCAAAGGACTCACTATCCAAAAGAAAGAAGAGTAGAAGGGGTATCTCACTGCTAATTTTAACTACTAACAATGCATAGATCTCATATGCCAAAGGTGTAGTTCCACTGAAGCATAAATAACTCATCAAATAGACTAAAATATAAACACCTTCTACTCACTGCATCTAGAAGTCATAAGCATTAAGGCTTGCACTCAGATCATCACACTTGATCACATTCACAATTTTCACATCACACACTCTACACACAATCCACACAACAATTCTCCTTGCATTTATATCCTACCTGACCTAAAATAATCTCAATTAGGTTGGCCTTAAGGAAATGTAAGAACCTCAACTATGCAACATATAGTAGATCGACACCAAACACTTCCACTGAGGAAAGAAGTGAATGAATACCATGCCATTACTTAGTTGGGACCCAAAACTACACTGACACACTTCTCAACACTTCCTCAAACAACAATTATCCATCACAATTAGTGCTAACATGTCAAGTCAGCCAAATCTATATTAACACCCTTAACAATTAAGTTCATGCTTAACCAAGTTCAAAAAAAACCTCGTAGACCACATAAAAACACTCCACAACATCCATACAACATCTCAGAATATTCCAACATCGTCAAAATATTCTGCATAGCTACTACAAGCACCTGAAACTCAAGAACACCTTCATTATGTGAAACCAAACATACTAGCACAGACATCCAACACACCAGACAACTTTTGTGGAACAACTTAGCACCTAAAAATTCAAAGGAAGGTAGATACTTACAATATAAGCATGTTCCCAAATCCACAACACCAAAACCTTCACTACAGAGAAATTCAAAGCAATCTCATTTCTCCCAGACACCTTGTTTCATGAAACAGACATAATGTTAAGCACATCTTCCATTGTGATACAATCCAAAACCTAAAACTCTAGATATGACACCTCTAAACACCTTTGATCATCATGTCCAAATTGTATTAGTATATCTTCAATCATGAAGAAATGTTAAGCAAAACACTGAACACCACTCTATCACACTAAACTCTTTTTTATTCAAATTTTCTCAAAAGCACTTGGCAACCAAGTGAACCAACTTCATCAACAACATTACTAACATCTCAAGAACACATATACAATATTTGCAATATGCAAAACTTTCCAACTACAACAATCTCCCCAAACACAAGTTAGGCCAACAACCTTTGTAGCTATACTGAAGTAAGACATCAATGACAACACCAACATGTGTTGACATCAATACCAACAATTTTAGGCACATCACCAATACCAGTAGCATTTCAATACTTTCTTTATACAAGGGTTTGATATCAATGACAACACCCAAGCAACTCACAAACAACTCAAGCTTCCAAATATCTCCAAACTTCCAGCATGAGTGTCGTATTCCCCTCCAAATTGAAATATGTTGGTTGTGGCAACTTAACATTTGAATTTCAATTGTCCAAAGTCAGCCATTAGTATTTAATTTTTGGGAAATTGAATAAATTCCTATAAATACGTAGTTATTGCATCATTTCAAATCTATCTAGCAAGAACAAGAGAACTATTGGAAAACTTATGATCAAGAGCACTATTGAGCAAGTCAAGAGCAACATTTTCAAAGCTTCATTGCAACAATTCAAGATTCTAACATCATGTCCAATTCTATGTAATTTTATGTGTGTTCATGTAATCATTATTTTGTGAAGGCTAACACTTTTGTAGGTCTTCAAAGCATTCAAGCATTCAAGCAAATCAAGCAAGCAAGATCAATACCTTGAGGTGATGTGCATGACTTAAGTCCTTCAAGGAAGCCATTGAAGGGTGGTGAGTTGTATCACTTTGTGATTTCATCATTCCTTCCTA
>VDFB02000003.1:419608947-419692684 GCA_007258455.2 Sequoia sempervirens | reverse complement strand
ATATATGCAATAGATACATATATGTATGGATGCATATATAGATACATGTTTCCATACATAATTACATGAACACACAGGTACATGGACACATGGATGCATGGATGCATATATACATGCATGCATACATAAATGCATATATTGCATGGATACAAGAATACACAGATACATGCACACATAGATACATACATACATGCATGTATGCATACATGCATACATATATGCATGTGGATGCAAGCATACATAGATACATGGACATGAAGGCACATACATACATACATGCATGTATGCATACATGCATACATATATACATAAACACATGCATAGAATACTTATGCATTTTCCCTGAATGCTTTAAAAGGGCAGCATCGGCCAATCACATAGCGGCATTCAAATATATTACTTTTTATTTGTATAGTCAGAATTTTGAAAGCTATTATTTATATTGGAAAATTAGCATTTATCTATTTTTCTATTCGTCGGAGTAGGTTTATAAATCATTTTTTGATTAAAATAGTCAGGAACTTGCGAATGCATAGACTGATTAAATAAATTTAAGCAAAGGCATAGTTTATAAAGCTGGTGGCCAGAGGTACACAATGCATGAGTGCAAATTAAATGCATTAAAATATCAAGAAAATGTGAATGGATAGATTGATTGAATTGATCCAGGTGAAGGCATAGTTTGCAAAACTGGATATATATAGGCATATATGTATCTATGCATGTATGTATATATGTGTGGATGCGTATATGTGTATATGTATGCATGGATGAATGTATACATATACACATAAAAACATATGTGGCTAAATGCATTGATGCAAATAGCTATACATAGACATATGCATGCATGGATGCATGTATACATAGATACATGGATACATGTATACATAGATGCATCAAATATAGTTAGAAATGTTTGAAATAATTTTCATTTTAAACATATATGAGTAGCATTAATAATTGAAGCCAAATAATAATACATTATTGTTTTTTAAACAAGTACATGTACACATGGATGAATGTATACATAGAAACATGGGTGCATGGAAACATAAATGGATTGAGCATAGTTTGAAATGTTTGAAACAATTTGCATTTTAAACATATACAAATAACATTTATATTCAGAACAAAAAAAGAATACATAATTATTTTTTAGAACAAGATTATAAAGGATAGTTGTTGATGCATGTGTGTACATAGATACATGAATAGATTTATGCAAATCGACAATACATTTTAGCCTTTAGGAAAGTGTCAAGTGTGCTTTTAGGAATCTGTAGAAAACATGATTTAGAAAAGACATTTTTGGAAAAGAACTCTTGAATACAATTTTATGTTATGATATTTATCTTCGAAGCCCTCAGTGTTTGATTGCATAACCCTAATATCTTTTTCATATGTTTCTTTGTTCAATATGGTGTGAATCTTGTTATGATGGGTGGAGGTATGTTTGAGCTACAGATAGATAAACATATATGGGATGAAAGAACATGAATGACCTATGTGAGTGCAATAAAGAGAGGAAATTGACAGAATGATGAGATGCAAGTAAGGGATTTGAATGACCTATGAAAAGTATTTGATAGGGGAGGGAACGATATGGAAGGCTGCTTATGAAAAGGAATGGAATGCAAATGGTGTGAATTTATCATTGTTGAGTTGAATGCAGAAAATTAAATGAAAAATATAAAAATATGAATGAGCTAGGTGGATTGAAAGAACAAAGGAAAGAAACGTATTGATATGATGCATGGAAACCATATTATAGGATTTTGAAATGTATTTGATATTGGAAGGAAGGATGTGAAAGTGTGGAAATAGCACTAAATGGAATAGGAATGTGATGAAGTGATCATTTGTCAAATTGTAGGGTGCAACAGTTTCCAGTTTCTTATTGGTTATGCTTTTTGAAATCATCATAGGGCTTATTGTTTGGATACATATACAGAAGAAAAACTCATGTCCCATTTCTCACTCTCCCTCGCACAGAACAAGGTGTTGAGATCCTTGAGCTTCCTCGAAGTGTGACAAGAGAGGAATAGATATAAAAATATAATGATATTGGAGGATACAAGAGTGAAAAGATAAGACAAAGCAAAAGTTGAAATGCATATAGTATAAAAACGAAAAATACAGTAGATCAAGAAAACGTGAAAATGCAAATGTTGATGCATGTGAGAATGATAAATACATGGATACATAATAAACAATAACCACACATAGATATATGCATGTATAAGACACATAAAAACATGTATACATGGATGCATTCACAAGTGGATATAGAAAGAAAAGCATATGTTGCACAGAAGAATGCATTCAAATACACATGCATATATGCATGATGGCATATATGCATATATGCATGTATGGAAAATATGCATCCATGTATTTGAACAGAGTACTTTTTATTTGCATATTTGTCTTTCAATTCGTCGAAGTAGCTTTATAAATCATTTTTTTGATTAAAAAATTTAGGAAAATGTGAGTGCATAGATCGATCAAATAAATTTAAGCAAAGGCATAGTTTATAAAATTGGCGGGTAGACGTACATAATCCATGAATGCAAATTAAATGCATTACATGGCATCTGGCTGTAGGTGGAGGCGCTGGAATGGCTTGGTGGCCATGTATGGCCAATTTACTTTGGCCATTTAATATAGATTTAAGCCACTTGCAATGCATCAATATTGCTTTGTGAATGTTGACAAGTAGTTATTTATCATAGTTTTTTTCCATATAACTATAAATGCATGTACAAATGTATATATGCATGAGGAGCATGCACACATGTACACATGGATGAATAGGCACATATATTGCATATACGGGTGTGCAAATGTAGAAAGTTGCATAAATGCATTTACAGATGGGTGTACAGAAAAACAGAAACATGGGTGCATACATCCAGATGTACATATATACATGTATACATGCATAGTATCCATAGATACATACATACATGTATCCATAGATACATCCATACATATATAGGTAGATGCATGCACACATAATTAGATATATGCATAAATCAATATATGCATGGTTGCATCTGTGGATACATAGATACATAATGACATGTCCTAAAAGAGGCATGGACATATGCATGGTGGAAGCATATAATATTGAAATGTTTCTAGCAAATTTTTATCAATGAGTATTTAGGTTTTTGTTTTCATTTATCCTTGTATCATGTCATATCTAATTAAGCTTTCTTCTTCCAATCAGAAACACTGTATCATGTAATAAGCTTTAATTAGAAATCAAAGAACATTTGTTTGGTTTTCTAAAAGAATAACAATAAAGCTCAAGGAAATTATGAAAATGCAAACAACTTGTTAGAATTATAATTATCCTTCTGCACATTATACTTATCAATCAAAGCCAATTAACAAAGCGGCAATAGAAAACCATGTGCATGTTAATATGTTCTGCATCATGTATTTGTGCATAAGTCTATAAGTGTCCCATGGGTTGTGATTTCTCCTTGCATGTAGTTGGATTAAACAATTAATAATTACTGCTAGATAATGGAATGAAATAAACTTAAGCAAATGGAAATAGAATGACCCTATCGCTTTGGAAGATGGAAAATGAATATTTTTGTGGCTTTTACATGATAGGAGGTGTGCAACCACTAGATTTCTTTGAAGCTCAAATGTCACAAATGTCACAGTATCTGTAGCGTATCAGCCAATAGCTCTATTTGGCATTTTTCTAAAGTTAGTTTATTTGATTCCATATTTGTCATTTACCCTTGTATCATCTCATATATAATTAATTAGGTAGCTACTAATAGGTCTTTAAATACATAATATTTTTTTTTAAAAAAAATTACAATTATCCTTGTGTACATTTCAGGTATCAATCAAAGCCAATTAACAGAGTAGCAGTAGAAAACCATGTGCATTTTAATATATTAGATAACATGTATTTGTGCATTTTAATGTGTTATGTAACACGTATTTTAATATGTTAGATAACATGTGTTTGTGTATTTGTACAGTAGAACACAATCTTTCTCAGCATTTTGTGTGCCTTGAATAAAATAAGAGCTTTAGAACAGGATATGTATATTCATCCAAGCATAGGAGGAGGTGGATTCCTAACAGATATTATGGTTTGAAATGCTGTGGTGAGTATGCAAGTGCTTAATCTACAAAGGCCTTCATTTCTAAGGGCATTGTCAATATTTGATATTTGAGGATGCTTTGCGGCAGATTTTTTAATGTCATCTAAACACAGGGACTGTTTTGAAGTAATGT
Source organism: Sequoia sempervirens (assembly GCA_007258455.2). Classification (NCBI taxonomy): domain Eukaryota; kingdom Viridiplantae; phylum Streptophyta; class Pinopsida; order Cupressales; family Cupressaceae; genus Sequoia; species Sequoia sempervirens. The sequence continues at coordinate 419,688,412 of VDFB02000003.1, read as the reverse complement.
TCTATGTTTCAATTCTTAGCAATGGTTCAAAGTGCCCACTTAGAGGTTTTTTGTCATGGAATAGTATAGAAACTGATTGTGTGTAATTAGAATTGTTGAAGTCTAAGTACCTTCTTGCTGTTGTTTTTGACCAAAGGCATATTTGTATATTCAACCATTTGGATATCCAGTGAATGTAGAATAAGTCACCCCACAATCCACATTCACTTGAATATGTGTGTGGATTTGCAGATAATCGCATTCTGTGGAAATATGTCTATGGGTCATGTACTTTGTGCAATGTATACAGAGTATCGAGATCCAGTTCATCGTTATATGATTTTAATGCTTCGTTGTCCTTGTTTAGAAGGCAATTCAAAAAGTAATCTATGGCTCCATTTCGTAGTTGAATCGATGTGTACTGATTGTTAAGTAGTACTTGTAACGAGTCAAATAAACAATTGCCAACATTATATGTAAATGTACCTAGTCTACAAAGCCCCTCGCTCTTAAGTACATTATCAATGTTTGATATTTGCAGGCGCTTTGTGAATTCATAGGTTTCAATGTCTATCATTTTCTTTGTTCCCTCTGTACCCTAATGTGTTGAGGATAACAGATGGTATGTATTTGTTGTATCAAAAGCTATTTACCAGATTACTAGATCTATAGTTTTTCCCTATGTCGCCTATTTGCCTTCACTGAATAGCATTCTATAATATTAAACACATTGTGGAGTTTCTTGGAAGATGATAATTTATATATGTGATGGCAAATGGAACTCAAGCAATAACACAAGTCTATGTGGCATACTATATAGCAAATAATTTTTTAGAAGCACAAAGAAAGAAAAGTATTAATTCTTTAATTGAACCTTCTGATTTAGTGTCTCCCACTGGGATTGTATATACTTATTCTTGTCACATAGACTAATTGGACAAATGAGTACAATGCATGATGTATACTTTGTATGCCACAAACACAAAACAATATTTCCATGTAGCTTTCTTTTCATGCAAGAAATGGTGGATAAGAATCTTTTTTTCTCACATTGTCAATCCCAGTCTATGGTCTTTAAATGTTTTTTTTAATTTGTTTGCTTTGCTTCTATGCACTTTTATTTGGCTGATTTTCCAAAACAAAAAAAAATGATTTTAAATGCTATTGACATGAAGAAGCATCAAGCAATATGTGGAAAATAGCTATATATATCATTTTTGTTTTAAAAGAAACAGGTCAATGCAGAGGGATTGATTGATCAAAAAATTTGTATGTCTTTTGTTATTTGTGGAAATAGCTTCAAAAATCATTAGTGTTTTAAAAATTTGAGGAAAATCCAAAGGCATAGATTCATTGAGCACAAGTGAAAGCAAAGGTTGATTAAATAATAAAAATAAGAGATAAAGACTGATGGCTAGAGGCACATAATGCATAAAAGCAAACTAAATGCATTAAATGGCATGTGGCTTGATGAGAAGCTACTGGAATGGCTTAGTGGTCATGCATAGGTACGTTACTTTTTTCATTTAAAATAGATTTAAGTCACTTGCTATGCATGACCATTACTTTGTGCACCTTGTTTTTTTTTTCTACAAGTCTTTGTTCTAGAAGAGTTTATAGTGATTGAGCAGACTTTGTTATAGTTACAGCATCCAGAACCAAAAACAAGTTACTTGAGGTGATAAATAGTTATTTCTCTTAGTTTTCTTTTAGTTTAGGAATTTAAAGTACACAGTGAGATTGGCAGCGTGAGCAAAAAAATTGTAATTAAGGCCATTTCGCATGCAAACAGACCCATGGGAAAATATTGTTTCATGTTTGTGAGCAACGTAGTACACCATTCACTGTACTCATGTGCCATGTCAGCTTTTGAAATTAACTTTCTGGTTTTTTTTGAAATGCAGTAAGAATAATCCTATAATCACTTGCACAATGCATAGGAACTTGCCACACATACAATTAGTCTTCTGAACAAAATTAGCTTTAATGCATATAGGTAGAAATTAATTGACGTAAAACGAAGACCTATGACTTTAAAAGCTATTTGAAACTACAGAGTTTGAAAGTTGCATTCTAACAGTTCATTCCATTCTATGGATATTGTATACAGGTAGTATAATTGATTATCATATAAGAAAAATTTGTTCTATTTTCGAACACAAATTACTATTGCAATTATGGAAAATGCATCTATCTCTTTTCCTATATGTGCTATCAGCCTTATAAATCATTTGTGTTCACAGAAATTAGGAATATAAGATGAAAAAATGAAAACATGAAATAGAACCTTATGCAATGTTTAAATAAAAGAATTTCAATTGCATTTCAAGAAAAGCAGGAAGGCAATTTGCAAAGCTGACCTTGCAATCTGCTGCTGAATGATTAAATAGGCTTGGAGCAATGTGGGAATTTAGGCTGGTATCATAGTTACTAGTATTTTCCCCTGGTACAATGAAAAAATTAAGACATGAGCAATGCAAAAAAACATATACTATCACATTTTTAAACACGGGAATTTTTTCCAGACACATATTTGCAAAATTCTACATTACATTTCAAAAAAAAAAAGGAGAAGGTTAATAGTGTTACCTGACACTGCAATTTGTCCTTGAATGTTTAAATAGACTTGAAAGTATGAAGCCCTGTTACAAGGACAATCTACACAAATGAGTACAGTGAGTGACATATACTATTTAATTCATAAATCTATTTTCTTTCATTTAATAGTGAAAATGCAAATTAGGTTTCATAGTGCTTTAATGCATTTCTATAGTTTGATTGTAAATTCGTATTTTAAATTGGTTTAAGTTGGGTTGAAAGGGCTTTAGAGACTGTGAAGAAACAAGTTACTTGAGGTGATAATTTGTTATTTTTTGCAGTTTCATGCCATTTAATTGCATAAGGAAGCTGTGTTGCATAGTGCTTTGCTTTGTAGCTGAGTAGGAGATCTTGTGGTTGCAGAGTTGCAGACTGGAGGCCAAGAAACGAGTTGCTTGAGGTGATGACAAGTTAGTTTTTTTTTTTCTTTCATTTAATAGTGAAAATGAAAGTTGGGTTTTGTAGCGCTTTAACACATTTATATAGTTTGATTGTAAATTCGTATTTTAAACTGATTTAAGTTGGGTTGAAAGGGCTTTAGAGACTGTCAAGCAAATGCAATTTATAGACTGAAACTGAAAGTGCACAATTGTTTTGAGCTTTGTAGCCATCATTATTTTGCACAACATAGACATGGTCTAGGACTGTCGAGTTCTGACAAAAACAAGTGCTAGTTACTATTTAATGCCAGACGAGCTCTCATTTTATAGTAAAAGCCTGCAAAGTCTCATATATCATGTTAAAGCTACATAAATTTTTCCTTTGTAACTAGATAGGTGCATTCTATTTCCATTTGCCTAGGTTTATTTTGTACCATTCTGTAGCACTCACTATTAATTATGTTATCGAGCCACATGCAAATAGAATTCTTAACTCATGGTGTCCATATACACGTAAGCACAAATAAATGCTTTATAACATATTAACATGTACATGGTTTTCTACCGCTACTTTGTTAATTGACTTTGATCGATGGATAAAACGTGTAGAAGGATAATTATAATTATTTCTTTCTTTTAATTATTTTTTTTTTAAAGACTAAGTAACAATTATCTAATTAATTAGATATGAGATGATAGAAGAGTAAATAAGATTATATGTGCGCATGAAAACAATAACTATGACATTTGAAAAAATTCCCTTGTCCTTTAAGCTTTGGTGATAGCAAAAAAGCTGAAAGCAATTGTGGAGTCTAGGTTAATATCTGTAAATTGCATTTGCTTGACAGTTTCCAAAGCCTTTTGAACACATTGCCCACACATTGTTCCCAAGGTCTCGTTATGGCATAGGTTGACAGTACACTGGTTCTAAAGCTTTTATTATGGAACAATTTTACAGTAATTGAAAATATGTAATCTTTACAGGACTCAAATGGACCAAGTACTTGTCAAATGTGTACACTGTACACCAGGAAAAAGACAATTCTGCATCTGAGGAACCAGCCTAGGAAGATTACCATAAGCTGAGCACTGTGAAACCCAATTTGGCTATGCACTGTATAATGAAAGGAAACCGAGGAAAACAACTATTTATTGTCCCAAGCAACTTGTCTATGATTGTGCACTTTGCAATTATGACAACCTTTGCTTTATCACTGCAAACTGCTCCCTGGGTTCCTATGAAGATTACCATAAGTTGAGCACTGTGAAACCCAATTTGGCTATGCACTATATAATGAATGGAAACCGAGGAAAAAAACTATTTATTGTCCCAAGCAACTTGTTTTCCAGTGTGCACTTTCCAACTATGACAACCTTTGCTCTGTCGCTGCAAACTGTTCCCTAGGAAAGACATATAGATGCACACACATATATATGCACATATGTACACACATGTATAGATACATATATGCATAGACACATGAATGCATGTTTGTGTATATACATCCATGCATACATGCATATACACATATATGCATCGACACATATATACATACATGCATAAATACATATATGCCTAGATATATTGAGACATATGCATCTATGCATATATGCATCTATACATATTTACATACATATGCATATAGATACATGCAAGTGTACATAGAAACATGGATACATACATACATGCAGTTAAAGAGAGCGAAACTACAAAAAATAACAAATTATCACCTCAAGTAATTCGTTTTTGGGTCTGGACTCTGGAACTACAACATCTCCTACTCTGCAACTACAAATTGTTCCTTAGAACATGGGCCTATAGAACTAGAAAACAACATTCACAAAGCAATAATGATGCATAGAAAGTGGCTCAAATCTATATTAAATGACCAAAGTACCCTGGCCACGCGCAAACACCAAGCCACTCCAGTGCCTTCACCTCGAGCCAGATGTCGTTCAATGCATTTAATTTGCATTCATGGATTGTGTACATCTACCCACCAGTTTTATAAACTATGCCTTCACGTAGATCAATTGAATCAATGTATGCGTTCACATTTTCTTGATATTTTAATGCATTTAATTTGCACCCATGCATTGCGTACCTCTGGCCGCCAACTTTATAAACTATGCCTTTGCTTAAATTTATTTAATCAGTCTATGCATTCACATTTTCCTGAATTTTTTAATCAAAAAATGATTTATAAACCTACTCCGGCGAATAGAAAAATAGATAAATGCTAATTTTCCAATATAAATAATAGCTTTCAAAATTTTGACTATACAAATAAAAAGTAATATGTTTGAATGTTTCTATGTGATTGGCCAATGCTGCCCTTTTAAAGCATTCAAGGCAAATGCATAAGTATTCCTACTTGGCGACATGAACTAATAATAGCATGAATAACAAGCAATAAATAATGATTGTTTGATTAATAATGATTTACAATTTTAAGCAGGGGAGCTGCTGGCAAACACTTTACAATTTGGCCGCTTCATACCTATGAATTGGATTTGCTTCAAAGTCTCTAAAGCATTTTCAAGAAATTCATTTTTTGCATAGAGATGGCCAAAATTGATTTAATTGATTTGGATGATAAAGATGATTTGGAGAATAAGGATGATTTATAACTATCTATGATTAGCTATTCAAAATAAGTGATTAATTAGTAGAGTAGCTTGATTGATCAGTGAAGTAGGTTAATTAATAATTACCATGATCAACTAAGTAGTTAACTTGAGTGACAAATGACTCATGGAATTCACTTGCTTGACATGAGTGAAATGAATTATCGAGTCATTTGTTAAATCACTTAGATTTATGTGTCAAAGAGAAAGATAAAATTCCCTGAATTCACATGACTAGAATGTGAGATTGATTTATTGCATAATAGGTCACACAAAGAGTAAGATATAAGGTGAATAGCTTTATAAATCGTTTCAGTTTTTTTTTTAAAAAAAAAATCATAAAAAAGTAAAAGCATAAATTGATTTAAAAAATTTAAGCAAAGGCATAGATTTTAAAACTGGCAGGTAGAAGCGTGCAATCCATGAATGCAAAGAGAAAGTTTATAGTGACAGAGCATTAGTTGTTGTCCTTCTAGAATCGACACCAGGAGACAAGTTACTCAAGGCAACAAACAACTACTTTTTTTTATTCTGTTTCATTTTATACCAGAAATGCAAGTTGGGTTTCACAATGCATCAACACACACCTATGGAATCAACTTTGAAAATTATAATTGCAATGTATGATGCTGACAGTGTATTGGATACTCATAGTCAAAACAGAAAAAAACACTAGCAAGTCTTTTTTTAGATTAAATAGAACCATGTATGAATGGAAAAAAGATTAAGCTTTCTTGCTCTCATCAAAGCATAAAGGAAAGAGGAATTTTTTCAAATGTCATAGTTATTGTCATCATAGGCACATATGTAACATATGGATGCATACAAAACACAAGGACATTATTTGACAAAACTTCTCAAAGAATTGTAGTCTCTTGAATCATTCCAACCAATCAATTATCTCATAGGTTCCTGTACTTTGAATGTTCAAGACATACCATGATTCTCTAGAGGCTTTGGCTATGCACATCAACCATGTTGCTTTCTACATATTCAAAATTTAAGCAGAGGCATAGATTTTAAAACTGGCAGGTAGAAGTGTGCAATCCATGAATACAAAGGGAAAGTTTACAGTGATAGAGCATTAGTTGTTGTCCTTCTAGAATCGGCACCAGGAGACAAGTTACTCAAGGCAACAAATAGCTACTTTTTTTTATTTTGTTTCATTTTATACCAGAAATGCAAGCTGGGTTTCACAATGCATCAACACACACCTATGGAATCAACTTCGAAAATTATAATTGCAATGTATGATGCTGGCAGTGTATTGGATACTCATAGTCAAAATAGAAAAAACACTAACAAGTCTTTTTTTAGATTAAATAGAACCATGTATGAATGGAAAAAAGATTAAGCTTTCTTGCTCTCATCAAAGCATAAAGGAAAGAGGAATTTTTTCAAATGTCATAGTTATTGTCGTCATAGGCACATATGTAACATATGGACGCATACACAATGCAAGGACACTATTTGACAAAACTTCTCAAAGAATTGTAGTCTCTTGAATCATTCCAACAAATCAATTATCTCATAGGTTCCTGTACTTTGAATGTTCAAGACTTACCATGATTCTCTAGAGGCTTTGGCTATGCACATCAACCATATTGCTTTCTGCATATTCAAGAAACACATTTTTTGCAGACCTTAGAAAATATTCCACCTACACTCCTGAGATCATTGATACCAAGGTGATACATACATGGAAACATAGATACATGCATACATATGTACATAACTACATGCATACATATATACATGCATACTTGTATGCATGGATGCATACAAAGACTATATTTCATGGGATTGTTAAAGAGTTCACTTGCTTTCTATATGCTCACATATTTTGCATGTGTGCCTATGAGGACAATAACCACGATATTTGACAATATTCCTCTATCCTTTATGATAGCACATTGGTTCCAAACCTCATTCTATGGGATAGCTGCATAGCAATTCAAGCCATGCAATCTTTATAGGTCTCACATGCATCAAGCATAATTGACAAAAGGGTTTTTACATAATGCATGTGAGGCTCAAATGAATCCTTCATGTTTGAAGGAAACATTTGAATCGATAATACCTAAAATGATTTTAACTATGATTTTATAATCAAAGTACAAAAATGCATCTAAGAAATTCAAAACCCAACTTGCATTTGCAGTGTAAAATGAACGAAATCAGAAGAGAAAATGCATTTGCTTGAGAGTTTCCAAAGAATTTTCAACACATTGTCCACCCATTGTTCACAATATGGTTTTCTATTAGCACACTCCTTGAACCTTGTTTGAATCTACTTGCATTTACAGTGCAAAATGAGAGAAATCAAAAGGAAAAATGCATTTGCTTGACAGTCTCTAAAGCATCTTCAACACATTGTCTACCCATTGTTCAAAGAATGGTTTTCTATCGACATACTCCTTGAACCTTGTTTAGGTCCAATTGCTAATTTGTTATTTGACTTTGTTTAAAAGGGCAAGTGTGGCAAAGGATTTTTATAATTATTTCTCTCTTTTTATTGTTATATATTCAAAGACTAAAAAGGGCAAATGTGGCCAAGGATTTTTATAATTATTTCTCCCTTTTAATTGTTATATATTCAAAGATAAATTCTGCCTTGATGAATTATGTGCCTTCAGCCACTTGTTTTTATGAAAGTATGCATATGGATTTTGAATCAAACTCTAGAAATAACAATAAATATGTTCCAATTATACAGTACAATCAGTCAGCAAAGAAATCCATTGGAAAGTAATTGCATTTTTGATATCTACATTTGAACCGCAACTACTTGATTTTTATGAACCACATAGCATATGCCACTCACAATACTCATTTGTCAAGATTGTCCTTCTAACAAGAAGAAAGAATATGAATTCAAGTACAATCACTAAAGTGAGAATCTTGAATTAACCTTTTTCTTTGTCTACTTTATGCAATTGTAAACAAAGGAGAAGGTTGATTCTAGAAACCCACCCTCTAATGCTTTCTTGAAGTCTTCGCCACAACTGCACCGCTACACCAGCTCTCTTCTTCCAATCAGAAACACTGGATCCTGTAGTAAGCTTTAATTAGAAATCAAAGAACATTTCTTTGGTTCCCTAAAAGAATAGCAATAAAGCTCAAGGAAATTGCAAAAATGCAAACAACGCCCAAAATTGCAATTGCAAAGGTAAAAAAGAAATATGGAATTGACTAAATTGACATAATACAGTCACTCTATATCCATTTTCCTAAGTTTATTTCATTCCATTGTCCAACACTTATTATTAATTGTTTAATCGAACTACATGCAAGTAGAAATCACAACTCATGGTATCCATACACACCTATGCACACATACATGTTGTCTAACATATCAACATGCACATGGTCATCTACTGTCACTTTGTTAAATGGCTTTGATTAATAAGTCAAATGTGCACAAGGATATTTATAATTGTTTATTTCTTTTAATTATTATGTATTTAAAGACTAATTAGCACCTACCTAATTAATTAGATATGAGATGATAGAAGGGTAAATGAAAAATGAAACTGGATAAAAATGTCAAAGTTCACTTGTCTTGCATATGCTTCCATATTTTGCATGTTTCACAGTTCCCAAAGCAGCACATTGGTTCCAAACCTCTCATTATGAGACAACTCTGCAACAATTGAAGATATGTAATCTTTACAAGACTCGTATGCACCAAGCAGAATGGAGGAAAGGGTTTCTACATAATGCCTATGAACACAAATTTCATGGGACCACATTTCTTTGAGGGGTTTTGTTAAACAATTTACTTGTCTTGTGTATGCTCCCATATATTGCATGTATGCCTATGAGGACATTAACCACGACATCTGACAAAATTCCTCTTTCCTTTCTGCTTTAATGATAGCAAAAAAGCTCAAAGCAATTGTGTGCTTTCAGTTCCCATCTATAAATTGCATTTGCTTGATAGTCTCTAAAGCCCTACCAATTTAAAATATGAATTTACAATCAAGCTATACAAACACGTTAAAGCACTACGAAACCCAACTTGCATTTTCACTATTAAATGAAATAAATTATGTAAATTGCATTTGCTTGACAGTCTCTAAAGCCCTATCGATTTAAAATACGAATTTACAATCAAGCTATACAAACGCATTAAAGCACTACAAAACCCAAACCCAACTTGCATTTTCACTATTAAATGAAATAAATTGCATTTGCTTGACAGCCTCTAAAGCCCTTTCAACTCAACCTAAACTGATTTAAAATACGAATTTACAATCAAGCTATATAAACGCGTTGAAGCGCAAGGAAACCCAACTTGCATTTTCACTATTAAATGAAAGAAAACAAGATAAACAAGCTTCTCATCACCTCAAGCAACTCATTTTTTGGCCTCTAGTCTGTGACTCTGCAACCACAAGATCTCCTACTCAGCCACAAAGCAAAGCACTATGCAATACAACTTCCTTCTGTAGTTAAATAGCGCGAAACTGCAAAAAATAACAAATTATCACCTCAAGTATATCGTTTCTTGATAGTCTCTAAAGCTCTTTCAACCCAACTTAAACTGATTTAAAACACGAATTTACAATCAAACTATACAAACACGTTAAAGCACTATGAAACCCAACTTGTATTCTCACTATTAAATGAAAGAAAACATGAAAAACCAACTTCTCGTCACCTCAAGCAACTCGTTTATCGACCTCCAACCCGCGACTCTGCAACTATAAGATCTCCAGCTCAGCCACAAAGCAAAGCACAATGTAACACAGGTTCCTTATGCAGTTAAACAACGTGAAACTGCAAAATATAACAAATTATCACCTCAAGTAACTTGTTTCTGGGTCTGGACTCTGCAACTACAACATCTCCTGCTCTGCAACTACAAACTCTTCCTTAGAACACGGGCCTGGAGAATAGGAAAACAACATTCACAAAGCAATAACGATGCATAGCAAGTGGCTCAAATCTATATTAAAGGACCAAAGTACCCTAGCCACGCATGAACACCAAGCCTTTCCAGCACCTTCACCTCGAGCCAGATGTCGTTTAATGCATTTAATTTGCATTCATGAACTGCGTACGTCTACCCGCCATTTTTATAAACTATGCCTTCACGTAGATCAATTCAATCAATGTATGTATTTGCATTTTCTTGATATTTTAATGCATTTAATTTGCACTCATGCATTGCGTACCTCTGGCCGCTAGCTTTATAAACTATGCCTTTGCTTAAATTTATTTAATCATTCTATGCGTTCACATTTTCCTGACTTTTTTAATCAAAAAATGATTTATAAACCTACTCCGACGAATAGAAAAATAGATAAATGCTAATTTTCCAATATAAATAATAGCTTTCAAAATTCTGACTATACAAATAAAAAGTAATATGTTTGAATGTCGCTATGTGATTGGCCGATGCTGCCCTTTTAAAGCATTTAGGGCGAATGCATAAGTATTCTTGCCTGGCGGCAGGAACTAATAAACTTGCTAAATATATAGTTATATACTTTTAAAAAGTGAGTATGATATAATCATGTAACATGTTTAGAGTCAAATTAATTGAATGGGATGGAAAAAAAGTAGAATCATGTCTTAAAGTTAGATTATTTGAATGTTTTAAAATTAAAGTAATTAAAATATGGGGAATTGTTTTTTAAAGTTAATTCTTTCAATAAATGAAACATTTTTTTAAAATCAAATTAATTAAGATAATTAAAGAAAAAATGGTACATAGTCAATTTGAGAAGTCGGATTTCAATTGGTTATAAGGGAATCTTTTAAAACTAGGAGAGTTCTAACCATGAAATTAAATGGAAAAATTCGTTAAGATTTTCTTTTGTAACATGTCAATTTTTCACTAAAGTAAAATTTCCAAGTTTTTACCTCAAGTGAATGATCCATGAAGCCAAAACATATCAATAAAAAAATTTCTTTCCATAATGTAAATTACATGCACATTTGAAATAACACTATTTCTAAACTTCCATTGCATTTCATTATAATTTTATAAATCTTTCCATAACATAAATTTCACATTGAATAAATTCAAGTTTATTGAAGATTACATACTTCCATATAAATGGGTACAAAATACATACAAAGCTCTTTTGAGCTTCATCTGGCAATAGATATACAAATTGGTTTTGATGCCTCCACAACGGTGTAGACATTCTAGATGTCCCTGTTCCATAGTGCATACACTCCAATTTTCCCCAACGCTGGCGCAAACATCTGCAAACCTCAACCACCATCTGATGAGGAGAAGCATCACTCAAGCGCTTTTTTGCCAACCATAGACTCAAATGCAGTGCCCTGCACATCTATCACATATGAAAAGATGGCCTTACCCTTTGACGAAGAGATTGGTTAGTATAAATCCCATAAAAAATGCCTATATGAGATTACTGTTGTGTCGTACAAACCAGAACATAATCATATAGTCATTTCCCCTATGAGTATGAAAATCCTGAACTAGAATGCATACAAGAACATAGTGAACAAACAGTGTAAACAGTGGCTACTTACCCTACTTTGGACAAAGTATTCTCACCCAGTACTTTGAGTGACAATCTTCCTATTTACATACACTTCTATAGCTTAGTTTCAATTATGACCAATAAAGCCTAAGCATAAGTTACCCCTTTTAACGGACATTCCAATCCCAGGTATAACATATGATATTTTCTAGTTTGTAAATTAACTTTGCATAAACAAGCCATTCTCTTCAAAACACAACCAAGTCCCAAGTATAACTTTATAATTTAAAGTATGGCTACATAACTTTCATCTAATCATAGATTAAATATTCAAAAATAACTGACTCCATTCAGTAAGACATTACATTAATAAGTGATTCTCATAAAGAGTATAGCCACATAAATGAATGACCTCAATCAAAGAATAATCATATCAATAAATTATTTCATTCGAGAGTGTGATCTCCTTAGTAAAAAGAGTTATTCAAAAGAGTAGAATCTTGTCAACAAATGACTTCATAAGAAGACTGTAGCAACTAGTCAATAGCAAATGTAACTCAATAGGAAATCCCACATATGGCTCCAATCAAGTAATAATTCCTAAACTCAAGTGATTTATTTAACCACATAGGTGAGTCTCAACCTTGGGATATCCTAATAATAGGATAAAGTCAATAATAGATGACTAGTCCAATCATATAGAATAATCCTAACCTATGTTCTTAAACAAATATCAAATACACAACCCATCTGAATAAGTTATTCCCAACCTATATAGATTTTAATGAGTAGTCAAGTACATATCCCAACCCAGTAGGTAAATCTTAACCTAAGGCTTCATTATTTAATCGAATAAACTTCTCTACCCAAATAGGTTATTCTAAACCTATGGGTTTCATTCGAGTGTAAAGTATGATCAAGTGATCATTCAAGTAAGGTTAATTTATGTGGTTTGCATAACGTCACATCATATCTTTCAAACCTTTACCTTTCTTGCAATTCTAACCTTAACATTCCCAAGGTTTCCTAGCATAATAAGCTATAGTGTCAAGTCTCTTCATGACATTGATACATTTCACATTATACATGTATTGTTACTACCTATATATAGGGACATTGTCAAAATCCCCATATAGGGTATCTTAAAGTAATAACCTAATAAATAGATTTCTCAAGCATGTATCAAACGAGATCATGCGAGTATCTTTGTATCAAATAACTTTCAAGCTATTCACGTTTCATCATTACTAGTATACTTATACTAATGATAAAAAAACCCTCCTATTATGGAGTATTTACAACATTTTCATAGAAAAGCATAAAGCAACTTCTTTTCCTTTCCATAAGAAATTTTATGATTCGCTAAAGAAAATATTCTCAAGATATTCCAATAAAAGAAATCAATATTCATTCTTTCATAATAAAAGACAAATAAAAGAAGATTAGATCATCATGCCTATAATATGCTTGATCCAATTGATTGACTTGATTCTCGGCCTTCAAATGGTAGCTTACTAGCTTCACTTTAATTTCTCAAAGAAATTCTTAACTATATCCTTCATTCTCCGAGCTCACAAACTAACTCAATTCTCTCACAAAATAACTCAATGCTCTCACAAAATATAACTCAGAATATTTGAAGTGGAATAAAAATACCAAATTTTTGCATCCCAAATGAGAGAGTTGTCTCATCTATTTATACAAAATATTCAGACATTGAAGCCTAAAAAAAGGGTATGTCGGTTGACAACTCTAAATCATGTAGGTCGACTCATCTCTCATAGAAAAAAGGTGGTAGAATTCTAAGTACAGACTCAACTTGATTTGTACAGATCCACCTCCTTTGTTTGACAACAACTCAAGACTATTTCAAATACGCACATGGTTAAAGAATAAGAATTGAATTGCAAACATCATAGAATTATATACAGATAGAGCATTCATAAAATGGTGCCAAGTATCAGTCATTTACCTATTCCTTTGGCACAATTTATCCAATGAAATAGTCCTCAATTCATGGGCAACACATATACATGGTCGACTTTGTCATGGTCCAATTATTCGACAGAGGAAGATGAATTAAATCCATTAAAATAGCGTTCAATTATGCTTTGACTAGCACATTTTATTGTTGTTTGATATTTCCTTTTAACATGCATTTAAATCTCTTTTGCACAGCAAGCTAAATATTTCCATCTCCCTTTATCTTTTGGATAAATGCGTTCCAAGGTTTAAACAATGTGCCACTATAAAATAGCGATGAATTTTGGATGATATCAACCATGGCTTATAACTCCATATCGGCTTTTATTTTTTGCTTATTACTTGTATAAAGTTTGGCCTCTAATATTTTGCATAACATATATACAAATCAACTTTTCCAATGATCAACTACTATCCTATTTGCTAAGGCTGCACTATATCTCATGCACCCATTATATAAACTATCTTTTATAGAAAGCATTGATCTATTAACATATATACATAATATGTATATGTATATATTATAATGTATCTCATTACGATATATACATATATATTATTGATCCGGTGGACATTTATCAGTGAAAATTGAAGTGTCTCATTTTTCTCCAAAATTTGCACCATTAGAAAGAGCTCGGTGTCCTGGTTCCAACGCAACTCGAACAGAGCGAAAAGGAATCCGTTTGCACGAGTTATAGCTAGTCAAACCTTTGGTCAAACTGGAATCAGAGGGCATCCAGGAAGTGGAAAAAATGGCATCGTCAAAAATCAATGAAACCGGCGTCATCGCGAAGAGCTCATCGAGATGATTCCGGCAACGTTCGTTTCGTCGAAATCTGACATCATATGCGAAAGATATCAGTAGTCAAAGTTGCAGTTGACTTTTTTATATGGACTGTACAGATGCTGACATCAGCATTCCGTACTGTACGGTCTGTGAAGTGGCCGCATTAGAATCTGACATGTGGCTTCCACGTCGGCATTGTCCAGACCAATCACATATCGACACGTGTCATCCGTACGCCCAATCAGCAGATCCAGTCAGCAGTCCGTAACACAGTTGGCAGTCCAGTCAGCATGCCATGTCATCATCCACTCAGCAGGCCACGTCAGTGGACACGTCATCATGCCACGTCATTTCCACGTCATTGGCTAATCGGCAGACACGTCATCCTCTGGTCATCTCTGTCAGCGAATGAAATTCTGCCACGTGGCACCACCTCAGCATGCCACGTGGCCTCTCTCTTTTCCCGCGGATGGGTAAGTCGGTTGTGTTTGTTTATTGTTAAAAAAGGGTTTGGGCGAGGATTTGAACCTCACACCACTGGCCTCCGAATATCCCGCTCGGCCGTTGCACCCAACCGCCGACGCTTACCTATGTAGGGAAGCGGTTTAGTTTTCCTATATTGGTCAGTTGAAATTCGTTTAAAAATGGGCGGTCGGTGGGATTTGAACCCGCACCGGCCGGGTAATAAAAACAGAACACACCAATCCGCCAAACGATAGCTCTATCAAGTGTTTGGCACCGATTTATTTTGTCTAGATTTCTAAAGCCGAATCCCTTTTAAATGAAAACAAACCTCCCAATTTTAAAAATAAAACAACTATAATCCTTTTTTTTAAGGATTAAATGTAACTAATGGAGATAAGTTAAGCCCGAATGAATGATTTAAAGGGATATTATAATCCTAAATGTAAATAATGGGAGATTTGAAGATTTTCCTATGTAAAATAGGGGATTTAATAGAGATTTCTATGTAAATTGGGGGATTTAGTTGTTTTTAGGGGGATTTGGAAAATATTGTAAAATCAATTGGTTAAAGACCAATTTGAGCAAATTCTTTGTATAAAAAGGGGTGTGAGGTGAGAGTAAAAATAAGTTTTTTTTTTTTTTCAGGTGATGAAGTCCTGATGCTGAAGTGACGGAAGAGGAGTCTTGTTGAAGAGTTTTCAAATCATTCTTGCATATCAGAGCATCGTTACGCTGCCGAATTGCTTGAAGAATGGTGGTGCTATTGTAATCGATTTTGGAGTTAATCGGATCGTCTCTCTATTGGAGTGGACCCGGAGACGTAGTCACTTTCATGACGAACTCCGTTATCAAGCGTTGTTTGCACATCTCTTCTTCTCTCTCTTTCTGTCTCTCATTTTCTTTCTTTCTGTTAAATCACCTTGTTATTTCTTTCATTCTGTTATTTCCTTAAGTTAATTTTGATTTAATTAACTTGAAATAATCATTGTAAAAGCATTGTAAAAGTTAAGCATTTAAAAACTGCAATCTAGTCTAGATCCTATACAAATCAAGTTGGTATCAGAGCTTTAGGGTGACTTTTATTGCAGTTATTTGTTTTGAATGCTAACGAGATCCAGGATTCATAAGGGTGAAGGCAAGCTCGAAGAATTTGATCCTGAAATCGGGAAGCGAAGATCATTTCCAAAGATGTCAGTTTCTGGAATGGAGGTCCCTGAAGAGATCAGTGAGCAGGAGTTTCGAAGAGCATTCCTCAAGATGAAGGCTAAGGTGGATATTCTTTTTCAGGAGAGACAAGAACAAAAGGAACGTGAAGAAGGTTTGTTGAAGCAAGAGGATCGCAAAGACGAGAAAGGGAAACAACATGGAGATGGTGGCAAGCAACCAAATCACCCCTTTTCTTCTTCTCCTCCCTCTTCTCCTTCTCCTTCTTCTCCATCTTCTCCTCATTCTATTTCTTCTAATCCTTTCAAGAGTGGGTATAAACCTAAAATTAAACTGGATGTAAAATTTGATTTACCTAAATATTGTGGTGAACTTAATGCTGAAAAATTGGATGACTGGATACAACAAATAGAGGTCTACTGTAGAGTCCAAAACCTAATAGATGATGTTGATAGGATCCAATTGGCTACTCTTCGTTTAGGAGGTATAGCCTTAACATGGTGGGAGAGTAAGTCTAAGGCAGAAGTTTCACAACATGGTAGAGTCAGTTTAACTTGGGCAGAATTTATTAATGCTCTTAAGAAGCAGTTTTATCCCTTAGGACATATGCAGCAGTTAATGATGGACTGGCAAATGTTTAGGCAAGGGAAAGGTCAAACTGTCCAAGAGTACACCCATGAATTTAGGAAGAAGGCTATTGCTTTGAATGTTCCTTTGTACACTCAGGACACATTGTTGAAGTACATAGGAGGTCTGCATTCCTATCTTTAGGCATTCCATTTTGGTTTTGAACCCTTGTAACTTGGATGAAGTGTCTGTTCAAGCTACACACTTAGAGTCAAGGGGTAAAGGATCTTTTATTGATAATGATGTAAAGAAATCTTCTAAGAATGTAGAGACAGGGAAAGGAAAGAAGGCAGCTACAATCAAGAAGGATGAGAAACTTTCTTGCACTCATTGTGACAAGGAAGGTCATGATGAAAATCACTGTTGGAAGTTACATCCCGAACTGAGGCCTAAGTGGGCTCAAAGACGGAATCAGAAACAGAAAGGTAAGGACAAATCCACGAATGCTGTTATGGATCTTGGTTCAGATTCAGATGATGAGACTAAGATAACAGCTATGGGGTTAAAAGGTAAAGCCTCTATTTCTGGTGTTTCTGTTGCTAGTTGTGCTTCTACTTCCACAGTTAATGATTTCTCTGAAGATGCAAAAAGGAATGAGCTTTTTCATTTAAGGGTTATGGCTAAGAACACTAAAATTGATGCACTCATAGATAGTGGATCTCAGGTTAATTTAATTTCAGAAAGTGTTGTAAATAACTTGGGATTAAGAACTACACCACATAAGAAACCTTATCCACTAGGTTGGATTTGTGAAAATGATAAGTTGCAAGTAACGAAACAATGCACCTTAAGGTTCACAATCACTAGTAAATTTGTGGATGAAGTTCAGTTTGGTGTAGTTCCATTGGATATCTGTGGGATAGTGCTTGGTAGCCCTTATCTTTATGACAGAAAAGCAATCTTCTACAGGAACAAAATCATTATCACTTATTTAAAGATGGCATTCAGTACATAGTACATTCTCACAGGATTAAGACTGATCAATCTTTTGCAAACACAGGGCAGTTAAAGAGGGTAATTAATGCAAGTAAAGAGTTAACTCTTATGTCTGTCAGTACAGGTGGTTCTAAACTTGAACTTGGAGTAGCTAACCAGGGTCAGATGTTGCAGGATGCACTTGCAGTACAGCATGAGAACATGATTATTGAAAGCATTGATGGATCCTTGGGTAATAATGTTCCTGTTGTAAAGGATCAATGTGTTGTTGACTTATTCTCTTTCATTTCTGCATTATTGTTCAGCTTGATACTAGTCAATTTTTGTTGGTTAGTGGCTACGACATTGGATGTAGAAGCTTATGGAAGTGATAAAGTTATGTTTATGTTCAACAATATTTTTGCAGTCTTGATTATGCTTGTGAGCCAGGTTTTCAGATGTACAGAAGATATAGGACAAGTGGGGAGGCCAGTCCTCACTTATTGTCAGAGTAAATGCCACTTTTGGAGGTCCAAAAGGTCTTCAGTGGGGAGGCCTGATCCGGTGGACATTTTTTAGTGAAAATTGAAGTGTCTCATTTTTCTCCAAAATCTGCACCATCAGAAAGAGCTCGGTGTCCTGGTTCCAACGCAACTCGAACGGAGCAAAAAGGAGTCCGTTTGCACGAATTATAGCTAGTCAAACCTTTGGTCAAACTGGAATCAGAGGGCATCCAGGAAGTGGAAAAAATGGCATCGTCAAAAATCAATGAAACTGGTGTCATCACAAAGAGCTCGTCGAGACGATTTGGCAACATTCATTTTGTCGAAATCTGACATCATACACGAAAGATATCAGTAGTAAAAGTTGCAGTTGACTTTTTGATATGGACTGTACGGATGCTGACGTCAGCATTCCGTACTGTACGGTCTGTGAAGTGGCCGAATCAGAATCTAACATGTGGCTTCCACATCGGCATTGTCCGGACCAATCACATATCGACACATGTCATCCGTACGCCCAGTCAGCAGATCCAGTCAGCAGTCCGTAACACAGTTGGCAGTCCAGTCAGCATGCCACGTCATCGTCCACTCAGCGGGCCACGTCAGTGGACACGTCATCATGCCACGTCATTTCCACATCATTGGCTAATCGGCAGACACGTCATCCTCCGGTCATCTCTGTCAGCGAATGAAATTCTGCCACGTGGCACCACCTCGGCATGCCACGTGGCCTCTCTCTTTTCCCGCGGATGGGTAAGTCGGTTGTGTTTGTTTATTGTTAAAAAAGGGTTTGGGCGAGAATTTGAACCTCGCACCACTGGCCTCCGAATATCCCGCTCGGCCGGTGCACCCAACCGCCGACGCTTACCTATGTAGGGAAGCGGTTTCGTTTTCCTATATTGGTCAGTTGAAATTCGTTTAAAAATCGGCGGTCGGTGGGATTTGAACCCGCACCGGCCGGGTAATAAAAACAGAACACACCAATCCGCCAAACGATAGCTCTAACATATGTTTGGCACCGATTTATTTTGTCTAGATTTCTAAAGCCGAATCCCTTTTAAATGAAAACAAACCTCCCAATTTTAAAAATAAAACAACTATAATCCTTTTTTTTAAGGATTAAATGTAACTAATGGAGATAAGTTAAGCACGGGAATGAATGATTTAAAGGGATATTATAATCCTAAATGTAAATAATGGGAGATTTGAAGATTTTCCTATGTAAAATAGGGGATTTAATAGGGATTTCTATGTAAATTGGGGGATTTAGTTGTTTTTAGGGGGATTTGGAAAATATTGTAAAATCAATTGGTTAAAGACCAATTTGAGCAAATTCTTTGTATAAAAAGGGGTGTGAGGTGAGAGTAAAAATAAGTTTTTTTTTTTTTTTTCAGGTGATGAAGTCCTGATGCTGAAGTGACGGAAGAGGAGTCTTGTTGAAGAGTTTTCAAATCATTCTTGCATATCAGAGCATCGTTACGCTGCCGAATTGCTTGAAGAATGGTGGTGCTATTGTAATCGATTTTGGAGTTAATCGGATCAGTCTCTCTATTGGAGTGGACCCGGAGACGTAGTCACTTTCATGACGAACTCCGTTATCAAGCGTTGTTTGCACATCTCTTCTTCTCTCTCTTTCTATCTCTCATTTCCTTTCTTTCTGTTAAATCACCTTGTTATTTCTTTCATTCTGTTATTTCCTTAAGTTAATTTTGATTTAATTAACTTGAAATAATCATTGTAAAAGCATTGTAAAAGTTAAGCATTTAAAAACTGCAATCTAGTCTAGATCCTATACAAATCAAGTTGGTATCAGAGCTTTAGGGTGACTTTTATTGCAGTTATTTGTTTTGAATGCTAACGAGATCCAGGATTCATAAGGGTGAAGGCAAGCTCGAAGAATTTGATCCTGAAATCGGGAAGCGAAGATCATTTCCAAAGATGTCAGTTTCTGGAATGGAGGTCCCTGAAGAGATCAGTGAGCAGGAGTTTCGAAGAGCATTCCTCAAGATGAAGGCTAAGGTGGATATTCTTTTTCAGGAGAGACAAGAACAAAAGGAACGTGAAGAAGGTTTGTTGAAGCAAGAGGATCGCAAAGACGAGAAAGGGAAACAACATGGAGATGGTGGCAAGCAACCAAATCACCCCTTTTCTTCTTCTCCTCCCTCTTCTCCTTCTCCTTCTTCTCCATCTTCTCCTCATTCTATTTCTTCTAATCCTTTCAAGAGTGGGTATAAACCTAAAATTAAACTGGATGTAAAATTTGATTTACCTAAATATTGTGGTGAACTTAATGCTGAAAATTGGATGATTGGATACAACAAATAGAGGTCTACTGTAGAGTCCAAAACCTAATAGATGATGTTGATAGGATCCAATTGGCTACTCTTCGTTTAGGAGGTATAGCCTTAACATGGTGGGAGAGTAAGTCTAAGGCAGAAGTTTCACAACATGGTAGAGTCAGTTTAACTTGGGCAGAATTTATTAATGCTCTTAAGAAGCAGTTTATCCCTTAGGACATATGCAGCAATTAATGATGGATTGGCAAATGTTTAGGCAAGGGAAGGGTCAAACTGTCCAAGAGTACACCCATGAATTTAGGAAAAGGGCTATTGCTTTGAATGTTCCTTTGTACACTCAGGACACGTTGTTGAAGTACATAGGAGGTTTGCATTCCTATCTTAGGCATTCCATTTTGGTTTTGAACCCTTGTAATTTGGATGAAGTGTCTGTTCAAGCTACACACTTAGAGTCAAGGGGTAAAGGATCTTTATTGATAATGATGTAAAGAAATCTTCTAAGAATGTAGAGACAGGGAAAGGAAAGAAGGCAGCTACAGTCAAGAAGGATGAGAAACTTTCTTGCACTCATTGTGACAAGGAAGGTCATGATGAAAATCACTGTTGGAAGTTACATCCCAAATTGAGGCCTAAGTGGGCTCAAAGACGGAATCAGAAATAGAAAGGGTAAGGATAAATCCATGAATGTTGTTATGGATCTTGGTTCAGATTCAGATGATGAGACTAAGATAACAGCATGGGGTTAAAAGGTAAAGCCTCTATTTCTGGTGTTTTTGTTGCTAGTTGTGCTTCTACTTCCACAGTTAATGATTTCTCTGAAGATGCAAAAAGGAATGAGCTTTTTCATTTAAGGGTTATGGCTAAGAACAGTAAAATTGATGCACTCATAGATAGTGGATCTCAGGTGAATTTAATTTCAGAAAGTGTTGTAAATAACTTGGGATTAAGAACTACACCACATAAGAAACCTTATCCACTAGGTTGGATTTGTGAAAATGATAAGTTGCAAGTAACGAAACAATGCACCTTAAGGTTCACAATCACTAGTAAATTTGCGGATGAAGTTCAGTTTGGTGTAGTTCCATTGGATATCTGTGGGATAGTGCTTGGTAGCCCTTATCTTTATGACAGAAAAGAAATCTTCTACAGGAAACAAAATCATTATCACTTATTTAAAGATGGCATTCAGTACATAGTACATTCTCACAGGATTAAGACTGATCAATCTTTTGCAAACACAGGGTAGTTAAAGAGGGTAATTAATGCAAGTAAAGAGTTAACTCTTATGTCTGTCAGTACAGGTGGTTCTAAACTTGAACTTGGAGTAGCTAACCAGGGTCAGATGTTGCAGGATGCACTTGCAGTACAGCATGAGAACATGATTATTGAAAGCATTGATGGATCCTTGGGTAATAATGTTCCTGTTGTAAAGGATCAATGTGTTGTTGACTTATTCTCTTTCATTTCTGCATTATTGTTCAGCTTGATACTAGTCAATTTTTGTTGGTTAGTGGCTACGACATTGGATGTAGAAGCTTATGGAAGTGATAAAGTTATGTTTATGTTCAACAATCTTTTTGCAGTCTTGATTATGCTTGTGAGCCAGGTTTTCAGATGTACAGAAGATATAGGACAAGTGGGGAGGCCAAGTCCTCACTTATTGTCAGAGTAAATGCCACTTTTGGAGGTCCAAAAGGTCTTCAGTGGGGAGGCCTGATCCGGTGGACATTTTTCAGTGAAAATTGAAGTGTCTCATTTTTCTCCAAAATCTGCACCATCAGAAAGAGCTCGGTGTCCTGGTTCCAACGCAACTCGAACGGAGCGAAAAGGAGTCCGTTTGCACGAGTTATAGCTAGTCAAACCTTTGGTCAAACTGGAAACAGAGGGCATCCAGGAAGTGGAAAAAATGGCGTCGTCAAAAATCAATGAAACTGGTGTCATCACAAAGAACTCGTTGATACAATTTTGGCAACGCTCGTTTCGTCGAAATCTGACATCATATGCGAAAGATATCAGTAGTCAAAGTTGCAGTTGACTTTTTTATATGGACCGTACGGATGCTGACATCAGCATTCCGTACTATACGGTCTGTGAAGTGGCCGAATCAGAATCTGACATGTGGCTTCCATGTCAGCATTGTTCGGACCAATCACATATCGACACGTGTCATCCGTACGCCCAGTCAGCAGATCCAGTCAGGAGTCCGTAACACAGTTGGCAGACCAGTCAGCATGCCAAGTCATCATCCACTCAGCGGGCCACGTCAGTGGACACGTCATCATGCCACGTCATTTCCACGTCATTGGCTAATCGGCAGACATGTCATCCTCCGGTCATCTCTGTCAGCGAATGAAATTCTGCCACGTGGCCTCTCTCTTTTCCCGCGGATGGGTAAGTCGGTTGTGTTTGTTTATTGTTAAAAAAGGGTTTGGGCGAGGATTTGAACCTCGCACCACTGGCCTCTGAATATCCCGCTCGGCCGTTGCACCCAACCGCCGATGCTTACCTATGTAGGGAAGCAGTTTCGTTTTCCTATATTGGTCAGTTGAAATTCGTTTAAAAATGGGCGGTCGGTGGGATTTGAACCCGCACCGGCCGGGTAATAAAAATAGAACACACCAATCCGCCAAACGATAGCTCTAACATATGTTTGGCACCGATTTATTTTGTCTAGATTTCTAAAGTCGAATCCCTTTTAAATGAAAACTAACCTCCCAATTTTAAAAATAAAACAACTATAATCCTTTTTTTTAAGGATTAAATGTAACTAATGGAGATAAGTTAAGCACGAGAATGAATGATTTAAAGGGATATTATAATCCTAAATGTAAATAATGGGAGATTTGAAGATTTTCCTATGTAAAATAGGGGATTTAATAGGGATTTCTATGTAAATTGGGGGATTTAGTTGTTTTTAGGGGGATTTGGAAAATATTGTAAAATCAATTGGTTAAAGACCAATTTGAGCAAATTCTTTGTATAAAAAGGGGTGTGAGGTGAGAGTAAAAATAAGTTTTTTTTTTCAGGTGATGAAGTCCTGATGCTGAAGTGACGGAAGAGGAGTCTTGTTGAAAATTTTTCAAATCATTCTTGCATATCAGAGCATCGTTACGCTGCCGAATTGCTTGAAGAATGGTGGTGCTATTGTAATCGATTTTGGAGTTAATCGGATCGGTCTCTCTATTGGAGTGGACCCGGAGACGTAGTCACTTTCGTGACAAACTCCGTTATCAAGCGTTGTTTGCACATCTCTTCTTCTCTCTCTTTCTGTCTCTCATTTCCTTTCTTTCTGTTAAATCACCTTGTTATTTCTTTCATTCTGTTATTTCCTTAAGTTAATTTTGATTTAATTAACTTGAAATAATCATTGTAAAAGCATTGTAAAAGTTAAGCATTTAAAAACTGCAATCTAGTTTAGATCCTATACAGATCAATTATTGTATATTCTTTTATCATAACTTCATATTTAATATTGTATAAATATACTCATAACTACAATTCAGTAATATTCCATTCATATATACACTGATACATATATATTATCACATGATATCATATTAAACTATAACCACAGACAAACACACACACAGACACATATATATCCCAAAGTATAACATATATCAACAAATATACGTGTATATGTATGTATTATCAAATTCATGCATATATACATATATATATCAATATATTAACATTATCTAATATTTTACAATATTAGTCACATATGCATTCTTCTTCATCGATAAGTAGATACAAAGTGTGTATGTATATGCATATATCATAAACGTGCAACCGATATCTTTACACATATTATATAATAATATGCTTGAGTTTTCGCTCAACATATATACATATATACAATTGATGTACATATACTTATCAACGTAGATACACACATACACTTGAAGCACCCTTCAAAATCTGCATACCTATTAAACTTCATGACAAAGGTTAGTGCATACAAACTTGCTAAGTACTCCTATGAAATAACATGTAAATGCTTAAGAAAATGCAACCAATAACAAGGATTAAAAGACATATAAAAACATTGCATGTACCTATTCCATATTGGATTGGTGTCACTTGTGCAAAGTGACCCTTTCCCAATCCTTGCTAAGCTCAATGATAGATACCTTGAAGATGGTGTGAGATGGAAAAAATTAGTTCTCAATTGAAGAGAGTAACTTTGCAGAAGATTGTAGATGATTTGTTGAAGAATAAGGTTTCTACTTATAGATTCTCAAGTTCAAGGAGTGTTCAAAAGAGAGCAATGTGGGATAAAGTTTTAGCCAATGAGATGAGGCCACTTGTCATCTTGTGAGTGGTTGAGGAATGTGCAAGTTTTGGTCAATGTGCCAATAAATGGGATTGGTTGGCCTTTTCAAAATTAAAATTTGGCTTGTTGGAGGCAGAAAAAGAGACTTAAATGCCAAGTGGGGGACATGTAAGAGAGAAGTTATTGCCATGTTGGAAGGGAGAAGTCAACTTGCTTTCAAATTCAAACTTGAGGAATATTCTTCCAAAGATGCTTTGTTGAGGGAAAAATGATGAATTTATAAATGAATTAAAATGCTTTATTGGTGCAAGTGGGAAAAGCTAGAGGATGTGATGGGTGGTTAGATTAGATTAATTATAGTTTGATTAACTTAGATGATGATTAGATGCTTTTGACCCATTTGACTTAAATACTTTGATTTATTTAAATCAGAAGGGATGGAATATGCATTTGAGATTTAATTAAATAAATTTTGGTTTATTTAATTAAAAGGGAGATGTGAGACTTAAATTAAACAAAGTTGATTTATTTAATTTAAATGGATCACCTTAGGAGATTGAATTTAATGAATTTGATGTACTTGATGAATGGATGAATGTGAATTTGATTTATTTGATGATTGAATGAATATGAATTAATTAAGTGCACGATGCTAATTTCATGTGTCTACATTTTTCCCCTCTTTGAAACAATGTACTTGCTGCGTTGGTTCAAAGAATAAACTTGCCCCGATCAAAACTCAATTTTTTTTTATTTTTCTGGATGCCCCATCAGAAAGTACACTAGTACATTGCCCCCTCGAGAGATCGAGCGAAAAGATTCGATGACGATCAATCTCGTGATACAGAGGTTCAAAGTGGATGGTTATGATGATGGTGCTTCTTTGATGTGGAAAGAAGCCCTTTCACAACCCTTGACAAATCGATGATGCAAATGATAATAGGAAAAATTAGCTCTCAATTGAAGAGAGTAACTTTGCATGCATTGTGGATGCTAAGATGAAGAATAAGCCTTCCATTTATATAATATTTTGATGAGAGAAATAGCCAAATGGATGAATGTGGGACAAATATTTAGCCAATGGGCAAGTTCCATTTGTCCAAATCTGAGTGGATGGAGGATGTGCAAGTTTTGGTCAATGTGCCAATAAATGAGATTGGTTGGCCTTTTTCAAATTCAAATTTGGCTTGTTGGAGGGACAAAAAGTGACATAAATGCCAAGTGGGGGACATGTAAGAGGGAAGTTATTGCCATGTTGGAAGGGACAAGTCAACTTTCTTTCAAATTCAAACTTGAGGAATATTCTCAAAAGATGCTTTGTTGAGGGAAAATGCTGATTTTAATAAATGAATTAAAATGCTTTATTGGTGCAAGTGGGAGAAGCTAGAGGATGTGATGGGCGATTGGACTAGATTGATCAGGATTAGATTAGTTAAGATGATGTTAGATGCTTTTGACCTATTTGACTTAAATACTTTGATTTATTTAAATCAAAAGGGATGGAATATGCATTTGGGATTTAATTTAAATAAAGTTTGGTTTATTTAATTAAAAGGGTGATGCAAGACCTAAATTAAACAAAGTTGATTTATTTAATTTAAATGGATGACCTTAGGAGATTGAATTTAGTGAGATTGATTTATTTAATGAGCAGATGAGTATGAATTTAATTAAGCACACAATGCTAATTTCATGTGTCTACATTTTTCCCCTCTTTGAAGCAATGTACTTGCTGCATTGATTTAAAGAATAAACTTGCCACGATCAAAATTCAAAAATTTTCTAATTTTTTCATATGCCCCAGCAGAAAGAAGTACACTAGTACATTGCCCCCTCGAGAGATCGAGCAAAAAGATTTGATGAGGGTTGATCTCGTGATAAAGAGGTTCAAAGTGGATGGTTATGATGATGGTGCAAATGAGATGGTTTTAAGATGCTTAGAATAACCAATATATATTATCCTAAACAACTTAAATGATGATATGATGCATGTGAGATGGATGATTCAATGATGCCTATATGATTGTGCAATGATTTTTTTATGAAAATGTATGATTTTATGAGATGCTTAGACTAACAGATCTATATTATGATGATGAAAATGCATGGTGAGATGATGTGCAGAATGGTGACGGTTTGTGGATGCAGGATGGATGCACTAATGATGATGATTAACTATTCATGATGTGATGTTAGTGCGGAAAAGAAGAAATCAGGTGATGACAAGAGGACCCAACAAGGGGTGATCTCACAATAGTGGTTTATAATTTTTGGCCAAACTGGATACTAAAATAAATTTTTTTAACTAAATCTTTACTTTTTGGCACCTATAGTGGCTAAACCGTGAGGAATTTGAAGATGATGCACACTAGAGTTTTGTGAAATTTTATCTATAGATTATAAATATATTTTTCTCAAAATTTTTGGAATTAGATTGCACTTCTTTTTCCATCTCCCTCAAAAACTAGTTTTTTTTCAGAAAACAACATTTTAAAAAAGTGGCACTCACTGTATAACACATAGCTTTTTTTCCATAAAGGATAGAATTATAATTCTTTCGAATTTAGATTCACAGCTCTGATATCTAGTGCTTCCACTTGGTTAGATATTTTTTTATTCAACATTTTTTGTTTAATCAAGTTTTGAAGTCAAACCAATTATAATTCAGACATAGCGCGACCGTATAACGCGAAACTTTTTTTGTATGTATCGAATTTTTTTTTTTCTTTGTTGGATCAAGGACTTCAATATCTGGTGCACTCATATTTTTCAAAAAATGATAATCTATTATTTTTCCACATGTGCAAAACAAAGAGCTTGATTTTTGATGAAAAACCTGCATTCATAAGAAATAAAAATAAATATAATAATAAAATAAAATTTGTTTAAAATTATACTTTTTGGGAAGCTTATAATAAGGACTACATACTTGCAAAAATAAATTTTAAATGAATTCATTTGATCTCCCAAAAGGTAAATCAAAAGTGGTTTTTTATCAGCATTTTGATAGGTGTAAAGGAGACTCTGTTATAGGTATGGTTTAAAACTAGCGAGGTTCTATCCAAGGGGGTTTGATTTAAGGTAGTTTGATCAAACCCTCCTCAATTGGAATGATTTAAATGGAACTTTTAAAGGCTTAAATCATTATATTTTCTAAAAATATGTGATTTCAGCAAAAATTAGATCCTCCCAAAAATTGTAAACTAGCTTTGTGGGATCACCTCCAACTTTATGAGAGATTATGGTGAGAAATGGATGATGAGAAATGGATGATTTTCTTATCAAGGATTGGGACTTTAAAAGGGCTACTTACCTTACGTTTGATAACACACATAAGCATGATGCATCAAGGTATAAAGAACCAGGATGTCGTTGCACTTAGTGTGATGGAATTTGACCCGAAAAACAAATAGGAGTATTCTTGTTCACACCTAACATACAAAAACCTTGCTAGGATGCACTTAACAAAGCAAGTATTCTCCAAGTTATATTACAAGAATGTCCAACAAGCACAACAGAAAAAAGGATAATGATCGTTGCTCCATTCCTATCTCTCTAAATCCTTCGTTCGGATATCATTGAGCGGTCCTTGGAATGAGCATAATAGGATAAATCAAAAGAAAAGATCAAGTACGCAAACAAGCTAATGTTCTTCATACCTTGAGCCGAAGGGATTTGTTTTGTTTTAGGATAAGAACTGAAACTATTTCCAAAAGATAATGCCCATTGTAGGAAGGATACATCCTAGGACATGTTAGTGGATGGTGGCACGTCATTTCGTTTATCCAAAGTGTTTTTCCAAAAGATAATGCCCATTTTAGGAAGGATACATCCTAGGACATGTTAGTGGATGGTGGAAAGTTGATAGGTTTGTTCAAAAGGCTGTTGATACAAGGTCGATTGACATGTTTGAAAATGATCAAGAGTTTGATTTTGTGTTTAAAGGTTTGTTGTTTCAATTTTGAAATTCTGTTTGAAGTTTACTTTTGTTGATTGATGTGATTGTTTCTATTTGTGTTGCCAAAGGATGAAGGTGACAATCAGTTTATTATGGATAATTGATTATTTCGAGTGAAAGCGAGATGAGACGGATGAATTTTTTCAAATATTTGGATGTTTTGAAATGTTTTGAGGCTGTTTTTGGTATTTTCAAGATGTACAAATGTTTTGGGGTTTTCTACGATTTTATGAATTTTTTTTTGCATTTTGTGTTTTTGTGAATGTTTTTGGATTTTGATGTCTCAAGGGCTAATCAAAGATTAGCCTTGCCTACGTTTAAGCTCAGAGACGACGTAGTTCGGATACCATGTTTTTGATGTTTTTCAAATTTTTGTGAGTGTTTTTGGATTTTTGATATGTTCTGGATGTTTTTGGATTTTTCACATAATTTTGAAGATTGGGATATGGATGTGTGTGATGATATCAGTGCTATGTTTCAGGATTTTGTTGAAAACCAAGCTAAGGTTGTTTCATCAGATCGATGGATTGATGATGATGATAACATTGTTGAGGATACACAACAATGCAAGGATTTGATTGATCAAGATTGATGACGATAACATTGTTGAGGATGCACAACAATGCAAGGATAGTGTTAAGCAGCACAAGGATTGGGAAAGATATCCCCAAGATGATGATGGGTTGATTGGAGTCGATTGATCAGGATTTTGAAGCTTGATTTGGAACAAAATTGTTTTAAATGATTTGATGTGGCGTTTGACGTGAAAATTAGATGCAACTGATAGTGATTTTTTGGATTGATGTTCAGTGAAAGATAAAGCCTGATAAGGAACATATTCCTGTCAAAATATGCCATGGGCTAGTGATTTAGATTTTTCCTCACAAGTGGTGGACCAATTTTATTTCACGTTTGCCAATGTTCATATCACCACATAAGTTGGAAGATATATATCAATATTTATTTCCTGAAGCAAGATGTAAATATTTGCCTCCAGTGTCTAGCAATGTATGGAATGCCATGGATGGATGCTTAGATAGATGTATGGATGGAGGGATAAGGTGCTCAGATAGAGGATGGCTATTTGGATAATGCTTCATAACTTAGATAACGTTGGATAGGATAGGATCAATGAAAATGACCCATTTCAAGATGTTTACCATAAGCAACTGTAAAGTATGCATCAAACTTCACCAAGATCAAGATAATTTGGACTATGGATGCATATGAAGATGGATGTTCAGATGGATTGGATCAATGGTCCATGGATGAATGGATTTATTATGGCTGAGATGGATGGAATGTTAGATTTATTATGGATGGGATGAGATGCTTTCACTTGAAATAGCGCACGAAAATGCTCAATTCTACACTGACGCCTGTTTTATAGGTTTTCATCATGGTTCATGTCCAAAGCCCCACCATAGTGGTTTTCACTGGAGGACAAATTTTTTTCTTTACTGTTTTCAGTCATTTTTCTGATTTTTTTGGATTTTCATAATTTTGATTTTTTGTTTTTTTTTGGAAATATTTTAAGCTCATGTTGAATCACTTTTTGGTGTTGATGTAGATGCTTCTGCCATGATGTGCCATTGATAGACTGCTTGAAGAAGTTTCTTTGCTAAGATACGTGCACTTGAATATAACATTTGCGATTCTTGATCTACTTTATTGATACCGGGGTTAACTTTGTCTCTATGCGCACATCGCGATAGAGTGCCTTCTGAAACCTTACGATGAAGGGTCATTTCCAATACATGGTCAATTTGAGAATTGTATATCATGCGTGGGGGCGTGGATGGAGTGTGTTTAGGGATAAAAGATGGATTGGTTGATAGTTTGGCACCTTTGAGTCTCCAAACTTGGGAAGATGAGAAATGATGGGTGGATATGGAAGTGTGCATGGAATTAGGACCGACTGCTTGATACACTTTTCACATCGCTTGAAAAGCCTATTTTTTCTTTTACGGACATTTTTTATGGATACTTTTCCCTTTTTTATTTTGCCCCATAGTTTCTTTGATTGATGGAGTTTGATAGGGATGATCTTTCTTTGTATTATTTGGTATCCATGTGTATTTGATTTTTCCATTATGCTTCTCAGCTTCTTTTTCTTTGATAACTTTCTTCGTACTTTGATTCAAATCTTTCTTTCGAAGTTGGTACCAATTCATGGATGGGGTGATGGATGGAAGAAGATTCATGATGTGACTGGTTGTAGTATTGGCATTGGTTTCATCATAAGGATTCTTCGTGCTCCCTATGTTGATGTTTTCTTGAGATGAAGTTTCCCCTAGTATGGTGGTAGTAGTGCCTTCATGCTTTGATTCCACCTATTCCGAGAGCTCTTGTTTAAAATGCATTCTTTGATAAATGACTATTTTAGATGATGTTATTAGAATTTGCTGCTCTAATGACTTTAGAATATCTTGTTCTGTCTGACCTATTTCCTTGAGTGGATACTATTAGATATCTTCATACATGATGTCCTCAGTCTAAATTTGTGATATGTTTGATCCTGATGTTGTCAACTCAATAACCTGATCTTTTTGTGTAATAATGTCAGGAGTAAAAGAATCCTATTCTGAATGAAGATCATTTATGTGTCCATCCATAGAAAGAATCTCATGGGTAGATGAAGAATTATGTGCATCTTGTATAGATAGGAGAGTGTCCATTAGATCATTGTAGTATCTTGGAGATACCAATTCTTGATCTTGAATGATTTCAAAGTTGCTTTCGTCATGCTTTGGATCAAGTTCTTGACATCTAGGTTAGTTTCGAAGGATGGATTGCTTATAAAAGGTTCTTGGATGTTGTCATTAGGCATGGGAATTGCCTCAATATCCTCTTCATTTTTTAGTGGACT
Source organism: Sequoia sempervirens (assembly GCA_007258455.2). Taxonomy (NCBI): domain Eukaryota; kingdom Viridiplantae; phylum Streptophyta; class Pinopsida; order Cupressales; family Cupressaceae; genus Sequoia; species Sequoia sempervirens. Next base: position 419,656,519 of record VDFB02000003.1, on the reverse strand, counting down.
TGGATCAAATGTTGAGTTGAAGGTTCCTTCAATATCGACAATCATGAGGTCAAAGGATGTCAATATTTCTTGGAAAGGACCATTGCTAGACTTTGGTGGGAGATGTTGATCATGCTTTGGAATAAATTTTTGAGATATGTCCTCTAACTTATTAGGTGATGTAGAGACATTTTCAACATGATCATTGGTCGATGGATTGTTGATTACATGATCAAATAATGTTAACACTCCTTGAAATGGATCATTGTCAAATATTGTTGAAGGATTCTTATCATGATCAAAAAGTGACTCTTGATGTATGTTGATTTGATCTTTGGATGAGGTAGAAATATCTTCCATGAGTTCGTTCCTAGATAGGTCTTGATTATGTGATTGTTGACTTGGATCGATACATGGAGTCATTAACATTTTGTTGGGATTTTGAACAACATTTGCTTGTTGGGCTTGGTATTGGGCTTGAGCTTGCGCTTGAACTTGAGCCTGGGCTTGTGCTTGTTGGGCTTGTAGTGTGGCTTGGGCAACTTGAGCAGCTTGTGCAGCCTGCTAAGTAGCTAGTTATGCAGCTTGTCTATTTTGGTTTTGTTGGAGTGCCTTCTGATAAGTAGCTTGCAATGCAATTTTGTATTGGTTTGATGTGTTTGGTTTGGGTGGTGGTGGTGGCGAAGGTGGTTTTGGAATAGTGCTTGTTGTGGTGATAAGAGGTGTCGTCGTATTGATGATTAGAATTTGAGTGGAGGATGGTGTAATTGATGTGATTGGTCCTTGAGAGACCATGTTTTGAGATATTCTGGGGGTGGTTGATGATATTGTGATTACTTATGCATTTTCGTCTGTTGTTCCGATGTCGACGACAAGATTTGAAAGTTTGGCGTGATGTTTTGATTGATGTTTTGGGATGTTAGTTTGATTGATACTTGGTAAAGGGGGAAGCCCTAAGCCAAGGAGTGGTGTGGATGATGATGGAAATGGTGGTTTTGGAATTGTGTTGGATGTAGTGACAAGCCGTTGAGATACGTTTGGAGTGATCATGAGGGTTTGAGATATGATGGGTGTGATAGGGGTGGTTGGAGTGATCGAGGTGATAAGAATGGTCTGAATGACCGAGGTGATAGATCCTTGGGAGACTATATTTTTATTTGTTAGGATTGATGTTGTCATTTGATTAGATACCATCTATTGGTGCAATGCAAATGGTATATTCAAAGGATTTGATGTGATGGATTGATTAGTGTTAGGTGGATTGATTTGGATGGAGTGATTGGTGCTAGGTAAAGGGGGAAGCCCTAAACCAAGGAATGATGTTGATATGGGTAATGGTGGTGGAGATTTCTCTTGGCGCAATGACTCAACTATTTTGGTAAGTGTAGCAATTTTATATCACTAAATTTGATCTTGATTTCAATCTTGACTCCCTTGATATAGTTGATTTGGTTTTTGTTCAAGTAGATTTTGGATGCATACTTGTGGTTTTTGAATGGGATCATGGAAAAATTGATTTTGGACAATGTTCATATTTGGCATGATAGGTTGAAATTGAACATTGTTGCTGTTGGGAATCACATTGCCTTGATTTAGGTAACTTTGATTTTGCATGGTGTTACCTTGACTTGGATTAATACATGGAGTTGTTAACATCTTTTTTGGACTTTGAACAACATTTGTATGATTCACAAACATATTTATCCCAAAGTTTTCCAAGTGTGGATTCATGTTTGGCAATCTTGTACTTGGTATATTCACTTTTGGCATGTATGGATTTGGTGGGATAATGTTGTTTTGTTGAAGACTCATGCATTGAGTATTTGGTTGATAGATTTGTAATGTTGGACTTGGATTTAAATTTACCATCGAAAAAGGTGTTCCAAGATTTAGATTGGGTAGACTCACATTTGTTGTACCATTGAGGTTTGTAGGAGATAATGATCCCATGTATGGATTGTATAAATGTGATTTTGAAAATCAATTGGCATTGTAGGGCTTTGATAGTTTGGTTGACTTGGATTACTCATGATGTATGGATCAAGTTTATATTCCATGTTCCTCTTGTGTTTTGACCTTGTTGTAAAAGTAACCTCTAAGGTGTTTAGGACCAATGATGAGATGAAGGATGAAAAGGGGTGAATGATATGAGTGTTGAACATTTAGGGACTTTGTATCAATGCTAGACTTAGAGCTTGATTTTGATTGTTTGATTTGGATAATGAACTTGTAACCCCTAAGATGTTAGATGTTATCTTAGGATGAATTTTCTCAAAGGGATGCTAATTTAACTAGAGGTATGAGAAAGGAAGCACTCCCATACTCCTAACTAAACAAGGTGATTTTGATTTTGATGATTTACCCAAGTCTAGAATGATGTTTCCAAATCTCTAAAGTTGTTTGGTGGGATGGGATGATAAATGTTTGAATGAATGAAGTGTTTTATTTTGATCCTAAATGAATCTAGGAAGGACTTGTTTACTAGACCAAGGTAGTGAAGAACATGCTTTTCTCTAATAGTAGTTCAAACCAAAAGACCAATGCTTGCTCCAAAGCCGATAAAAATATAAACAAGCACATGTGTGGGGTTCAATTTGAGTTAATCTTGGTTAATGACTTGATTTTACCACAAACATACTTCTTGCTTAGTTTTCAAACTAAATGTCTATGTCTTAATTCATTTTCATTCCACAAGGTCCATTATGTGAAAATCAAGGTTTCAAGAGCATAGCTTCCTATTGTTGACTTTGGAATGAACAAATTGAGATATAGGTCTTAGTGTTTAGAAGCCTTCTAGGGATAAGAACCCCTAGGGACAAGTAGTAACCAGTGGACTTTTCAAAGGTATTTGTTCCTTACAAAGGGTTTGAAATTTTGATGATTCGTTGAATGCTGGTTTCAATATTTTGGATACAAGCATTGTGTTTTCAAACTGACTCACAAGCAATATAACATCCTAGCTCAATTGGTATGTTTTTCTTGGTGGGCTTGCCTCATGCCCTTCATAGTAGAAGAGATGATTTTACATGCAACCAAGGAAAAAATATAAAGGTTTTTTAAGAATGAAGTCTCAACCTCTATATTTTAACCAAGATCAGACATGGCAAGTAACTTCTTGGAATCTAAGTTCAAATGCATCACTTTGATAAACTCGTTGGATGGACTGGTTGGCTACTACAAACAAGGTTCTTAATGACGAGACATCGGGGACATGGCACCTTGCGAGCGTCCAACAAGCCACTAAAGGATTTGATCATCCTACTAGGGGCTCTTATACTTTTTATGGTAGTACACCATTCTAAAAGACACTGTATGGCTAAGGCCTACATTCCACGAGGACTTGATAATTTATTCTTATCCATTTATATACTGGCCCAAATGAAAAACCGGTTGGAGTCACCTTTGAGTTCTCCTTTCGGTTGTGTCTCTTAGGCAGGCCCCTCTAAAGGTAAACAATAGCGAGCAAGCACATTCGTAGTTTGATCAACCTTCGTTTAGAAACAAAGGGAGAACACACATGATATACCTAACTCACACTCGCAAGCTTTGTTCAATTTTAGTTCCCAAAATGAAGTGTGTGGGTAATTAATTACACAATTTAATATTACCAAAATCCTTTTGATTCTCAAGATGGCCATGAGGTGCGAGAGAAGCACATACGTCTTTTGATGATATTACTTTGTGTAAATAATTACAAAACAATAAAGATACACATTCATTTTATCCTTCAAAGCAATGATTCGATTCATTTTAAGCACCAAAGGAAAGATGAATATTTTTTTGTTCAATTTTAGAACCCAAATTGAAGCTAGTAAGTGTCTAATGTTCTTTTTAACCTTTTGCAATGAAAAATTGAAGTGTTCTTTTTAGAGCCCCAAAAAGATGTAAGTTGATTTAAAATAGAAAACTAAAGCATATAATGTAAGCCTTAATTAAGCATTAAAAAAATGCTTTGTTGATTTCAAGTTTTTAACATCTTATTTACTTCAACTCCAAGATTCATTCAAAGATTATTTCCAATGTTTCAACATTGCAAGTCCTTTGTGCGAACAAAATGCTCCTTCATTTTTCCTATTCAAACAAAAGGACCATTATGTGAGGATCATTATATTAAATTAGTTTTGATCATAAAATTCAAACAATAACATGATCATAATTGAAATGACAAATGATTTGGATGATCATGATAATAAAATAAGAATTCATAAGTGAATCATGCTTTATCACTAATTGATATCAAACTTATGCAATAGTTGTTCATTGATTCACATTCGAAGGAATGGTACTCTGAAACTATTGATTTTATGATGCACGATTTAGAGATCAATATTGAACTTTTCAATGCAGTGATAACAAAACCATATGAAATATTAATACATGTCCATGTAATAAGATAATGAATTCTTATGAACCGTGAGTAATCAATAAATCAAAATAAAATAAAGTGTACTCAATTTTTTTTAACATGACACCTTCTACTTGGACGTGAATGACACCTCTACTTGGACATGCAATAATGGCTTCACATATGGCAATAGGGAAAGAAAAGAAGAAGCATGAACCCGACTCCCATTCTTAAATTTATCTGTTAAATGCAACTACTATGGTATTTAGAGTGTAGAGGTAGCATTGTTATAAATGTGTAAATCAGACCCTACTCCCTTTTGTACATAGCACATCCAACTTCGGGAAGACAGTTTATAAGGAATTCACTTCACGTCCTTTCTTGGTGCCCAATCCCAAGACAACTAATGAATGATATTATGACTTGTCAGACATGGCGTATAAGATCATTCAAGCATTAGTAGATCGTAGGAGCTCTAGAAACATAAGTATTCGACACTGTCTATACAAGCCACAAAATGCACCAGACGGATCCGTAACCATCAGAAGCTCTGAAACCCATATCCGTCAGAAGCTTGTGTTTGTTAGGAAGTTTTTTCACATGTGTACTGGCAATTTAAACCATACAATTTATTTAATATTTTCTTTTCAAATGTCAAAAAAAACTTAAGTTACTTTCATACTGTAAATTATTACATATTATATAAATATAATATAAAAAATATATTAAAAATAATATAAATATACTATTTTTATATTATTTTTAATATATATTTCATATTATATATAAAATAAAAATTATATTATATTTATATAATATATAATAATTTTATAGGAATAAAAAAAATAATAAATTTTTATATTATATATAAAAAGAGGGTTTTATATATAATATAATATTAATACACAATAAAAATGAATATTTTATTATATATTATATAAATATAATATAATTTTTAATATAACATTTTTATATTCTCTTTTAATATATATTTTATATTATATATAAAAACCCTCTTTTTATATATAATATAAATTATATATTAAAAAATAATATAAAAATATATTATATTAAAAATATATTAAAAATTATATTATATTTATATAATATATAATATATAATAAAAGTGTATATATATAATATTTAATATAATATAATTTTTAATATAATTTATTTTTATATTATTTTTTAATATATAATTTATATTATATTTAAAAAGAGGTTTTTCATATATAATATAAAATATATATTAAAAGATAATATATTTATATTATTTTTTAATATATTTTTCTATATTATATTTATATAATATATAATAAAAATATATTATGAAAATATAAATCTATAATATATTTTTATTTACAGTATGAAAGTAACTTAGATTTTTTTAAGTATTTGAAAAGAAAATATTAAAAAGAAATTAGGGTTTAAACTGGCAGTACACGTGAAAAACTCCCTGACAAACACAAGCTTCTGACGGTTATGGATCCATCTGGTCCATTTTGTGGCATGTATAGACAATGCCTAAGTATTTGGCCTATGTATTAATGTAAACCCAAAGGATATTAAATGACACCCCATGCAAAATTATAGCTATCAATCGTACTAAAGACTTTTCCTGTGCAATAAAGAAATTTGAACATTTAAAATTCACTAGCATACACCACACATTCTTTAGTTGCCTTCTTTACTGATGCAATCTAATGAATTCATTATTTTCTGACAGTAGCAATAATATCCAAGATATAAAGCGAGAAAGAAGGTAGCGTAATGCATTAATTAAAATGGATATTGCAGGATATTGCACAAAATAGATTTGTTGAAAAATGCGTGAGGGATTCTCAGGCATAGGTGCATGAGATAACAACAAACAATGACCTTTTGAAGAATTTTAAGCAAATGCATTTGGAAGGCGTAGAGTTCATCCAATACACATAAACAACCAGCAACAAAAAAAAAAGCTTCCAAGTGAATGCAATCAGCAGGTGGAAAGCCAAAATCCCACAATCATTCCAAAATCCTCCCTAGTTGTGCACAGATGGAAGCTTTAGAACTGTGTATGGACATCCATCAAAAGTGTAAAGCTATTAGCAGGTGTAAATACAAATTCTTGAATCTTAACCAACAATATCTCTCTGCGCCAAACTGGGAGCATAGAAAGGACACACAAACTGTTGGAGAATAGGCACATAATAGATATGTTAAAAGGCTTTAAAATTTTTTAGGCTAATGCAATGGGCAGATGTAAGACTGAATTCCACAATCTTTGCACAGCTTCCTCCCAACACAGGTAAGATATGCGTGTGAGATAAATTCAGACTTCCTATTATGTTCATGCACTGTGGCACTTGGGTTTCATAATTTGTAGATGCAGACTGGTAACTCCAAAACATAGAATTATTCATCGCTTCTTGTCGACACTATCGTTGATAAGGATAAAGGGTCTGAAAATAAAACTTGGGCAAGCTCCAAAGTATACTCTGATGTTGCATACTCATTCAACGATGATGATGAAGAAGGGATAGCGAAACAAAAATCCAAGGCCGAGGTAAATGGAGGAGAATCAGGTGTCTCAAGGAATGGGACATAATGCAATGATGAACTACTTGATAGAATGCCTTACAGAAATGTGGTTGCATGAAATGTAATGATTGTAGCTTGGACACAAAACTATGGAGTCATTAGAAGTTTTGTAAACAACTGAAATAAAATCAATAGCCCCAATCACCAAATGCTTGTCTGTTGTCGTTGCAATACCACATTTTTCCAACTACAACATGGTTTAGCAGCAGATTCAATAAATCTAATATTGCACAGAGAATATTTAATTTGAATTCTTCTAAGTAAGTAAATGTCTTGTCCTTTTTGATGAGCAGGTAAAGTCAACCACAAAATCTATAGAACAGTCTGGCAATAGCAACATTAATGAATACAAGGGACGGCATTAACAAAGACCAGATTTGAACTAGTAATTGACAGATGACCCTTTTAATTGATAGATTTGAGTGTAGAATTCTGACTATTATGATGTGGACTGGCAGCTTTTTCACAAAAAAATATGAGTTTTGTACAAATGAAACTCAAGATGGCTTTACTTTTCCTCTCTACTCACCGATGGTCCATCAACACAACCACCTATATTTCTACAGTATAGATGAAAAGGGTGTTGACAGAGATTTTATTCGCATGGCATACATAGAGGACATTAACAATATGTTTTTAATGTGTACTACAAAACCTTTGGATTGTTTACTTCCTCAAAGAAAATACTATTAGCAGGCTTAAAGCTGAATTTTGCAACCTTTTAAAGACAAAAATCAATCAGTCACAAACAAGAAATTAAAAAAAAACACTAAGATCTGCATTTGTTAAATTTGTACAAACATTATCATATAAATTGGATTAAACAAACCAAACTTCCCTCCTTCTAGCACCATAATGAAGCACCCATAAATCTGCAAACATTCTAAACTCCATAAAGAAGGTTAGTTCACGCAAACTTACTAAATGCTCCTATGAAATAATGCATCATTGCTTCATAAACAAGATAACAACACAAACTAATTGAGAGCATAAAAGCAAGATACATATATATCCCATAGTGGATTGGTGCTTCTTTGATGTGGAAAGAAGCCCTTTCCCAACCCTTGACAAATTGATGATGCAAATGATAATGGGAAAAATTAGCTCTCAATTGAAGAGAGTAACTTTCCATGAATTGTGGATGCTAAGATGAAGAATAAGCCTTCCATTTATGGGTGATCCCACAATAGTGGTTTACAATTTTTGGCCAAACTGGACACTGAACTTTTTTTTTTTTAACTAAATCTTCACTTTCGAGCACGTATAGTGGCTAAACCATGAGGAATTTGAAGATGATGCAAACTAGAGTTGGGTATGTGCAGGATCATGATGGGACAAAAAGTGGCAATATGATGGGTATGTGGCTGACGACTTTTGTTTTCCCCAAAATTGATGAAGTGAAAAGGGTTTTTAAAGGAGATTTTCAACTTTCCACCAATATAATTTATGCTTTAATTTGAATTTAATAAGTAATTATTATTCATTTTCTATTCAAATTACAACTAAAGTCTTGATTGATAGACTAATTGAAAAAAATATATAGCTTTTAAATGATATCACATTTTTGAAACCAAAACATGTGTCACATTCTATGCTTCACATACTAGAGGATTAAAAAAGAAATTGAATTTCATGAATTTTTGACCAAGTTAAGGTGGTCAGACATACAATTTTTTTATATTTTAAAAAGTTTTAATAAAAATTCATAATTAATTATCTACTTGGAAAAAAATTACAAAAAAATATGCATCATATCGAGACATGAGTCCTCTACTTATATCTAAAATCTTATAAAACAATATTATCATTTTATTGTGGTTAGGGTGGTTAGATAGACACCTACTTAATTTTTCCCTGAAATTTAAGTACTACTCCATTGAAATTTTAAATTTTCACCAAATAGATTTCTTTTTTTTAAACAAACCTAGTAGTTTAGAAACTACATTTCTATAGATTCTATTCTTATATATTTTTGAAATAATATAGATAAATTATTCAATTTTTTATGTCAAGTTGCCTAACTCTGATTTTTTTTTATTTTTTTGCCACTTAAGGGCCTATTTTTTCCATGATGATCCTGCGCATACCCAGTTTCGTGAATTTTTTTCTGTAGATTATGAATATATTTTTTTCAAAATTTTTGGAATTAGATTGCACTTCTTTTTCCATCACCCTCAAAAACTATTTTTTTTTAGAGAACAACATTTTAAAAAAGTGACGCTCACCGTATAACGCATAACTTTTTTTCCATGAAAGATAAAATTATAATTATTTTGAGTTTAGATTTTTAACTCCGATATCTAGTGCTTCCACTTGGTTAGATTATTTTTTATTTAAGTTTTTTTTCCTTAATCAAGTTTCGAAGTCAAACCAATTACAATGCAAACATAGCGCGACCATATAATGCGTAACTTTTTTTGTATTTATCGAAATTCAATTTATTTTTTTGTTGGATCAAGGACTTCAATATTTGGTGCACTCATTTAAAAAAAATAAAAAATAATAATCTTCTATTTTTCCACATGTACAGAACAAAGAGCTTGATTTTTGATGAAAAACCTACATTCACAAGAAATAAAAAATAAATATAATAATTTAATTTAATTTAATTAAATTTATACTTTTTTGGAAGCTTATAATAAGGACTACATACTTATAAATTTTGTTTTAAATGAATTCATTTGATCCCCCAAAAGGTAAATCAAAAGTGGTTTTATATCAACATTTTGATAGGTGTAAAGGAGACTCCATTATAGGTACATGGTTTAAGACTAGCGGGGTTCTATCCAAGGGGGCTTGGTCTAACTTGGTTTGATCAAACCCACTTCAATTAGAATCCTTTAAAAGGAGCTTTTCAAGGCTTAAATTAGTATATTTTCTAAAAATATGTGATTTCAGCAAAAATCAGGATGTCCCAAAAAGTGTAAACCACTATTGTGGCAACACCCTTATAGTATATTTTGATGAGAGAAATAGCCAAATGGATGAATGTGGGACAAATATTTAGCCAATCGAAAAGTGCCATTTTTCCAAATCTGAGTGGATGGAGGATGTGCAAGTTTTGGTCAATGTGCCAATAAATGAGATTGGTTGGCCTTTTTCAAATTCAAATTTGGTTTGTTGGAGGGAGAAAAAGTGATATAAATTCCAAGTGGGGGACATGTAAGAGGGAAGTTATTGCCATGTTTGAAGGGACAAGTCAACTTGCTTTCAAATTCAAACTTGAGGAATATTCCCAAAAGATGCTTTGTTGAGGGAAAATGTTGATTTTAATAAATGAATTAAAATGCTTTATTGGTGCAAGTGGGAGAAGCTAGAGGATGTGATGGGTGATTGGATTAGATTGATCAGGATTAGATTAGTTAAGATGATGTTAGATGCTTTTGACCCATTTGACTTAAATACTTTGATTTATTTAAATCAAAAGGGATCGAATATGCATTTGGGATTTAATTTAAATAAATTTTGGTTTATTTAATTAAAAGGGTGATGTGAGACCTAAATTAAACAAATTTGATTTATTTAATTTAAATGGATGACCTTAGTAGATTGAATTTAATGAATTTGATTTATTTGATGATTGAATTTAGTGAGATTGATTTATTTAATGAGCGGATGAGTATGAATTTAATTAAGTGCACAATGCTAATTTGATGTGTCTACAACACTCACAAAGAAAGGTCTCAAACATATCAAAGAGACTCAACCAAATTGCAATTAATTAAGAAACTAGAGAACAAGAAGGTCATTCAATCACATAATTTAATCCAAGAAATCAAAGACATTACTCAAGCATAACAACCTATCCTCAAAGGCTACTTACCTAGTTTCGACTAACCTGACTCATCTAAACGAACCAGCCAATTCAAATAAGCCAAGACTAAGATGAAGGGTTCACTTACTAAATCTAAGCTGAGTTGAATCTTCTAAACCAAGTTTAGGTTGTGAGTGTGTGTAAGCTCAGTTAGGTTTCATTTGTGGTTACCAGACCAATCACTTCTCCCGAGTGATACTTCCCCTCCATTCTAGAGGATTGAACTTGTCCCTATAGCTAGCTTAGTACAAGACCAAGGTAGTTAGACATTCAAAATAAATCCATATGCATCATAAAAATTTAGCATATTCATATAGTAATGCATGTTCTTGTAGTGTAGTAAAATGCATACCCTTGCATTTTCATACTTGTTTGGGCCCACCTTTCTTTATTTATGCTCCTTTATGGCTTAATTGGTCCTATTTTGTGTCCACAAGCCCTATGAATTACATATTTTTCTGGTTAATCCCGACATTCTTCAATGCATAAATGATAATTTAATGAATCCATCACTGTGTCCCTCATTTTTGGGTTGGGACTAAAATGCAACCTAGGGTGTCTTTGTCCCCAAAGGCTCTCAGGACTGGGTGATTTTGAGATATCCTGATTGGACCCCTTTTTGGTGTCTGTGCCCCAAGTTTTTAGGACTTGGCACTAAGATGCCACCTAGGGCATCTTAGTCCTCCTTGAGTCACTTTTGGGATTTAATTTCAAATTATGTCTGGATTTAGCCTCCTTTATTTAACGAATTCATATGTTGGCTTGGTGTGATGTAATTTCAGGATATTAAGTGCATAGATAAGTATAAGTACAAGGTTCCTTCTATCATTTTTCATCCTAAGCAATATATCAAGAATTCAAGAGCATATTTATCAAGCATTTGGAGCCATTTCAAGATTCAAGTGTCATATCAAAGATCTTCTTGCATCATGTGTGTTGTGCTAGGATTTTTTATGTAGGGTTTTGATTCAAGCAAGAAATTCAAGTCCATATTCATTGCAACCATTACAAACAAGTCTGTAGACTTTATAAGGGTTTGGTGTGTTGTAGAATTGCATGTTTTTCATTCACCATTTCCATCATTATTGCTATTTCATTTCAAGGTTTAATTACCAACAAGGGGTTTGACCAAGGAAAACCCCCATTCACTAACAAACAACAAGTTTTTCAATCTTGCATATTTGTGATTGCAGATTTAGGTTGAAGACTTGAAGATCACATGGAGTGCAAAGTTGCATTACAAATTTTTCATCTTCACAGAAACTAACCTATAGGCTGAATCCAAAAGTTTCAAAACCCGAGATTAGAAGAGAAGCATGTGCAGAACATGAAGCTTAGGATCTTGTTCAGAGTTTGTAGAAATTCAAAACAAGACTAATATTCCATCTTGGGCGTCTTAGTCCTCTTGAGCATATTTTTTAGAGATTCCTTCAAATCTGGTTCTAACATCCAAACACTCTGTATTTTCCCCAAAAAACAACAATGGGACTAATACGCCATCTTGGGAATCTTAGTCCTCCATAACACTTTTTGGCAGCATCATTACATTTCTAGAATCCTCACAGTATCTCTAGACTTCCCAGGTACACACATACTATCTCCTTGTTACATAATTTCATTATTGGAATCTCTCATTTGGCTTACATTTCTAATTTTAGGTCATTTTCCATGTCACATTGTGTTTTCCAACATTCTATTTTTGAAGCATTTGGTTGGTGGTGAACCCCTTATAAGTCAAAGAATACCCTCCTAGGTCCTTCCTAATTGAGAATTGACTCACCTTGTGAGGTTGTTAGTCAATCCAATTGGGACTCCTAGGAGATTAGTGAACGATTAGTCAAAAAAAGAGTGATATCCTTAGGTATCCATTTATCTTCTCATTATTTCTTCATCAATTTAAAAATAATTACTCTTTCAAACATAATACCTATTTTAGTATTCCATTCCTTTACCAACATATAAAATCATGATTACATTTACCATCCTATTTACCCATGAAGGTAAAAGTAAATTAGTAACAACAAGATAGAGTATGACATACTTCCCCCTTGTGAATCATCATCCTTGATGATTTAAAGAACTTTAACATATAGATAAATTCAAATAAAGGTTCTACTTACCACTTCTAATTCATGTAAGAACTATAACATAATCTTCACTTTAACATCACTCCTTGCAATCTTATCCTTCCTAGACCTTGCATCGAGTGTCTCTTGTTTACAAATAGGGAGAACTTGTGTCTTACACATAATTTCTCTCTCAAAGAGATTTATACATTATAATCATATTACCACATATGTACTAAAACATCAAAAATTGAGATGGGGAACTCTACCTTTGAGGAGATAGAGTTCCTATTTCACATGCTTGTTTCATTCAAGGAAACCCTAGAGATCTCAATCCAATGTAGAAAGGGGAAAGAGATCTAGCAATAGGGTGATCCTAGGGTTTGATTAGAAACTAAAGAGGGGTTCACCACCAAAATAGGGCTTGGAAAGACTAATGATATGCAAGATATAATGTTGAAACCTAATATAATGCAAAACTTCACTAAATGACCTAGAAATGCATGTAAATCAAAAAATAAAGATGAGAGATCAGAGGTGTGCACCTAGAAACCTGCGAGAGCTTGAATGAAATCCTAAAATGTTGAAAATGTTAAAATTAATACTTGTTGGGACTCAAACACTAGTCTTGGAAATTTAGTCCCATATTAGGGTTTTTGGATAGGAATAGAAATATGGTAGAGATATGTTTGGAACTCCTGAAAAATGCAAATTTCACTGTACTAGGACTTAGAAGCCAAAAGTGGCATATCAGTCTAGTTTGGATTTTCTAGAAAATCAGGACCTAAATCTTCTCTTCAATCCTTGCTCTTCCTTCTTGACTTAGTTTCTGGATTTGAATATGAAGTTACTGCTATGTAGATGTTCTCCAGTGGTCTTCTAAGTAAGGTGACAACTTTGAATGACTTTGCAACTTAACAACTTCATTGCAATCTTGCTCCTTAGGGGATCTTCAACCTAGACCTACAAATCACACACTAAAGAGAGGGAAAAATATTATTTTGTTAGTGCAAAGGGGTTTCCTTGGTCAAACCTCAATTTTGGTAATCAAACCTTGTAATGAAATCAAATAAGATAAAGGAATGATGAATGAACAAAATGTAATGTTGCAACTCACCAAACCCTAGCAATAAAGTATTGCAAAGATGTATGAAGTGGCTACAATGGATGTACATCTTTACTCTTGCTTGAATTTGATAGATCTTGAATTGTATGCTAGCTTGAATCATGAAACCCCACATCATAATTGTTAGCTCAAAAATAAACATGATGCTTGATGGTTGACTAATGCTCCAAAACACTTGATAAACTCTTGAAGGCTCTTGAATTCTTTTTTAAACACTTGAATTCTCATGTGAACTCAATTTTTCTATTAAGACCACTCTCATGAAAGTGTTAGGTGAAAATTAGTGAAATAACCTTGTATTTATACTTGTTTATGCCAAATTTCCCAAAATTACAACACTACAAACAAGTCCATCAAATCTAGGAGGATAAAATCCCACCAATAATTTGAATTAAATTTAATTTTGGGCCACATGAGACTCATATGCTAGAAGTAGCATATGAGTCCCATTAGGCTTAGCTATGGGACACATTTTTCAAAACTGCTTAGATTCATGTGAAATCGGGATTAGGGCCCCAAAAAATAGGTGGGACCCATACTCCCAAGGTGGCGTATGAGTTGTAGATCACTAAATCTTGGTCATATAATAAAAAAATACCTTAATTATGATTAGATTTTGGTTTATGTCTCAATTATCCTTAGAAAGTTGCATTAATTAATGCTTTGTGGATGCAAAATAATGCCAAATAAAGCATAAAGAAGCCCAATTAATAATGAAAACCATAGATTAGTGTGAAAGTGTGGTACAACACTTTTCAACACCTTAAATAAGGTACAAATAGGTTCAAAAGGTCCCAAGACCTAATGTGAATGTGTTAAACACATTACAACACTAAATCAAGGCAACATTAATGCTCAATTTAACGAGGGCCCAAAAAAGTAAGGAAAAGGGATTTTTTTTCATTGCCACATGTGCATCTTAAGTACAATAGTAACTATATACCACATGAAACCTATGCCATAGTGACTAGAAAATATGTTCTAATTGGACAATAATTTTATCCTTAATGTAACCCATATAGGTAAGGAATGTCAGTGTATTGTACACTACACCATGGGTCCCATCCTTCCCTTAGGTATTTACACCTTCTAATAACTTAGAAGATGAGTATGTCCATTACTTACACATACATTTTCCTTAATCATTGTGAACAAGGGAAATGGAGTCACAACTTCTCTTATCCACACCTAAAAGGGGAATGAAGGAAGAGGAATCCGATTTCAAAAGTTCACACTCAAGAATAATTCCATGAGATTCCAATTCATTAGAGATTGAAATCTGTCAAAGGAGATTGTTCCTAAGGCTGTAAATTGATAAAGAAGATAAAATATGGATGCAAAATTGAACCAAATATTTTATGAGTGTGAAATGCTATGACTCTCTTTTGCTCAATTAGGGTCTTTCACCTAATGGAAAGAGATAGATACCACACCCAAAATCTAGGTGGTTCACTCAAACTAATGTATGTATGATGAAATTATGCCTAAATGCAATGATATAAATGAAAAAAACTAATAAAATGGATTGTTTATTAATGTAAAACTATTGAAATGCATGTTTTTTGAAAACACATTGTGATATGTAGAAACACCTAGAAATGAATGCAAATTGCAACAAAAATGGATGAAACTGAAAGTGTGCACCTGAGATATTGATGAAGACTAGAAATGACTTGTAGAATTCTATTGATCCAATTTTTTATGCCTGGTGGGACTCATTCGCCATTCTAGGTGAATTAGTCCCATATCTGTGAAACTGTTCTGGAGCTCGTTTCAGACAAATGAGTATCCAAAAATGTAGGAAACAAAAATCAGGCCTAGAAGTGGGACACATTCGCCACCCATGGTGAATGAGTCCAATTTTGAATTTCTAGAGATTAAAAGGTGGAAATAGGGGCCTTCGGTCTGAACTTTCTGCTTCTTTAGGTGTCTAGTTCTGAAACTATTGAATTCAGGCCTGAAAATGACTTTTTGTTGATATTTTTCCTTAGACAATAAAGAAAAGACTTAAAAAAATTTGCAACTTGATATTCAATAAATTCCAAGCTTCCAAGATGCCTAAATATACAAATACACAAGAAGAGAAGGAGAAATGTTGGATGTTAGGGCATGGGGGTTTGCCTTGGTCAAACCCCTTTGTAGGTAATTAAACCAAAATGATGAAAGAATACAATGAAGCATACAAAAATGGATTTATTACCTTTCCATTATGTTTGATCTTGGATTTCTACAACAATGGAGGAATTTTCTACCCTTGAATGTCTTTGGAAGCTTTCTTGATTTAAAAACCCTAACTTGCTTGACTTGATAGAGAAGATAGATGATGAATCAATGATAAGAGATGTGTGTATGAGTTAAGATATGTAAATTAGGGTTTAGAGACTTGATTTTATAGGGATTGAATCACCTTATTCAACCGTTAATTGGATCCCCAAGGATGACATGAAGAAAAATTAAACTTAAGACCTAATTTTTCCCGCTCAAAAGTAAAAAATTGCCCAACTGGGACTCATTCACCACCTTGGGAGAATCAGTCCCACCTGGTAGGGAGTTGTTCATCACCAATTGTGAATTAGTCCCAGAGGGGCCCATTTTCTAGCTACGATGCTAGGAAGTAAGGAAATAAGGATCATATGGTGACTTTGTCAGGTATTTGATCAAATTATCCCTCGCGATGCACAATATGGGGTAATAGGGGCCTATTAGTGATGATGTAAAGGCAAATTAGGGCTTGGAATACAAAATTCAATATGAAAGTGTGATTAAATACACTTTTTACAACACCAAAATGAGGTCCACACAGCATAGGAAGGCACAACATCCAATGTAAACATATATGACACATTACAACACTAGATTAACATTAAGTTTAATTCACAAGCCTTCTAGTTTAATGTGATAATGTCACTAAACACATTTTATAATGTTGAATTAAGGGAGAACAGGTTCATTAAGTCTAGAAAAGCATGAAAGTCTTTTACAACAATTTACAACACCTGTACAAGACATCAGTAGATGCATTTCAAAGGGTCCAAGACCTAGTGTGGATGTGAAAAACACCTCACAACACCAAATCAAGGCATCATTAAGTCAAATTTATCATCAATTATTCTCCAAATCAAGCAAATTTATTTTTTTCTATAGTACATTTAGCCCCCAATTTAGTGAGAGGATGAACTTGCTTCAAACCCACACTAAAGTAGAAATTCAAGAGAAATCTGAGTGTATAGATGAAAATGACAAGGAATAACAAAGATCAAGAAGGAAGTCAAGCCCCCAGGATCCAAGATCCTAATTTAAACCATCAAGATAAATAATCATGTAATGGAAAGAACTAAAGGAAAGAAAAATGAGGTGGAAAAGATGCACTCACTATGGGGCCATAGAACATTAGGTCGTCCATGGGGTGAGATATCCCAAAGAAGTGTTTTAGTGAGAAAGTCATGCCAGTGTGTTAGCTTCCCATGGTATAATGAGAAATTCATGAGCTAGTGTGTCGGCTTCCCATTATACTAACCATAACAAAGTTATGTTCCTAATAACATTCATAAGGCACCATAATGTAATGCTTTTGTAAATGTTTTTGAATATGTGAAGAATTTTGCTAAAGGGGATTTTGCTTTGTTTATGGAAGGTCTTCTTCTTAGGGAGCATTATTCCTGATGTCTCCAAGAGAGGACAAGTCAAGGTGTAAAATCGTTATCCATGGGATGCCTCATTCACATCAGGCCACTTCAGTTGATTCAACACTCTTAGAAGAAATCAAAGCCAATGTCACCACCAAGAAGAAAAATCACACCATGAAATTTGCACAATGATGTTGTCTATGTATGCCCCAACTTTAAAGTGGTTGCTAACACCATTACTATGTGAAATTGCTTTAAAGTATAAGAGAATATTAGAGCTTATTCAAAAATCCCTATGCCAAGTCATATATTTTTAATAAGCTACATCATGAAGAAAGTAGGTATGTCACATGTGAGTCAATCTTAAGACATGTCGTCCATATACCAAGCTTGATCTTATACATTCATGAAAGGTTAATGATTAGTCAAAAGAGACAATGAAAAGTGACATATGGGGATAAGGATTTATCACCCTTTCCCCCCACTTAGTGTAGGGCAAGGGTGAGCCTAGAATGGATTATGGTATGCTACCCCTTGCGATGGATGCAAAACATGCAATAGTGAGTATGCTATGATTCTACAACTATTACATGGAAAGGAGAAACAAGTAATTTTATTTATTTGGAGAAGGAAACAAAGTTTCTAGTTGATACATGTTTAATGAGGTATCCATCAATTTAGGATGTACGAAGGGTAGAGTTTGCTTGGAAGAATCTTGTGTGATAGTATTGATGTTGAGTGAAGGTGTGTTGGATGAGTTGATTTATATGAGACGACAATCACAAAGACTATGATTTGGTGCTTTTTTTTTAGGATCTAGAGGGGCATGGATACTTTTTTCTATAGAATCACATCCTTTTTCTTGTTGTTTCATAAGATTTTTATGTTTGCAATTGGCTTTGATTGTATATACTTTTTTACATATGTGAGCAATGTCATTGTAACTTGGTTGGTATGAAACATTATTTGTAGGTGGGTAAAGGATGAGTTTAGGTTGGTTTTGAGGTTGTTGCTTGTGTGATGGTGTGTAAAGAATTAGAGGATTCTTCAGATAGCCCATGGGTTACATATGCGGTTCATTGATTGAGGGGGATCTAATGGACACTTGCGCATTCATAACATTGGTGGTCTTGGTTCTATGTATCCCTATTGAAGACATATCATTTTTTTGCACTATAATAGTCTTCTTAGGAGGAGAATTCATAGGAGAACAACAATCCAATTGTTCTTGGCTTTCAAGGATTGGTTCAATGGTTTAAGTGTCTTGTTCCATAAGATTCTCATGATGCTCATCAATTGGATCTTGTAAAACCATAATATTGTCTTCTCTAATAGGAGAGATATTATTAGAGGGGAAAATTTGATTGTTGTCCATATTATCATTGTCTTGTGCCAAAAAATCTACCCTAGTAGGAGAGCTTTTAGGAAAGTGACAATCAAGAGGTGCATCACATGTCATGCTTAGATGAACTGTAAAGAAGCTTCATCACAAAGAGGGGGGACATGACATGGAGGACAACTAGGATTTTCATGTGTGTCAATAATTGGATCTTCTTGTTCAAATAGACCCTTCCAATTGTTAGGAACATTAGGAAGGAGATAAATAATGCTATCACTCTCAATCATTGGGTGTCTTGATCACCAACATATACTCCACACAAATGTGTTTGTCATGATAATTCACAAAAGCATTGTCACAAATAGGGGAGGTGTTGGGAGATGAATGGAGACTAGGTAGAGTGGTGGAAATGAATTCATCTTGTATTGTTATACTATCTTCCCAAGGGGAATGAGGAGAAGAACAAAAAAGATCTTCATGATGCTTAATGATTGTACCTTCTTTTTCCAAGATACCTTTGTCACTAAAAGGAGAGGTATTAGAAGAAGTACAATTATGATCATTATGTTTACCTATGTTTGAATTCCCTTCTAACACATCATCCTCACAAATGGGAGAGATAGGAGGGAGTTTAAGTTTAATACAAGTGTTTGCATTTTCATTCTCTTGCACTAAGAGACAATCATAACTAGGGAATGCATTGAATGAATGATTAACATGCTTATGAACTAACTTTTTCGATGAAAAATTGGAAAGTATAGATACTAACATTTTTGAATAACAATCTATGCAAACAAAAAATGTAATGTAAAATGCTGAAAGGAAATGCAAATCTTTAGATGATAATGGATTGATTATGCTATGCAATAATGTGAAAATGAAAAGTTTGAAATGTAGCGATGCATGAAATGAGCTAATTTAAGCTAAATCTAATGAAATGCATGTTACAAAAACTCAACCAACTAATACATCTAGGTAATGGCACCAAACAGAAGCTTAAAAATAGGGTTTTCATTTTTGTAAAAGGTAGTTTTAGGGGTGAAAATGGACCGATTCGCCCAAGGTGGTGAATGAGTCCTAGTGGGGATGTTTTTCAGAATTTTCCAAAATTTCTATGTGATTTTTATGTTTTTTGAGTTCTATTATGTAGACCTAAGTTAAAAATGCAGAATTTCAAAAAATGTAAATGAAATTAGATGTCAAAATTGCAATCTTAATACACTTTTTATGAATGCAAAATTTGAAACCTAGCATGCAAATCCTAATGCAAAATCAATGTGAGGCTATATCTATGATGAAATACTGCAAATCAAAAAATTATTTAGAAAGAAGTTTCACCAAAATGAACCAAATATTTTATGAGTGTGAAATGTTATTACTCTCTTTTGCTCAATTAGGGTCTTTCACCCAATGGAAAGAGATAGATCCCACACCCAAAATCTAGGTTGTTCACTCAAACTAATGTATTCATGATGAAATTATGCCTAAATTCAATGCTCTAAATGAAAAAAACTGATAAAATAGATTGGTTATTAGTGTGAAACTATTAAAATGCATGTTGTTTGAAAACACATTGTGATATGCAGAAACACCTAGAAATGAATGCAAATTGCAACATAAATGCATGAAACTGAAAGTTTGTACTTGAGATATTGATGAAGACTGGAAATGACTTCTAGAATGCTGTTGTTCCTGATTTTTAGGCCTGGTGGGACTCGTTTTCCATTCTGGGTGAATTAGTGCTAGATTTGTGAAACTATTCTGGAGCCTGTTTCAAAAAAATGGTTGTCCAAAAATGCAGAAAACCAAAATTAGGCCTGGAAGTGGGATTCATTTTCCACCCATGGAAAATGAGTCCACTTTTGAAGTTTTGAAGATTCAAAGGTGGAAACAGGGGCCTTCGATCTACACTTTCTGCTTCTTCAAGTGTTTGGTTCTAAAACCATCGAATTCGGGCCTAAAAATGAGATTTTGTTGATATTTTTCCTTAGAAAATTAAGATAAGAATTAAAAAACTTTGCAACTTGATCTATGATGATTTCCAAGCTTCCAAGATGCCTAAATCTGCAAATACACAAGAGGAGAAGGAGAAATGTTGGATGTTAGGGTATGGGGGTTTGCCTTGGTCAAACCCCTTTGTAGGTAATTAAACCAAATTGATGAAAGAATGTAATGAAGCATGTAAAAATGGAGTTATTACCTTTCCATGATGTTTGATCTTGGATTTTTGCAACAATGGAGGAAGATTCTTCCCTTGAATGTATTTAGAAGCTTTCTTGATGTAAAAACCCTATTGCTTGACTTGGTAGAGAAGATATATGATGAATCAATGATGAGAGATGTGTGTATGAGTTAAGAGATGTAAATTAGGGTTTAGAGAACTGATTTTATAGGAAATTCACCTTATTCACTTGTTCATTGGATCCCCAAGGCCAACATGAAGAAAAATTCAACTTAAAACCTATTTTTTCTTGCTCAAAAGTCAAAAAGGGCCCAAATGGGACTCATTCGCTAGATTGGGCGAATCAGTCCCACCTGGTGGGGACTCATTTTCCATAGATGGTGAATTAGTCCCAGAGGGGTCCATTTTCTAGCTACGATGCTAGGAAGTAAGGAAATAAGGTTCATATGGTGACTTTTTCAGGTATTTGATCAAATTATGCCTCAAGATGCACAATATGGGGTAAAAAGGGTCTATTCGTGATGATGTAAAGGTCAATTAGGGATTCAAACACAAAATTTAATGTGAAAGTGTAATTAAATACACTTTACAACACTAAAATGAGGTACACATAGCCTAAGAAGGCAGAACATCCAATGTGAATGTGTAAGACACATTACAACACTAGATTAACATTAAGTTTAATTAACAACCCTTCTAGATCAAATTGATAATGTCATTAAACAAATTTTTATAATGTTGAATTAAGGGGGAATGGGTTCATTAAGTTTAGAAAAGCATGAAATTCTTTTACAACAATTTACAACACCATTACAAGACATCAATAAATGTATTTGAAAGGGTCCAAGACCTAATGTGGATGTGAAAAAAACCTCACAACACCAAATCAAGGACTCATTAAGTGAAATTTATCATTAATTATTCCCCAAATAAAGTAAGTTGCCTTTTTTCTATGGTACATTTAACCCCCACTTTAGTGAGAGGATGAACTTGCTTCAAACTTACACTAAAGTAGACATTCAAGAGAGATCTAAGTGTACAAATGCAAATGACAAAGAATAAAAAAGATCAAGAAGGAAGTCAAGCCCTAGGATCCAAGATCCTAAGTCAAACCATCAAGATACATAATCATGTAATGGAAAGAACTAAAGGAAAAAAAATGAGGTGGATAAGATGCGCTCACTATGGGGCCACACAACATCAAGTCATCCGCGAGGTGAGATATCCCAAAGAAGCGGTTTAGTGAGAAAGTCATGCAAGTGTGTCAGCTTCCCACCCTATAATGATAAAGTCATGCTAGTGTGTCGACTTCCCATTATACTAACCATAGCAACGTTATGTTCCAAATAATATTGATAAGGCACCAAAATGTAATGCTTTTTTGTAAATATTTTTGAATATGTGAAGAATTTTGCTAAAGGGGATTTTTCTTTGTTCATGTAAGGTCTTCTTCTTGATGAGCCCAAAATGTGCTCATAGTTTGGATATCATGATGAACTTTTAATACATTTCCTTTTGTTATTCATGGTTGTTTAAACTCTTTTGAAACCTTTTATTGGGATATCCTGTAGCAATACACTTTCATGTTCCTATAGCCTATCGTGTTGTCTTATCTATATTTATTACCCTATTGACTCCCTAAATGACTGGTATATTGCATATAGTTTTTGAATGATGAAATAGATTTAAGTATGTGATTAATGAATGAATATTATGTATGTGCCATGTGTCTTTTCTTTCGCATCTATTACCTTGTGTTTCACAGGTTGTTGAAGAAAGTATGATCAAGTCAAGCACAACCAATCTCGACCTTGTAGTAAAGTCTATTTCTTGCACGACTTTGAGGAAGCTCTGGCGAAGACTCTTTGACCGAAACTGTTGGGAAGGATTTTTAATGGCAGCCAATCTGGAAAGAGTGGAGCGCTGGATTCTCTTTGGATCGGGTTGAACGGATAAATTCATGTATGAAGTTTGTTCCTCTATTTTGGGATACATTTTACTTCCACATCTTTCTTTGTTAGGGTTAGTTAGTTAGTTGTTCTCCTGACTTTAAATAAGTGCTCCTCCTGCACGAGTGAGCAGAAGATGGTTAGAAGTAAGATAGAAGCATAGTGATAGGGAGATAGAAGATATCATGTAAGAGTTAGTATGATAATAATAAAAAGCAGAATCTATATGACAAGAGATAGAGTTTGTTGTTAGTTTTCATATCAACAAAGAAATTTGTATACCATTATGAGTTTATGAATAAAGTTTGATGAAGTTCTGAGTTTAGCACTTGCGTAATTAGTATATGCTTGCTAAAGGGGCCCACTTAGTAAGTATCTGTAGCTAGTTAGTTAGTTGTTCTTTTTCTGTTGATTATCAGTTAGATTTCATCTTTGAAGTTTTCATATAAACTCAGTCTTATATTGTTCCTGCAGCATTGGGAATCCATCCCTGTGCCTGTTCCTACAGCATAAGGCCAGTTCATAGTTTGTGTCTCAATTGTAGCTGTTATGATTTCTGCTTTGGTTAAATCATGGTTGAGTTAAAAGAACTTTGCATTACCTTCCTGTAGCGTAGATAGAATTCTTTCCAAGTGTTTATTTCTGTTAAGTTGTGACTGAAACTAGTTCTTAGTGCATATATTGTTCTGCTCCATTCAAAGTATACGTTCCCTGGTTTGACAAGTAAATGAACATCCATAAAGAGATATTAGTCACCTACTGGAATGTCCAATTCCCAGGATAGGTTTTATTGTGATTTTCAAATCCTTTTTGTGGGCGCGACCATTTTTGGCACCATTGTCGGGGATGGAGTCAAGCTAAGAACTCGTCAGAAGTCATTTTTAGCATTAGTTTAGTTTGTTAATAAAAAATTTTCAAAATCCTTCAAATCACCATTCATTCTATTGCATGCATAGAAGAAGAGAAGCGCTGGGAAGGTTTCTCCCTAAAAAACTATTTGTTGAACTACCATTTGACCTAGCCGACGAAGAACCTGAGAAAAATCCATTCGCTCTGATATTCCAACAAGAAAATATGGAAAATAATCCACCTAATCCACCTCCTGCTTTCGAGTTTCCCATTGTTCCTCAGCGAGATACTAATAACCTTAAAAATATTCCTTCCTCATTACTTCCGAAGTTCTATGGCCTAGTTATGGAGGATCCTAAAACTTTCCTGTTTGAGTTTGATATCCTCTATCACAGCTATGATTACACTTCAGATGCACACACATTGAGATTGTTTCCTTCCACCTTGAAGGAAGGAGCTCTTAGATGGTTCATGAGTTTGGGAAGAGGTGTTGTTGATAGTTGGGCAGCCATGCAAACAAAATTTCTTGAGAAATATAAGAAATACTGTAAGAGTGGAAGTAAGGGAGATGATATATTCAGAATTCAACAAAAGGAGGATGAAAGCCTGGAAGACTACATCTCAAGCTTCTTGTTTTCTCTAAAAAAGAACTCAAACCATACTCTCAATAAAGACTCTCAGAAACTACTTTTTCTAAGAGGAATCAGTGATGCCTATATAGATACTCTGGACCTGATGGGAGGAGGTGATATAACCCAACTGCCTTGGGATGATATTAATAAAATATGTCTTAATTACTCCCGAGCAAATGTGAAGAAGGGTAGAGGTCATCAAGCTACAGTGGGTAAGTCTTCTTCCAGTGGAGTTTCCCGGATGGAGATGACAAATTTGCTGTCTGATTTCAAGCAGGAAATCATAAACAACATGGCTACATAGTTGGACACTATGCAAGCTCGAAAGAAACATGAGGAAGCTGAAGCAATGTTGGCTGAGTTCTGTCTGCATTGTAAACAGAAGAAACGTGACTGTAGATGCAAGATGGTGGCCAACATGGAGGCTAAACAGTTTCCTACTGATTTTAAGATGATAGAAGGTGATGATGACCAAATCTTCTTTGTTGCACAAAGGAGGCCATGGGCCCCAAGACAAAGTATGCCTCAGGATCCTTTGCAAAATTTTGGTTCATATAATAGTCAATGGCAAAATCAGTACCCTCTAAACTATAGGCCATACTCCCAACCTCGGTGGAATAACCCTTGGCCAAATGCCCAGCAAAATCATTGGCAAGCCTCACAAAGGAACTGGCAACCACCTCAGCAAAATCAGTGGCAGCCTCCACAAGGGAATTGGCAGTAGCCTAACCAATGGAGAGGAGGCCAGCAATGGTCAAATCCAACCGCAGGTTTCCTGCAGCAACCCCAGCAACAATCCATTATGCCACCTCCTGCAGCTAATCAAGGTCAAAATCCAAAATCAACCCAACTACCGGTTCAAGCAACACCTAATCCAAATAACCAGTAACCGTAGCAGCAGCAAGTCTATTTTGTTAATCCTAATCATCAGCCTGCATATGCTCTTAACCTGAATAGTATTAATTTATGTTCAAGAACCATGCTTCCCACACCATCTCCTCCCATAATCTCAGAATTACCATTTGAGGAGACTGACCAAGAAGGAGAAGATATCAATGACCAATCCCAACCAAATTAGCTAGTTCAGATCCCATCATTACCTAAGTCATCTGATAAAGTGCCCCCTCCTTTCCCACAAAGATTGGAAGGTGAAAATGTGAAGAAACAAGAGGAACCCACCTTTGATATCCTTGACCAGCTAAAGAATATGTGTGAAAATTCCCTTATTCCAAGCTATCAAAGAAGTACCTATCTATGGCAAGACCATCAAGGAGGCATGTTTGAAGAAACTGGGGAGGAAAAAGAAAGACCCTCAAACTGTCCATGTAATAGGCCAACTCTCTGACTTAATGCTAGGGAAGCTTAGCATCCTAAAATATTTAGATCCAGGAAGTCCTGTTGTGAAGATAAATGTTAATGGGTTGCAAATTAAGAATGTTTTAGTAGATCTTGGTGTAGCTATCAATGTCATGACAAAGGACCTGGTTGTAAAACTTAATATTTCAGAAATAAGAAATACACCTACAATATTACAGCTTGTTGATAGCTCAACTGTCAAACCTAATGGGGTAGTCGAAGACCTGGTAGTCACCTTGGATTCCTGAGAATACCCTGCTGATTTCATGGTCTTATCTCCAAAGGCATCATTGGGGGGATACCCTATCATACTAGGAAGGCCCTGGTTGGATACTGCTGATGCTTACATTAGTTGTAGGTCAGGTGACATGACAATATCTGATGGATATAGCACAAAGAAGCTTACCCTTTATTCTCCAACACTACCCCAACTTGAGTCTGGAGATGTTGCTTGGCCAGATTTGGGAGAAGAGGAAGAAGTGAACTCTGTGGCCAATTTAATGATGATTACCAGATAGCCTTTCATTACACAGCAAGAAGAAGAATATATAATGTCCAATATCCTACTGAATAACTAGGTACTGAATACTTTCATTGTGAGAAAAATCCACATTCCTTGCAGACTATTCTTTTTCTGGCCATATCAGCTCATTATCCTGCAACAACTGATTGCTCACACACCTTACTACCCCATGAGGTAGACATGCCATTTTTGTCTGAAGTATCTATGATAGACTTAACCTCCCAAGTTGAGGTAGTTGCAAGAAAAACCTTGTGCATTAATAAAAACCTCACCAGTGAGCAACAATAATCTATGATCAAAATGCTTACCAGTCATAAGTCAGCTTTTGCATGGGACTATGGAGATATGAAGGGTCTAGACTCAAAACTCTATACACATCGCATATATATTAATAGTGACTTCAAACCTATCAGACAGCCTCAAAGAAGAATCAATCCAGCTTTGAGAGAGATTGCTAAAGAAGAATTGTAGAAAATGTTGGCAACTGGCTTTATCTACCCAATCTCTGATAGTCAATGGGTTTCCCCATTGGTCATTGTTCCTAAGAAAGGAGGAAAATGGAGGTTATGTGTAGATTACAGAGAACTTAACTTAGCAACAAAGAAAGATTACTTTCCTCTTCCATTTATTGATCAAGTTCTGGATAATTTAGCTGAAAAGAAGTACTTCTCATTCTTGGATGGCTTCAGTGGATACAATCAGATCAAAATTGCTCTTGAGGATCAGGAAAAGACTACTTTTACATGCCCTTGGGGAATATTTGCCTATTCAGTTTTTCCTTTTGGTCTCTGTAATACTCCTGCAACTTTTCAAAGGGTAGTCATAAGTATCTTCTCAGGCATCTCATATGATTGCATGGAAATATACATGGATGACTTTACTATTTATGGTACAACATTTGAGGAAGCTCAAGACAACTTGGAAAAAGTACTACAGAGATGTGAAAATCACAACCTATCACTGAATAGTCAAAAGTGTTTCATGATGATGTAGGAGGGAATAGTGCTCAGTCATTATATTTCTGCTGCAGGAATTCAGGTTGATCCTGCTAAAATTGAGATCATCTCTAAGTTACCCTCTCCTACTAACCAAAAAGAGGTACAGAGCTTTCTAGGCTATGTCAGATACTACAGAAGATTCATCAAGGACTTCAGCCAAATAGCAGGTCCCTTATACAATCTGTTGAAGAAAGATATAGAGTTTTCCTAGACAGAGGAATGTGAAAAAACATTTCTTAACTTGAAAGTCACCCTCACACAGGCACCTGTTCTGAAAGGACTTGATTGGTCACTCCCATTTTATATTCATACGGATGCCTCAGATTATGCAATTGGAGTAGTGTTAGGGCAGAAGGATGGATCAACTGAACATGTACTCTACTACATAAGCAAAAATCTGTAAGGGGCTTAATTTAATTACACTATTACAAAAAAAGAAAAGTTGGCAATCATCTATGCCCTCAATAAATTTAGGCATTATATCACTGGTTATCTGATATTTTTCCACACTGATCATGCAACAATCTGGTATCTCATGAAAAAAAGCTCAATAGCTGGGAGACTGGCAAGATGGTTATTGCTGATGCATGAATTTGACATTACAATTGTGGACAAGCCAAGTAAAGCCAACATAGTTGTTGATTTCCTTTCTAGAATTCAAAGGCAAGATGACTCTGCACTTATTGAAGACTCCTTTCCTGATGAGCACCTATTTGCAATCAAGGTTATTCATCCATGGTATGCTGATATAGCAAATTATCTGGCAACAGGAAGAACTCCTCCTCAATTCTCTCATAAGAAAAAAAGATTATTGGTAGAGAAAAGTTTTAACTTTTCTTGGATTACAGATTGCATGTTTTATACAGGGCCAGATCATGTTATGAGGAGATGTGTACCAGAGGAGGACACTCATGATATACTGCATGCAAGCTATGATGAGCCGTGTGGTGGACATTTTGCTGCCAAAAGGACAACAATGAAAATTTTAAATACTAGTTACTATTGGCCAACTTTACATAGAGATGCAGCTAAGTATACAAGGAGATGTGACAGATGCCAAAGGATGGGAAGACCAACTCACTCTGATGAAATGCCTCTATTTCCACAAATTTTAGTTACACCATTTGACAAATGGGGAATGGATTTTGTGGGACCAATTGACCCACCTTCCAATGGTAAGTCCTACATTCTTGTGTGCATAGATTATGTCACAAAATGGGTAGAAGCTAAACCTATGAAACATGCTAGGGATAATAAAGTGGCTGAATTCCTCTATGAGGAAATATTTACTAGGTTTGGTGTTGCTAGGGAGATAGTGATAGATCAGGGAGCACAATTTACTTCTAGACTTATCACAGCTTTAGTTAATGAATACAATATATGGCATATAAAATCAACTCCTTATCACCCCTAGGCCAATGGTCAGGTTGAGGTCACCAATAGATACATAGAGGCCATTTTGACTAAAACTATAGATTTGCATAGGAAGGACTGGGCCACACGGTTACCAGAAGCTATATGGGTCTACCATACTACCTGGAAGACTGCTACAGGACTTACACCTTTTGAAATGGTGTATGGTAAAACAGCTGTGATGCCAATAGAATTTGAACATAAGACTCTCCAAACAGCACTGGAGCTAAACATGGATTTAACAAATGCACAAAAGGATAGAATCATGTAGCTCAATGCTCTGGATGAACTCCGAAAGAATGCCCTGCGACACATTGAGATGATGCAAAATCAGCGAATAAGGTGGCATGATAAATATATTAAGGAAAAGAAATTCAAAGTAGGAGATTCGGCTCTGCTTTATGACTCACAGTATAAGGATAGTCCAGGAAAGTTATAGACCAGATGGTTGGGGCCGTATGAAATTGAGAATGTATTTGCTAATGGTGCAGTTCAACTTATTACAATTGATCCTGTTAGATTCAAACTGTTAGTTAATGGACACCACCTCCGGTTGTACCATAAATTAGTCTCAAAAAAAGAATTCATGCAACAGTTCATTTAGGATCCTGCCACTACTCTTCCTGCAGCTGAAGGCTTTAGCCTTTCTCCTGCAGCTTCACCATAATTTTGAAAAGTATGCTCATAATAAAGGTTTTATTTTTAAGGAAACCCCTTTTTCTTCATTTTCACCTGCCACATCTCACTTCTTTATCTTCCATCTATCCATCCCATCCATCCATTCCATCCATTCATCTCGTCTGCCCACGTCACCCATCCACCTCATTCATCTACATCACCCTTAATTATGATATCATTCCCAACTGTCAACTCATGCCGAAGCCGTCATCTTTCTTAACACGTACACACATTTATTGAAGGTACGCCATATCTTTTTTTATCGCATATTTGATTTATTTTATTCTATTCATTTACTACTATGTCTATATCAGTCATTATTATCCAATCTATGCCTATTCTTTAGTACATGTGAGGACACATGTCATACTCTAAGTAGGGGGCGGGGTAATCCACTTTTTAAACCCATCTTTTTGCCGCTGCCACAACTGCTCAGATAACCTTTCTTTATTATTTTTTTGGTACTTTCCAAATATGATCGCATGACTTTTTCATTGCATGTTTTTCTTGTAAATTACAATCAAAACTACTTGTTCAAAAAGTTCATTTTTGGAAAAGAGAGAAATGTGATGACACGAAAAAAAAAAAAACCAGAACAGAAAGGGAAACAAAGAGAATTTTTTTTGAATTTTAAGCAGGGAGTTGAGTTCAGCTAAGGAAAAATTGTGAACATGGGTGGTCAGCTAGTGCGACACAAGCCTGTAGCTCATGAGTTATTATTGCAAAATCCTTAAACGGTCTAGGCATTCAGCCTCTATGGATGGTTAAATTACTTTTTGAGTTTAAATGCTTTCAATGAGGAGGCTGCTGGTGAATTTTTGAGAACCCTTTCTGAAGGGGAGGCTACTGTATGGGATCTAACGGTTGTTGCAACTGAAGAAAGAATTGCTGAAGTAACCAGGCTTCCAGCCGTTGGAGAAAATTTTTCTTCGGATGCTGCCTCTGCAAGGGTTTAATTTTCAATACCCACTGATGGACCTTTGGAAGTCTCCAAGCAGGGATGCAAGCGAGTATCGTTTCCTCCTCCTTATTCATAATACATTGCTTACATAATTAGGTATTTAACCTATGAAGGCCATTTCTCTTACCTGCATTCTTACCATTTCAAATTATTAAGTCATATGAGGCATGGGTTAGCTGTAAATGTTCTGAACTTGTTAAAATTTTTGGAACAAAGTGCCTATGGAACCCAACAGGGGAAAGATAATTCTATTGCTCACCATGGCCTTATCAAATTATTGATTAAACGCTCTTTGAGAGATGTCTCACCTCTTTCCTGGCAACAATTCGTTGCCCAAAAGAGCTTGCAAATTCTAGAACCCCCTAGGGTACTTACCCCACAGCCTCAGAAAAATAAAGAAGAAATTGCATCTACCAGTAGAAGAATAGGGCAAGGGTCATCTGCTCTTGTAGCACCTGGTCATGCAGCTCTCACACCAAAATCCTCTACCCGGGTACAAACTAGGTCTACCACTAGGAGAGAGAAGAGAAAAACAAAGGCAGGAGAGTCATTTGGGGTGAAATAAACCCCAGAGTCTAACCCTCGTTCTCAGAAAAGGAAATGCCCTTCTCTTGCAGCATCTTCCCCTGCAGCCATCTCTCCTACAGTAACACCTATTACTATCACCAATTCACCATCATCCTTTGGCAGGGCAGAACCCTCTAGACATACTAGAAAGAGGAAGGCTACAAGAACACCTCTTGCAGCCGCACTAGTGCCAAGAAGAGTTTCCACAGGAAAAAAATGTAAGACCTCCCCTGCTTCACCTCAACCAAAGGTTATTGTAATTTTAGAAGAGTCCGTAGAGTCTGAATTTGATGTTTCCCAGAATGTGTCTGAGAGTGCTGCACAGAGGTCATTCGTTCCTGAAGAGGAACAAATTGAGACAAAGGAAATTAAGCATAATGAAAAAGGGGTACCAAGTCTTGATGACTTGGCTACCGCTGCTATGCAGATTTCAGAGGAAGTATAGTCTTCTCCATTGCAGCAACAATAATTCATCCTGCAGCAAGAGCAGGAACAGACTGAACAATTGGATGTGGACAGTGAAGCTATATTTCCCCCTACAACTTGTCAAGCCATTGTTGTTTATAAGAAAACATTTTTTATTGAGTTTCTGGAATATGTCAAAGCTAACTGGAAACCAGTTACATTGCAAACCCTTACTTTCTGACACCTAGCCCAGACTGACATGCAACAAAGTCTATGGGAGGTAGAAAGGAAGAAACTAAAAAATGAAATTGAAAGTCAGAAACAAGAAATTCTTGAGTTATAAGGGAAAATGGATGAAATGTTAAAAGTAACTAGTCAGATTATGGAATGCAAACCACCACCTAGAGTTTATGCTCTGTGCCTTAAGGAGCAATTCTTGTGGTTCCAACTAATGAGAATTTCCACAAATCAAGATCCTATACTTCACACTGCTAAAGAATTCTACGATGCATACCAGGCAGCCCCTAATTGGTTAAGAAATTCTCTGTGTGAATTTTATTTACATGGTTTTTTAATTCTATTTGAAACAGAATGGAACCCTCTTCTATATATTGGCGACATCCATTTGAGATCATTTATGTCATGGGTAGCAAATGAAGCAAATTATGGCAGGAAATGGGAAACATATGAGGAAGCCGAAAGGAATGAGCCTGTTCCATTGCGCCCTGAAAGTTCAAACCCCCATGCAATGTTGAAAACCTAGTTTACTCTGACATATGGCATTCATAATAATACAGCCAGGATGAAAATATTTGATCTCAGGAAATAGGTATATGATGAATTTCAGGAATAGCCATATTCGTTTTGGAGACTGTCATACACCAGAATTGAGAAAAGGTGGGAAAGATTAACTATTGAGCTAAGAAGGTCCAAGCCTCATAGTTCCCTAAATTTCACAGCAGCTCTTAAACGATCAAGCAGATATATACAGTTGGGACTTCAAAAGAGATTTGAACTATGGTTGCCATTGACATTCAGACCTCCTATGCTAATGTGGCCCCTTTATCCTTACTAGGCTACAAATCTTAATGACGATTCAGAAGCTCATAGGTATGAAAGGTGGCAGACTTTCAGAGGATTTTATTACAGGTTTGGAAGTCCATTTAAGAGTCATGCCGCAACCATTGATTTCAGACAAACCACCAGGAAAGTTAATGCTGGAGGACCAGCATTGGGCTAAGTAGGGGGCAAATGATGAGCCCAAAATGTGCTCATAGTTTGGATATCATGATGAACTTTTAATACCTTTACTTTTGTTATTCATGGTTGTTTAAACTCTTTTGAAACCTTTTATTGGGATATCCTGTAGCAATACACTTTCATGTTTCTATAGCCTATCGTGTTGTCTTATCTATATTTATTACCCCGTTGACTCCCTAAATGACTAGTATATCGCATATAGTTTTTGAATGATGAAATAGATTTAAATATGTGATTAATGAATGGATATTGTGTATGTGCCATGTGCCTTTTCTTTCACATCTATTACCTTGTGTTTCGCAGGTTGTTGAAGAAAGTATGATCGAGTCAAGCGCAACCGATCTTGGCCTTGTAGTAAAGTCTATTTCCCGCACAACTTCGAGGAAGCTCTGGCGAAGACTCTTTGACCGAAACTATTGGAAAGGATTTTTAATGGCAGTCAATCTGGAAAGAGTGGAGCGCTAGATTCTCTCTAGATTGGGTTGAACGAATAAATTCATTTATGAAGTCTGTTCCTCGATTTTGGGATACATTTTACTTCCACGTCTTTCTTTGTTAGGGTTAGTTAGTTAGTTGTTCTCCTGACTTTAAATAAGTGCTCCTCCTACGCGAGTGAGCAAAAGATGGTTAGAAGTAAGATAGAAGCATAGTGATAGGGAGATAGAAGATATCATGTAAGAGTTAGTATGATAATAATAAAAAGCAGAATCTGTATGACAAGAGACAGAGTTTGTTGTTAGTTTTCATATCAACAAAGCCATGTATACCATTTTGAGTTTATGAATAAAGTTTGATGAAGTTCTGAGTTGAGCACTTGTGTAATTAGTAGATGCTTGCTAAGGGGGCCCACTTAGTAAGTATATGTAGCTAGTTAGTTAGCCGTTCTTTTTCTGTTGATCATCAGTTAGATTTCATCTTTGAAGTTTTCGTACAAACTCAATCTTATATTGTTCCTGCAACATCAGGAATCCATCCCTGTGCATGTTCCTGCAGCATAAGGCCAGTTCATAGTTTGTGTCTCGGTCGTAACTATTATGATTTCTACTTTGGTTAAATCATGGTTGAGTTAAAAGAACTTTGTATTACCTTCCTGTAGCATAGATATAATTCTTTCCAAGTGTTTATTTCTGTTAAGTTGTGACTGAAACTAGTTCTTAGTACAAATATTGTGCTGCTCCATTCAAAGTATACGTTCCCTGGTTTGACAAGTAAATGAACATCCATAAAGAGATATTAGTCACCTGCTGGAATGTCCAATTCCCAGGATAGGTTTTACTGTGATTTTCATATCCTTTTTGTGGGTGCAACCACTTCTTATAGAGCATTGCGCCTAATTTTTCCAAGACAGGAAAAGTCAGGGTGTCAGATCGTTATCCATGGGATGCTTCATTTGCATCAGGTCACTTCAGTTGATCGTACACTCTTGGAAGACATCAAACCGAATGACACCATGAAGAAGAAAAATCATGCCATGAAATTTGCACAAATATGTTGTCTAGGTATGCCCCCACTTTAAAGTGGTTGCTAACACCATTACTGTGAGCAATTTCTTTAAAGTAGAAGACAATATGAGCACTTATTCAAAAATCCCTATGAGAAGTCATATGTTTTCAATAAGCTGCATCATGAAGAAAGGGGGTATGTCACATGTGACTCAATATTAAGACATGTCATCCATATCCCAAGCTTGATCTTATATCTTCATGAAAGGTTAACAATTAGTTAAAAGAGACAAAGAAAAGTGACATATGGGGGTAAGGCTTTCTAACCATTTTCGCCCACTTAGTGTAGGACAAGGGTAAACCTGGAATGGGTGATGGTATGTTGCCCCTTGCAATGGATGCAAAACATGCAATAGTGGGTATGCTATGATTCTACAACTATTACATGGCAAGGGGGAACAAGTAATGTTGTTTATTTGGAGAAGGAAACAAGGTTTCTAGTTGATACATGTTTAATGAGGTATCCATAAATTTAGGATGTACCAAGGGTAGAGTTTGCTTTGAAGAATCTTGTGTGATAGCATTGATGTTGTGTGAAGGTGTGTTGGATGGGTTTATTTCTATGAAAGGAAAATCATGAAGACCATGATTTGGTGCTTGTGTTTTAGTCTCTAGAGGGGCATGTATACTTTTTTCTATAGCATCACATCCTTTTTCTTGTTGTTTCATAACATTTTTTAGGTTTGGAATTAGCTTCGATTGTATATACTTTGTTACATATGTGAGCAACGCCATTGTAACTTGGTTGGTATGGAACATTATTCGTAGGTGGGTAATGGATGAGTTCGAGTTATTTTTGAGGTTGTTGCTTGTGTGATGGTGGGTAATGAATTAGAGGATTCTTCAGATGTCCCATGGGGTATGTATGTGGTTCATTGATTGAGGGGGATATAATGGAAACTTGCACATTCATAACCTCGGTGGTCTTGGTTTGATGTATCACTAAGGAAGACATTATTTTCTTGCACTATAATAGTCTTCTTAGGAGGAGAATTTGTAGGAGAACGACAATCCAAATGTTCTTGGTTTTCAAGGATTATCTCAATGGTTGAAGTGTCTTGTTCCATAAGATTCTCATGATTCTCATCAATTGGATCTTGTAACACCATAATATTGTCTTCACTAATAGGAGAGATATTAGGAGAGGGGAATAGTTGATTGTTGTCCATAATCACAGTGTCTTGTCCCATAACATCTACCCTAGTAGGAGAGCTTTCAGGAAACTAAAAATCAAGAGGTGCATCACATGTCATGCTTAGATCTTGTAAAGAAGCTTCATCACAAAGATGGGAGACATGAAGGGGAGGAAAACTAGGATTTTCATGTGTTTCAATGATTGAACCTTCTTGTTCAAATAGACCCTTCCAATTTTTAGGAACATTAGGAAGGAGAGAAATAATGCTATAACTCTCAATCATTGGGTGTCTTGATACCAACATATGCTCCTCACAAATGTATTTTTCATGATCATTCATGTGAAAGAATTTTCACAAATAGGGGAGGTGTTGGGAGATGAATGGAGACTAGGTAGAGTGGTGGAAATGCATTCATCTTGTATTGTTATACTATGCTCCCAAAGGGAATGAGGAGAACAACAAACAAGACCTTCATGATGCACAACAATTGTACCTTCTTTCGCCAAAATACCTTTGTCACTAAAAGGAGAGGTATCGAGAGAAGTAAAATTATGATCATCATGTTTATCTATGTTTGAATTCCCTTCTAACACATAATCCTCACAAATTGGAGAGATAGAAGGGAGCATAGGTTTAGGACAAGTGTTTGCATTTTCATTATCTTACACTAACAGACCATCATAACTAGGGAATACATTGAATGAATGATTAATGATAGGGATGGGTTGGATGGAAACAATCACAGTTCCATGCTTTGGATCTTGCTAGGGAAGACCCCCGTGGTGTCACACTCCACCACCTTAACCTATAGGACCCAATATTTGTGCGGGTTCCCTTGGTTCACCTTGCCAACCCAACTATTAAGTCAACTCCTAACAACTAAGCCAACCTTGGTGTAATTCTTCAACTCCTCCTTAGCCCTTAATCTATCATAAAGGCTAACCTATCCTTACCACTCAATTAGATATTGCAGGGGTGTAGAGATGTCTTCAAAATATTCAAACCTTTCCCCTAGGTTTCTTGAAGGTTCACCAAACTCCACCTTTCCATTACTTTCACCAAATGCTCTTTTAGGGTTAAAAGGGCTACTAGCCAAGAGCCCCAATTAGGTCTCCATTTCTAAGAAAACCGGTTGTCTCTCTCAATTTCTCCAAAGAACCACAAATATTTATTTGAGATTCTTGCTTCTAATAGAAAGCTCTCAAGGATTTTCAAGGTCTTGAGTCTTCATCAGCCGTACAAGGCCTCAACTTGAAATTGGGCAAAATCTAGGGTTTTCAAGCCTTTTATGGCTGTTTCCAATTTGGTAAGTCTTTTACCTATCAAACGAATTGGTGGAGGTTCCTCCTATTCACCAGACCTTGGTAAGACTCACATACAACTTCTCAAAAAGGAAATTCAACAAAATTTCATCACCCCTGCAAGTTATGTGCTCTGCACTCTTGGTCTTCCCTAGCATAACTCTTCCTGGCTCGCGTACAACAAGACTTTTCTAACAGTTCCTACACTCACAAAAACCCTAAAACCTACCATATGTACACACATGGAGTATAGTCACTGTTCCTAGAGGGCTGTACAATTTTTATGGTGGGAAAGTGGTCTAGCACTCCATTCTTTACAGACAGTCTAGTTCAGACCAGCAACAAGGTAGAACCAAAACTATTTACAATGAATGATTGAAAATGAATTCAAAAGACTAAAAGATGGCACACTAAGCTTGAGAAAACACTAATCTACATCCTCCATTAAACACAGTAACAATTTCAATTCATTAAGTTCTACTTTGAAGCAAAATCAGAAATAACACACAAAAGCACTGTTTTTCTCCCAATTCACAAAATTTTCCCTCAATAATAATGCCTCTAACCTTGCTCTCAGGTCAGGGCACACCTTTTAAAGGGTTACTAATTCAGTTATGCACCCTTGGTCGAACATGTAAGTTATAATGTGGCAAAGTTGCAAAAATGGAACATTTTTGCATCTTTTGCCAATTTTCTAGAAACCTAAGTAAACTGAGTTTTTAAACTCATTCATCCTTTCCACTTCTTAATCTACTGATCACCATAGATTAAGACTTATTCATAAACCTCTATGTCTATCTAAATGGTCAACATGACCTTTATGGTAATATTGCAAAAACAAAAGTGCATTCAAGACTTTCTAAATGACTAGTGTTCCTAGGTGCTCCTGCACCATTCTCCCCCTTCCTGCACAAACAGTAAGGAATGTGAGGAGAGATCAGTGACACATCAATGCCCTACTTCTTAAAATCCGCTTCATCTACCCAAGTAGCCTTAGATTCATGTTTGTTCTTCCATTTGATAAGATGCTCCATGTACACCTTATGCCTTGTAGATTTCTTCACTCGTGACTCCAAGATCCTCTCTACTTGTAGCTTGTCTGGAGTAGGTAAGGCTATGTTGCTTACATCCTTGAAGATCTCCCTAATATTTTGATCCATGTCTTTGACTGATCCCTTATACCTGATCAAATTAGCTACATTGAACACTGGTGAAATCCCTAAATCTGTAGGTAACTCCACCTTGTATGCATGTTTCCCATACTTGGCTAACACCTTGCATGGTCCCACTCTTTTCATTTGAAATTTGGTTGAGGTACCCTTCTGCAACCTGGATTTGTTGAGGTGAACCATGACATAGTCTCCTACTACAAATTGCAAATATTTTCTTGACAAATCTACCTTATCCTTCAACTTTTGTGTAGCCTTGGTGACTCTCTTCTTTACCTACTCCTTAATCTCTTTCATGGTCTGAGTGAAGTCCTCTGCATGTCCACTCCTATGCTCCATAGCTCCTAGATCTCTGAGCTCACAAACACCTCTTGGGTGCATTCCATACACTATTTCAAAAGGACTCTTCCCTGTAGTCATGTTCACACTGTCATTGTATGCATACTTAGCCTGTGATATAACCAAGTCCCATGTCTATCCATACGCTTTGGTTAGGAATCTTAGAAGGTTACCTAACACCCTATTAACCACCTCAATTTTTCCATCGGTCTAAGGATGGTAAGCTGATCCAAAAGACAGGTTGGTACCTAATCTACTCCATAGAGTCTTCCAAAAATGACTCATGAAATTCACATCCCTGTCCGAGACAATGCTTAAAGGCAATCCATGGATCCTTACAATTTCCTTGAAGAAAAGATGAGCAATGTAACTAGCATCATGAGTGGTTTTGCAAGGGACAAAGTGACTCATCTTGCTGAATCTATCTACCACCACATAGACACTATCAAACCCTGTCTTAGTCTTAGGGAGTCCTACAACAAAATCTATGCTAACACACTCCCATGGTCTATTGGGAATGGGTAGAGGTTGATACAAACCTGCATTGCTAGCTCCTCGTTTGGCTTTCATACAAACTACACACTGCTCCACATACCTCCTGACATCCCTTGGCAACTTGGGCCAATAGTAAAACCTTTGCACTAGTTCCATTATCTTATTGATACCAAAATGACCATTAAGACTACCATTGTGCTTTTCTTGGATAAGATTCTCTCTCATAGAACCTTTTGGCACACACAACTGATTTTCC
Source organism: Sequoia sempervirens (assembly GCA_007258455.2). Classification (NCBI taxonomy): domain Eukaryota; kingdom Viridiplantae; phylum Streptophyta; class Pinopsida; order Cupressales; family Cupressaceae; genus Sequoia; species Sequoia sempervirens. The sequence goes on along the minus strand of VDFB02000003.1, from coordinate 419,617,670 downwards.
TTGAATAAAAATCCACTTTGCAATGTCTACTCCAAATATTGAGTATGAAAATGATTCTCAAAATCAGAACATACCTTGTAGGCCTCCGAGAAGTCTTCATCTTCCCCATAGAGATCCTTGAAACTCTCTATTCCAATGCTCTTGATCTGTATCTCTTGCACTGTCAGCATTCTTCTACTGAGTGCATCTACCACCCTGTTCAACTGTCCCTTCTTGTGCTTGATGGTGAAGGTAAAAGCTTGGATGTATTCCATCCATTTCAAATGCCTATTACTCAGCTTCTCTTGAGTGTTGATATAGCTAAGTGCCTAATTGTCAATAAAGACTACAAACTCTTTGGGTAGAAGGTAATGCCTCCACTTCCTAAGTGACTGAACTAAAGCATACAATTCTAGGTCATAGGTAGAGTACTTTACCTTAGCTTCATTGAGCTTTTCACTAAAGAATACTATAGGCCTACCATCTTGACTTAGCACTCCTCCTACTGCAACTCCACTAGCATCACATTCCACAGTAAACAACTTGTCAAAACTAGGTAACAAAAGTATAGGTTGAGTTGCCACTTCTTGTTTCAATTTCTCAAAACCTTTCTCAGCTTTTTGAGTCCACTTAAACTTAGTTTTTAAACCACCTTTGATTGTATCTAGGACTGGTTCACATATGCCACTAAAGTTCCTTATGAATTTTCTATAAAATTGAGCCAATCCATGAAAAATTCTTACCTTTGTCCCTGTGGTTGGTGTAGGCCAGTTTAGAATAGCTTCCACCTTGCTTGGATCCATCTTCAATGATCCTTGGGATACTACAAACCCCAAATACACAAGCTCCTATTTGAAGAACTCACATTTCTCTAGGTTGATGGCTAACTTCTCTTCTTGCAATCTTCTCAGAACCAACTCCACATGTTTTAGGTGTTCTTCTACTGTCTTATTAAAAATGAGTATATCATCAAGGTATACTACCACAAATTTCCCTGTAAAGTCTTTGAGCACTTCATTCATGAGCCTCATGAATGTGCTAGGGGCATTAGAGAGGCCAAATTGCATAACTCTCCACTCATACAACCCATCATTTGTTTTAAAGGTTGTCTTCCACTCATCTCCATCCTTGATTCTGATCTGATGGTATCCACTCTTGAGATCCAACTTGGTAAAATACTGAGCTCCTCCAAGACAATCCATCAAATCCTCTATCTTAGGAATAGGAAACCTATACCTGATTGTGATTCTATTTATAGCTCTAGAATCAGTGCATAACCTCCACTTGCCTCCTTTCTTGGTTGCTAAGACCACTGGTACTGCACATGGGCTGATGCTCTTCCTAATCAATCCTTGATCTAACAACTCCTGCACTTGTCTAGCTACCTCTAGGTTCTGATCTGGGGTAAGCTTGTAGGCTGCTTTGTTTGGCAATGGTATGAAGTCAATCTAATGACTAATGGCTCTCATTGGAGGTAAAGTTGCAGGTGTTCCATCACTCACTATGTCCTTATACTTCTCAAGCAATTTCTGGACTGCTCTGGGTATGAATTTTTTCTCAGTCTTGTCCTCTCCCTTGGGTTGTACCATGATCACATATCCTTCACCTCCTTGATGTAGGTTGTTAATGAAATCTTTGCCACTACTTAATAAGACACTAAGGGTCCTTAAATGTACCTCTTCCTCATCTGATAGTGACTGCAAATTAAATATCTTTCCATCCTTCTTGGATGAGATAGTATTTGCTTTTCCATCATAGATGGAACCTTTTTCATACTGCCATGGTCTGCCCAGTAGAAGATGGCATGCATCCATGGGTAACACATCACAAATAAACTTGTCTTTGTACCCTCCAATGGAGAACTCCACCATTGTCTGCTCATTGACAAGAACACTCTGTCCTTTGTTCAACCATGTTACCTTGTAGAGTTAGTGTGGGTTACCTTTTCCAACTTCAATTTCATCACTTCCTCCTCTAAGATTATGTTGTCAATAGACCCTGAGTCCACTATAATCTTACACACCTTTCCTATTATCTTGCATCTTACTCTAAATAAGGCTCTTCTCTGTTTTGGCTCTTCCTTGACCGGTTGTCTGATCAAAACTCTACTAAACATCAAATTCTCCCCCACTTCTGATTCAGTGTAACTAACCTCAGGTGACTTGACACTCATGGTGTCCTCTAGTGCATATGCCACTCTCTTCTCAGTATTTGATGAAGATGCTTTCTCCGGGCACCTATAAGCAGGATGACCTACTTGACCACAGTTATAACATTTCATAGTGGCAAAGTATGAACTACTTCTGCCTGCTCCTCTTCCTCTATTTGAACCTCCTTGAGGTCCTCTACCTCTGTTATATCTTCCTCTAGAAGTTGTTTCACCTCCATGCTCTGTGAGTTTAAAATCTCCTTGGTTTCTCTATTCAGTCCCTCTGCTTTGGTATCCACCTCTATGTCCTCTTTGATCTATTCCTTTACCTCTACTTTTAGAAGCTTGATCTTGTTTCCTCTTGCTTCTTTCCTCAATCTTTATGGCTAATTGGTAACATTGGTGTACTGTCTTAGGACTTAGAAGAATCATCTTCTCTTGGATGTTCCACTTCAAGCCATTAAGATACCTAGCCACCTTGAGACTTTCATCTTCTGAAACATTAGACCTCATACAAATTTTTTGGAACTCCTTAGTGTAAGTGTTCACATCTTGGTCTCTTTGCCTCAAGCTCTGTCTTTTCTTATGCAACTAAATCTCATAATCATCTGGCATGTATGCTTCTCTTACCTTGGCAACCATTCCCTTCCAAGTTGTGATAGGTTGCTTTCCTTCCTTTTTCCTCTCCGTCTGAATGAATTTCAACCATGTCAAGGCAGAACCTCTTAGTCTTGATTTGGCCACCTTTACCTTTTGTGCTTCAGTGACTCCATCACATTCAAAATGGTTTTCCATTCCCTCTATCCAATACATAACTAAATCAGCTTCCATTTTTCCACTAAATAGTGGTATGCCTTCAAGTGCTTTTCCACTCAAAGCTTTCAATGCTTTCAAGAAAGGATCTTCTTTCAAAATAGGGTCAGGTTCAAGGGTCTTGTCTTCCTCTGCAACCTCTTCTTCCTTTGGTACCCTTCCTTCTAACTACGCGTTCCTCATTACTTGCTCAAGTTGGGCTATTCTCTCCCTCATTAGCCTATTTTCTTCCTCATGTTCTTCAACCATCTTAGCCAATTCAGAATTTGTCACCATGATGGTAGAACCACTAGATTCAAGGTCTGACATACAAGATTCTCCCAACATCTTTAACTTGCTCTGATACTAATATGATAGGGATGGGTTGGATGGAAACAATCACTGTTCCATGCTTTGGATCTTGCTAGGGAAGACCCCCATGGTGTCACACTCCACCACCTTAACCTATAGGACCCAATGTTTGTGTGGGTTCCCCTAGTTCACCTTGCCAACCCAACTATCAATTCAACTCCTAACAACCAAGCCAACCATGGTGCAATTCTTCAACTCCTCCTTAGCCCTTAATCTATCATAAAGGCTAACCTATCCTTACCACTCAATTAGATCTTGCAGGGGTGTAGAGATGTCTTCAAAAGCTTCAAACCTTTCCCCTAGGGTCCTTTAAGGTTCACCAAACTCCACCTTTCCATCGCTTTCACCAAACCCTCTTTTAGGGTTAAAAGGGCTACTAGCCAAGAGCCCCAATTAGGTCTCCATTTCTGAGAAAACTAGTTGTCTCTCTCAATTTCTCCAAAGAACCACAAATATTTCTTTGTGATTCTTACTTCTAATAGACACCTCTCAAGGATTTTCAAGGTCTTCAGTCTTCATCAACCGTACAAGGCCTCAACTTAAAATTGGGAAAAATCTAGGGTTTTCAAGCCTTTTATGGCTATTTCCAATCTGCTAAGTCTTTTACCTATCAAAAGTTTTGGTGGAGGTTCCTCCTATTCACCAAACCTTGGTAAGACTCACATCCAACTTCTCAAAAAGTAAATTAAACAAAATTTCATCACCCCTACAAGTTATGTGCTCTGCACTCCTGGTCTTCCCTAGCCAGACTCTTCCTGGCTCGCCTAGGGCAAGACTTTTCTAATAGTTCCTGCACTCACACAAACCCTAAAAGCTACCATATGTACACACATGGAGTCTAGTCGCTATTCCCAAAGGGTCATACAATTTGTATGGTGGGAAAGTGGTCTAGCACTCCATTCTTTACAGACAGTCTGGTTCAGACCAACAATAGGGTAGAACCAAAACTATTTACAATGAATGATTGAAAATGAATTCAAAATACTAAAAGATGGCATACTAAGCTTGAGAAAACACTAATCTACATCCTCCATTAAACACAGTAACAATTTCAATTCATTAAGTTCTACTTTGAAGCAAAATCAGAAATAACACACAAAAGCACTATTTTTCTTCCAATTCACAAATTTTTCCCACAATAATAATGCCTCTAACCTTGCTCTCAAGTTGAGGCACACCTTTTAAAGGGTTCCTAATTCAGTTATGCACCCTTGGTCGAACATGTAAGTTATAATGTGGAAAAGTTGCAAAAATGGAACATTTTTGCATCTTTTTCCAATTTTCTAGAAACCTAAGTAAACTGAGTTTTTAAACTCATTCACCCTTTCCACTTCTTAATCTATTGATCACCACAGATTAAGACTTATTCATAAACCTCTAATTCTATCTAAATGGTCAACATGACCTTTATGAAGTAATGTGCAAAAACAAAATGCATTCAAGACTTTCTAAATGACTAGTGTTCCTAGGTGCTCTTGCACCGGCATCATAAATAGCCCAACAACAACAACAAGCTCAACAATATGCTCAACAACAACAATTTCTCACACAACAACAACAACAATTTTTATACTATAACCCTCAACAAAACATCGTCAACCCAAACACATTAGGAACATATACACCTACACCATCATCACCTTATCCTACACCACCATACAACACTTTATCATATCAAAACCCCACGTACACTTCATCCACCATCCCACAATATGCAACATATGTTCCTCCACCAATCCCATAAGACGATACAACATCACAACTCAAGGAATTAAAACAAGAAATGCAAGATCTCCATATGGGTAAGACGAAGAAGCCCCATACATAGAACTTATGCCCATATCCATTTGATTGAAACATAGCAATGGTATCATTCCCTCCCGGTTTTGAAATCCCCAAATTCAAAAAATACAAAGGGAGAGGAAGTCCTATGGACCATATCAAAGAGTTTAATGCCATGTGCATGGAGGTGGCCTATAATGATTCCTACTTAATGTGCCTCTTCCCATGAAGTTTAACAGGTCCTGCCATGGATTGGTTCTCACAACTGCCTCTAGGTATCAAAACTTTCCAAGAAATCATTGATAAATTCATAGATCACTTCTCCTTTAATCTTGACATGGATGTAAGCTTAGAAGAGTTATATACTCTCAACCAAAACAAAGGAGAATCTTTTGCCAATTTCTTGCAATGATGGAGATAAAGAGATAGTAAGAGCAAGTGGCCAATTCTCGATGAACAACAAGTGGGGATCATCATAGAAAATTTAGATCCAAATTTATCCTTCCACTTGAAAATGCAGTGTATTACCACTTACAATGAGCTTTTCCCTAGGGCCCTTAACATTGAGAGAGCCCTAATCTCACAAGGGAACATACAGGTGTATAAAGACAACCGCCCATCCACAAGTTTTAATGGAAAGCACCACTATTGGCCCAAGAATAAAAATGTTACTAGTGATGGTGTTGTTGATGCAAAGGTGGTCTTAACTGCTCCTAGGCAAGCAAACACCCAAACCATGAATACACAACAACCATACACATCATCGTCAAACAATAAATAATGATCAATGCTACATACACTCAACATGGACCACAAAGAACAAATAGTGCTCCCAAGTGACAATTCACTCCCTTAGGGGAACCTATGGAGGATGTGTTGAAGCAGTTGATACAGTCTAATCTTATTACACTCCCAGATTTCTCAAACTATCATGAACCACAAGTCAAACCTCGTAGCTATAGAGAAGTTCATTTTTGTGAATTTCATCAATACAAAGGTCATAACACACAAAATTGTTTTAGGCTCAAGCATCTAATAGAAGATCTTATTCAACAAGGAGAAATTGATGTCAATCAAACATCTAGGAATGAAAATATGAAAATTTACACAAACCCTATGCCTGATCATACAAAAGCAAAAGATTCAGGAAAGGAATCAATCTCAAAAAACATAAACAATACTCGTGATACCATGGTGGGACATATTTATTTATCACAACATGAGGAATCAGACATGTATTGAAAGATACTATTTTAAAACAAAGTCCAAACCCATCAACAGTGTTTAGCACTATTTCATATCGTAATGACATCTAGTGGATATTAGATTGTGATATCTCTCCCACATATGACTCAATGATTGGGCATGTTGAAGAAGTTCCAAATGAGCTAGAAAAATCCCTTGTTGCAACCATACCTACTAACTGTTGCAAAGAGTATTTTACCAATGGTCTATCATCCACCCAAGGATCATGTCAAGAGGAGCCTCTTGAGGATAATGAAAGATACTCTGAATCGAGTCGAGATCAAGAACCCATATCCCCAAAATTTCATCAAGAGCTAAGATACATCTTCCAAACCATTTTAAACTCCAAAGATGTCCCCGATATCACCCCTAAGATGTTACTTTCTGATGGATATATAAGCATTCTTCATCCAAAACCAGAGTCTCCCACTCTTGGTATTCTTACACAAGAGCAAGCAACGATCGTGATTCTTGATTCTTACAATGATTGTGCATCATCAACATATTTTGAGTTAGCATCAACATATTTTGTAGTATTAACAGATAATGATTTCATAGAATCAAAGGAAACAATTCCTATTCCCAAACAATAGGAACCCATAACAATATCATGTGTTCATGAAAAAGTCATATTTAGTGGCTATGGATCAGAGGATACATTATTAGGGAAAAGGATTAGGTATTGATAATACCTTCACAACACCGGGGGAAATCTTGTCTACAATAAACATCAACATATGGGGCATGAAGAATCCTTATGATGAAAATATTGTCAACGCTACAACTAAGTGTATCATGAGTTAGCATTCACCCATCATGTCATACACAAATTGGGACCAACATAAAAAGAAGAATTACTATCAAAGCAAGGTGAAGATCATCAAATAAAATGAAGCAATAACACAAAAGGGACAAAGCAAATACAAATGGATACCAAAGGAAAATAAAGAAAATAATCCCCTTAAAACTCCATTAGTCAAAGAAACTATGGGGAAAAATAAAAAATGGAAGTGTATCCAGTGGTTGGTCCTAATTCCACGAAAACCTTTGTTTCCACCCATCATTGCTCATCTTCCCAAGTTTGGAGATTCAAAAGTTACAAACCATCGACTAATCCATTTCATATTCCTTCATGCATGACACCATACACTCCATTCACAATATCCAATTCTCACATTGATCGTGTGTTGGCAGTTACCCTTCATTAGAAGGATTCTGAAGGCACTTTATCGAGATGTGCGCACATAGACAAGGTTAATTCTGGTACCAGCAAGGCAAATCAGAGTTCTTCAAGGTTGCATTCAAGTGCTCATATCTTAGCAAATCAACTTCTTTGAGCAAGATATCGTTGGCACATTATGATAGTGGCCTCTACATTAGTTCCACCAGGTGGTTCAACATAAGGGTAAAAAATTTAAAAAAATCAAAAAAATAGTAAAAAATAAAAATCGTCCTCCAATGAAAACCACCACGGTGGCACTTTGGGAAAGTACTATGATGAAAACCTAGCAAACAAGTGTCATGAGTAGAATCAGGCGTCTATATGATCATTCTCGGACATAAGCATCTCATCCTTGTCATGATAAATCTAATGTTCCCTCCATCCATCCAATACAAATTCATCTAGATATTCCACTTTATCTTGATCTTGACAAACATTTGGTGTGTACTTCAAATCTACTCATGGAAAACTTTTGAAAAAATTTACCATTTTATCTTGTGAAGTCACATAGCCCATATCTAGCATGATAAAACTTTTTCAAACTCTTTGCATATACATTACCTATCTTGGTTATCCATTACATTATGAAGAATTGTTAGACACTGGGGGAAGGTTATGGTTATTGCGCTCTTGTTTCCAAATAACTCTTGATCCATGTCTTTTATCTCACAACGTGACATTGACATCATGATCTAGGTATTGTTTACCTCAAAATCTCATTGAAAATCCCAAAAAAAATCATAAAACCTCATCAAAATCCAAAAAAATCAAAATATTGTATAGCCTAAAATCTAAAAACATCCAAATCTTGTACAGCTAAAATCCAAAAAACATTCAAAAATTGTAAAGTCAAAATCCAAAACATCAAAAACAAATCAAAATCCCTAAAAAGGTCGAACATTGAAAATTCAAAAATAAAACCTTATCGAACTATGAATCTCTAAGCATGAATGTAGGCAAGGCCATCATTGATGTGCCCCTAAGACACCCTAGGTCAGTCCTTTAGGAGTCTATCATAATAAATTGACATTCCATCAACTGTTCATATCTCATCTTCAATAAGTTGAGTCAGTCAAACTACATGGTCTTTGCGTGTATAACGTAGGCAAGGATAATCTTTGATTAGCCCTCGAAGTCCCTAGGATAGATCTTTTAGGTTAGGTTATTGGTCAAAATTCATAA
>VDFB02000003.1:419270855-419608847 GCA_007258455.2 Sequoia sempervirens | reverse complement strand
ATTTCTGGTATAAAATGAAACAGAATAAAAAAAAGTAGTTGTTTGTTGCCTTGAGTAACTTGTCTCCTGGTGTCGATTCTAGAAGGACAACAACTAATGCTCTGTCACTATAAACTTTCTCTTTGCATTCATGGATTGCACGCTTCTACCTGCCAGTTTTAAAATCTATGCCTTTGCTTAAATTTTTTAAATCAATTTATGCTTTTACTTTTTTCTGATTTTTTTTTTTTTAAACTGAAACGATTTATAAAGCTATTCACCTTATATCTTACACTTTGTGTGACCTATTATGCAATAAATCAATCTCACATTCTAGTCATGTGAATTCAGGGAATTCTATCTTTCTCTTTGACACATAAATCTAAGTGATTTAACAAATGACTCAATAATTCATTTCACTCATGTCAAGCAAGTGAATTCCATGAGTCATTTGTCACTCAAGTTAACTACTTAGTTGATCATGGTAATTATTAATTAACCTACTTCACTGATCAATCAAGCTACTCTACTAATTAATCACTTATTTTGAATAGTTAATCATAGATAGTTATAAATCATCCTTATTCTCCAAATCATCTTTATCATCCAAATCAATTAAATCAATTTTGGCCATCTCTATGCAAAAAATGAATTTCTTGAAAATGCTTTAGAGACTTTGAAGCAAATCCAATTCATAGGTATGAAGCGGCCAAATTGCAAAGTGTTTTCCAACAACTCCCCTAGTTAAAATTGTAAATCATTATTAATCAAACAATCATTATTTATTGCTTGTTATTCATGCTATTATTAGTTCCTGCCACCAAGCAGGAATACTTATGCATTTTCCCTGAATGCTTTAAAAGGGTAGCATTGGCCAATCACATAGCGACATTCAAACATATTACTTTTTATTTGTATAGTCAGAATTTTGAAAGCTATTATTTATATTGGAAAATTAGCATTTATCTGTTTTTCTATTCGCCGGAGTAGGTTTATAAATCATTTTTTGATTGAAAAAGTTAAGAAAATGCAAACGCATAGACTGATTAAATAAATTTAAGCAAAGGCATAGTTTATAAAGCTGGTGGCCAGAGGTATGCAATGCATGGGTGCAAATTAAATGCATTAAAATATCAAGAAAATGCGAACGCATACATTGATTGAATTGATCTACGTGAAGGCATAGTTTATAAAACTGGTGGGTAGACGTACGCAATCCATGAATGCAAATTAAATGCATTGAACGACATTTGGCTCGAGGTGAAGGTGCTAGAATGGCTTGGTGTTCACGCGTGGCTAGGGTACTTTGGTCATTTAATATAGATTTGAGCCACTTGCTATGCATCGTTATTTCTTTATGAATGTTGTTTTCCAGTTCTGTAGGCCCGTGTTCTAAGGAACAGTTTGTAGTTGCAGAGCAGGAGATGTTGTAGTTGCAGAGTCCAGACCTAGAAACGAGTTACTTGAGGTGATAATTTGTTATTTTTTGCAGTTTCGCTCTCTTTAACTGCATGTATGTATGTATCCATGTTTCTATGTACACTTGCATGTATCTATATGCATATGTATGTAAATATGTATAGATGCATATATGCATAGATGCATATGTCTCAATATATCTAGGCATATATGTATTTATGCATGTATGTATATATGTGTTGATGCATATATGTGTATATGCATGTATGCATGGATGTATATACGCAAACATGCATTCATGTGTCTATGCATATATGTATCTATGCATGTGTGTACATATGTGCATATATATGTGTGTGCATCTATATGTCTTTCCTATGGAACAATGTGCAGTGACAGAGCAAAGGTTGTCATAGTTGCAAAGTGCACACTCACAAACAAGTTGCTTGGGACAATAAATAGTTGTTTTCCTCAGTTTCCTTTCATTATATAGTGCATAGCCAAATTGGGTTTCACAGTGCTCAGCTTATGGTAATCTTCATAGGAACCTAGGGAGCAGTTTGCAGCGATAGAGCAAAGGTTGTCATAATTGCAAAGTGCACACTCATAGACAAGTTGCTTGGGACAATAAATAGTTGTTTTCCTCAATTTCCTTTCATTATACAGTGCATAGCCAAATTGGGTTTCACAATGCTCAGCTTATGGTAATCTTCCTAGGCTAGTTCCTCAGATGCAGAATTGTCTTTTGCCTGGTGTACAGTGTACACGTTTGACAAGTACTTGGTCCATTTGAGTCCTACAAAGATTACATATTTTCAATTACTGCAAAACTGTTCCATAATAAAAGCTTTAGAACCAGTGTACTGTCAACCTATGCCATAATGAGACCTTGGGAACAATGTGTGGGCAATGTGTTCAAAAGGCTTTGGAAACTGTCAAGCAAATGCAATTTACAGATATTAACCTAGACTCCACAATTGCTTTCAGCTTTTTTGCTGTCACCAAAGCTTAAAGGATAGGGGAATTTTTTCAAATGTCATAGTTATTGTTTTCATGCGCACATATAATCTTATTTACTCTTCTATCATCTCGTATCTAATTAATTAGATAATTGTTACTTAGTCTTTAAATACATAATAATTAAAAGAAAGAAATAATTATAATTATCCTTCTGCACGTTTTATCCATCGATCAAAGTCAATTAACAAAGTAGCGGTAGAAAACCATGTACATGTTAATATGTTATAAAGCATGTATTTGTGCTTACGTGTATATGGACACCATGAGTTAAGAATTCTATTTGCATGTGGCTCGATTACATAATTAATAGTGAGTGCTACAGAATGGTACAAAATAAACCTAGGCAAATGGAAATAGAATGCGCCTATCTAGTTACAAAGGCAACATTTATGTAGCTTTAACATGATATATGAGACTTTGCAGGCTTTTACTATAAAATGAGAGCTCGTCTGGCATTAAATAGTAACTAGCACTTGTTTTTGTTAGAACTCGACAGTCCTAGACCATGTCTATGTTGTGCAAAATAATGATGGCTACAAAGCTCAAAACAATTGTGCACTTTCAGTTTCAATCTATAAATTGCAGTTTCTTGACAGTCGCTAAAGCCCTTTCAACCCAACTTAAATTGGTTTAAAATATGAATTTACAATCAAACTATATAAATGCGTTAAAGCACTACAAAACCCAACTTGCATTTTCGCTATTAAATGAAAGAAAACAGAAAAAACTAACTTGTCATCACCTCAAGCAACTTGTTTCTTGGCCTCCAGTCTGCAACTCTGCAACCACAAGATCTCCTACTCAGCTACAAAGCAAAGCACTATGCAACACAACTTCCTTATGCAATTAAATGGCACGAAACTGCAAAAAATAACAAATTATCACCTCAAGTAACTCGTTTCTTCATAGTCTCTAAAGCCCTTTCAACCCAACTTAAAATACAAATTTACAATCAAACTATAGAAACGCGTTAAAGCACTATGAAACCTAATTTGCATTTTCACTATTAAATGAAAGAAAACAGATTTATGAATTAAATAGTATATGTCACTCACTGTACTCATTTGTGTAGATTGTCCTTGTAACAGGGCTTCATACTTTCAAGTCTATTTAAACATTCAAGGACAAATTGCAGTGTCAGGTAACACTATTAACCTTCTCCTTTTTTTTTTTGAAATGTAATGTAGAATTTTGCAAATATGTGTCTGGAAAAAATTCCCGTGTTTAAAAATGTGATAGTATATGTTTTTTTGCATTGCTCATGTCTTAATTTTTTCATTGTACCAGGGGAAAATACTAGTAACTATGATACCAGCCTAAATTCCCACATTGCTCCAAGCCTATTTAATCATTCAGCAGCAGATTGCAAGGTCAGCTTTGCAAATTGCCTTCCTGCTTTTCTTGAAATGCAATTGAAATTCTTTTATTTAAACATTGCATAAGGTTCTATTTCATGTTTTCATTTTTTCATCTTATATTCCTAATTTCTGTGAACACAAATGATTTATAAGGCTGATAGCACATATAGGAAAAGAGATAGATGCATTTTCCATAATTGCAATAGTAATTTGTGTTCGAAAATAGAACAAATTTTTCTTATATGATAATCAATTATACTACCTGTATACAATATCCATAGAATGGAATGAACTGTTAGAATGCAACTTTCAAACTCTGTAGTTTCAAATAGCTTTTAAAGTCATAGGTCTTCGTTTTACGTCAATTAATTTCTACCTATATGCATTAAAGCTAATTTTGTTCAGAAGACTAATTGTATGTGTGGCAAGTTCCTATGCATTGTGCAAGTGATTATAGGATTATTCTTACTGCATTTCAAAAAAAACCAGAAAGTTAATTTCAAAAGCTGACATGGCACATGAGTACAGTGAATGGTGTACTACGTTGCTCACAAACATGAAACAATATTTTCCCATGGGTCTGTTTGCATGCGAAATGGCCTTAATTACAATTTTTTTGCTCACGCTGCCAATCTCACTGTGTACTTTAAATTCCTAAACTAAAAGAAAACTAAGAGAAATAACTATTTATCACCTCAAGTAACTTGTTTTTGGTTCTGGATGCTGTAACTATAACAAAGTCTGCTCAATCACTATAAACTCTTCTAGAACAAAGACTTGTAGAAAAAAAAAACAAGGTGCACAAAGTAATGGTCATGCATAGCAAGTGACTTAAATCTATTTTAAATGAAAAAAGTAACGTACCTATGCATGACCACTAAGCCATTCCAGTAGCTTCTCATCAAGCCACATGCCATTTAATGCATTTAGTTTGCTTTTATGCATTATGTGCCTCTAGCCATCAGTCTTTATCTCTTATTTTTATTATTTAATCAACCTTTGCTTTCACTTGTGCTCAATGAATCTATGCCTTTGGATTTTCCTCAAATTTTTAAAACACTAATGATTTTTGAAGCTATTTCCACAAATAACAAAAGACATACAAATTTTTTGATCAATCAATCCCTCTGCATTGACCTGTTTCTTTTAAAACAAAAATGATATATATAGCTATTTTCCACATATTGCTTGATGCTTCTTCATGTCAATAGCATTTAAAATCATTTTTTTTTGTTTTGGAAAATCAGCCAAATAAAAGTGCATAGAAGCAAAGCAAACAAATTAAAAAAAACATTTAAAGACCATAGACTGGGATTGACAATGTGAGAAAAAAAGATTCTTATCCACCATTTCTTGCATGAAAAGAAAGCTACATGGAAATATTGTTTTGTGTTTGTGGCATACAAAGTATACATCATGCATTGTACTCATTTGTCCAATTAGTCTATGTGACAAGAATAAGTATATACAATCCCAGTGGGAGACACTAAATCAGAAGGTTCAATTAAAGAATTAATACTTTTCTTTCTTTGTGCTTCTAAAAAATTATTTGCTATATAGTATGCCACATAGACTTGTGTTATTGCTTGAGTTCCATTTGCCATCACATATATAAATTATCATCTTCCAAGAAACTCCACAATGTGTTTAATATTATAGAATGCTATTCAGTGAAGGCAAATAGGCGACATAGGGAAAAACTATAGATCTAGTAATCTGGTAAATAGCTTTTGATACAACAAATACATACCATCTGTTATCCTCAACACATTAGGGTACAGAGGGAACAAAGAAAATGATAGACATTGAAACCTATGAATTCACAAAGCGCCTGCAAATATCAAACATTGATAATGTACTTAAGAGCGAGGGGCTTTGTAGACTAGGTACATTTACATATAATGTTGGCAATTGTTTATTTGACTCGTTACAAGTACTACTTAACAATCAGTACACATCGATTCAACTACGAAATGGAGCCATAGATTACTTTTTGAATTGCCTTCTAAACAAGGACAACGAAGCATTAAAATCATATAACGATGAACTGGATCTCGATACTCTGTATACATTGCACAAAGTACATGACCCATAGACATATTTCCACAGAATGCGATTATCTGCAAATCCACACACATATTCAAGTGAATGTGGATTGTGGGGTGACTTATTCTACATTCACTGGATATCCAAATGGTTGAATATACAAATATGCCTTTGGTCAAAAACAACAGCAAGAAGGTACTTAGACTTCAACAATTCTAATTACACACAATCAGTTTCTATACTATTCCATGACAAAAAACCTCTAAGTGGGCACTTTGAACCATTGCTAAGAATTGAAACATAGAACATTACTTCAAAACAGTCCCTGTGTTTAGATGACATTAAAAAATCTGCCGCAAAGCATCCTCAAATATCAAATATTGACAATGCCCTTAGAAATGAAGGCCTTTGTAGATTAAGCACTTGCATACTCACCACAGCATTTCAAACCATAATATCTGTTAGGAATCCACCTCCTCCTATGCTTGGATGAATATACATATCCTGTTCTAAAGCTCTTATTTTATTCAAGGCACACAAAATGCTGAGAAAGATTGTGTTCTACTGTACAAATACACAAACACATGTTATCTAACATATTAAAATACGTGTTACATAACACATTAAAATGCACAAATACATGTTATCTAATATATTAAAATGCACATGGTTTTCTACTGCTACTCTGTTAATTGGCTTTGATTGATACCTGAAATGTACACAAGGATAATTGTAATTTTTTTTAAAAAAAAATATTATGTATTTAAAGACCTATTAGTAGCTACCTAATTAATTATATATGAGATGATACAAGGGTAAATGACAAATATGGAATCAAATAAACTAACTTTAGAAAAATGCCAAATAGAGCTATTGGCTGATACGCTACAGATACTGTGACATTTGTGACATTTGAGCTTCAAAGAAATCTAGTGGTTGCACACCTCCTATCATGTAAAAGCCACAAAAATATTCATTTTCCATCTTCCAAAGCGATAGGGTCATTCTATTTCCATTTGCTTAAGTTTATTTCATTCCATTATCTAGCAGTAATTATTAATTGTTTAATCCAACTACATGCAAGGAGAAATCACAACCCATGGGACACTTATAGACTTATGCACAAATACATGATGCAGAACATATTAACATGCACATGGTTTTCTATTGCCGCTTTGTTAATTGGCTTTGATTGATAAGTATAATGTGCAGAAGGATAATTATAATTCTAACAAGTTGTTTGCATTTTCATAATTTCCTTGAGCTTTATTGTTATTCTTTTAGAAAACCAAACAAATGTTCTTTGATTTCTAATTAAAGCTTATTACATGATACAGTGTTTCTGATTGGAAGAAGAAAGCTTAATTAGATATGACATGATACAAGGATAAATGAAAACAAAAACCTAAATACTCATTGATAAAAATTTGCTAGAAACATTTCAATATTATATGCTTCCACCATGCATATGTCCATGCCTCTTTTTGGACATGTCATTATGTATCTATGTATCCACAGATGCAACCATGCATATATTGATTTATGCATATATCTAATTATGTGTGCATGCATCTACCTATATATGTATGGATATATCTATGGATACATGTATGTATGTATCTATGGATACTATGCATGTATACATGTATATATGTACATCTGGATGTATGCACCCATGTTTCTGTCTTTCTGTACACCCATCTATAAATGCATTTATGCAACTTTCTACATTTGCACACCGTATATGCAATATATGTGCCTATTCATCCATGTGTACATGTGTGCATGCTCCTCATGCATATATACATTTGTACATGCATTTATAGTTATATGGAAAAAAACTATGATAAATAACTACTTGTCAACATTCACAAAGCAATATTGATGCATTGCAAGTGGCTTAAATCTATATTAAATGGCCAAAGTAAATTGGCCATACATGGCCACCAAGCCATTCCAGCGCCTCCACCTACAGCCAGATGCCATGTAATGCATTTAATTTGCATTCATGGATTATGTACGTCTACCCGCCAATTTTATAAACTATGCCTTTGCTTAAATTTATTTGATCGATCTATGCACTCACATTTTCCTGACTTTTTTAATCAAAAAAATGATTTATAAAGCTACTTCGACGAATTGAAAGACAAATATGCAAATAAAAAGTACTCTGTTCAAATACATGGATGCATATTTTCCATACATGCATATATGCATATATGCCATCATGCATATATGCATGTGTATTTGAATGCATTCTTCTGTGCAACATATGCTTTTCTTTCTATATCCACTTGTGAATGCATCCATGTATACATGTTTTTATGTGTCTTATACATGCATATATCTATGTGTGGTTATTGGTTATTATGTATCCATGTATTTATCATTCTCACATGCATCAACATTTGCATTTTCACGTTTTCTTGATCTACTGTATTTTTCGTTTTTATACTATATGCATTTCAACTTTTGCTTTGTCTTATCTTTTCACTCTTGTATCCTCCAATATCATTATATTTTTATATCTATTCCTCTCTTGTCACACTTCGAGGAAGCTCAAGGATCTCAACACCTTGTTCTGTGCGAGGGAGAGTGAGAAATGGGACATGAGTTTTTCTTCTGTATATGTATCCAAACAATAAGCCCTATGATGATTTCAAAAAGCATAACCAATAAGAAACTGGAAACTGTTGCACCCTACAATTTGACAAATGATCACTTCATCACATTCCTATTCCATTTAGTGCTATTTCCACACTTTCACATCCTTCCTTCCAATATCAAATACATTTCAAAATCCTATAATATGGTTTCCATGCATCATATCAATACGTTTCTTTCCTTTGTTCTTTCAATCCACCTAGCTCATTCATATTTTTATATTTTTCATTTAATTTTCTGCATTCAACTCAACAATGATAAATTCACACCATTTGCATTCCATTCCTTTTCATAAGCAGCCTTCCATATCGTTCCCTCCCCTATCAAATACTTTTCATAGGTCATTCAAATCCCTTACTTGCATCTCATCATTCTGTCAATTTCCTCTCTTTATTGCACTCACATAGGTCATTCATGTTCTTTCATCCCATATATGTTTATCTATCTGTAGCTCAAACATACCTCCACCCATCATAACAAGATTCACACCATATTGAACAAAGAAACATATGAAAAAGATATTAGGGTTATGCAATCAAACACTGAGGGCTTCGAAGATAAATATCATAACATAAAATTGTATTCAAGAGTTCTTTTCCAAAAATGTCTTTTCTAAATCATGTTTTCTACAGATTCCTAAAAGCACACTTGACACTTTCCTAAAGGCTAAAATGTATTGTCGATTTGCATAAATCTATTCATGTATCTATGTACACACATGCATCAACAACTATCCTTTATAATCTTGTTCTAAAAAATAATTATGTATTCTTTTTTTGTTCTGAATATAAATGTTATTTGTATATGTTTAAAATGCAAATTGTTTCAAACATTTCAAACTATGCTCAATCCATTTATGTTTCCATGCACCCATGTTTCTATGTATACATTCATCCATGTGTACATGTACTTGTTTAAAAAACAATAATGTATTATTATTTGGCTTCAATTATTAATGCTACTCATATATGTTTAAAATGAAAATTATTTCAAACATTTCTAACTATATTTGATGCATCTATGTATACATGTATCCATGTATCTATGTATACATGCATCCATGCATGCATATGTCTATGTATAGCTATTTGCATCAATGCATTTAGCCACATATGTTTTTATGTGTATATGTATACATTCATCCATGCATACATATACACATATACGCATCCACACATATATACATACATGCATAGATACATATATGCCTATATATATCCAGTTTTGCAAACTATGCCTTCACCTGGATCAATTCAATCAATCTATCCATTCACATTTTCTTGATATTTTAATGCATTTAATTTGCACTCATGCATTGTGTACCTCTGGCCACCAGCTTTATAAACTATGCCTTTGCTTAAATTTATTTAATCAGTCTATGCATTCGCAAGTTCCTGACTATTTTAATCAAAAAATGATTTATAAACCTACTCCGACGAATAGAAAAATAGATAAATGCTAATTTTCCAATATAAATAATAGCTTTCAAAATTCTGACTATACAAATAAAAAGTAATATATTTGAATGCCGCTATGTGATTGGCCGATGCTGCCCTTTTAAAGCATTCAGGGAAAATGCATAAGTATTCTATGCATGTGTTTATGTATATATGTATGCATGTATGCATACATGCATGTATGTATGTATGTGCCTTCATGTCCATGTATCTATGTATGCTTGCATCCACATGCATATATGTATGCATGTATGCATACATGCATGTATGTATGTATCTATGTGTGCATGTATCTGTGTATTCTTGTATCCATGCAATATATGCATTTATGTATGCATGCATGTATATATGCATCCATGCATCCATGTGTCCATGTACCTGTGTGTTCATGTAATTATGTATGGAAACATGTATCTATATATGCATCCATACATATATGTATCTATTGCATATATGCATGTATGTATACATGCATCTATGTATACATAACATCCATCGATGCATGTAAATATGCAACTATGGATACCATGCATCGATGCATCTTTATATTCATAAATGGGTCTATGCGTCCCTGTATGTACATATATGTGCTCATGTACATATCCATGAATGCCTATCGATGCAACTAGGTATATATGTGCTCATGTACATATCCATGAATGCCTATATGTGTGCATGCATACATGTATGTATATATGCAACCATGTATGCAATATATGCATATATGTATACATGCATCTATATATGCATCCATGCATACATGTATACATGTACAACATGCATATATAGGTGCATCCATGCATGCTATCCATAAATGCATGTATGCATATATGTATACATGCATTAATGCATATATGTGTCTATGCATTCTTATAGGCAACCTATGCATATGTGTATACATGCATGTATATATGTATACATATATCCATGTATCTATGTATGCATGTAATTATGAATCTATGTATACATGTATCTATGGATGCATCCATGCATATATGTATAATGCATGTATGAATATATGTATACATGCATGTATGTATATATGCATCTATGTACCTATGCATGCATGT
Organism: Sequoia sempervirens; assembly: GCA_007258455.2. NCBI lineage: Eukaryota > Viridiplantae > Streptophyta > Pinopsida > Cupressales > Cupressaceae > Sequoia > Sequoia sempervirens. Next base: position 419,597,834 of record VDFB02000003.1, on the reverse strand, counting down.
ATCCATGAATGCAGGTACATATGCATATATGGATACGATGCATAGATGCATCTATGCATGCATCCATGTATGTATGGATGTATTTATGTGCACATGTACATATGCATATATGTACGTATGCATGTGTCTATACATGTATATATTTATATATGCATGTGCATGCATCTATGAATACATATGTATTATTAATTTGCTTCAATTATTAATGCTACTCATATATGTTTCAAATGCATATTGTTCCAAACATTTCTAACTATATTTGATGCATCTATCTATACATGTATCCATGTATCTATGTCTACATGCATCATGTATCTATCTATACTTTCAATCATTAGTACTCCTATCTAAATGCTTTTTACCTCTCGGCAGGAACTGGACGCTTGCGTCACTTGTTTTAAATTAATATTTTCTTAACAGCTGACCTTCGCTAAATACTTTTGTAAAAATAATAAAATCTATATGTGAAGTAATTAATAATCATATCAAATGAACGGCCCGATTTCGACTGTTTGTGAAAATCGGACTTGACAGCTGGGAAGATACCTACTGGCTGCTATTGTCATATCAGGCCGACCATCTGAAGTATATATTTACCTACCACTCTGGGTCGTTCGTTTAAAGGCTTATTTCACATCTGAATTTTTTAATTTTAATGTCTGACATATTAGGCTAGCCATTGCCGGTGGCCCGTCTTTGACCAGCCATTTTGTTAGACCAAATTTAATATGCTTGCGTTAGAAATGTATCAGAATTTTTCTCTCAAAGGACTATATATATTAAAATAGTCTAAAATTAACATTCTGTTCAAATCTGTTACGAAATGCAAGACAATTTTACAAAGAAAAAATTGGTGGTATAGAATTTCGTTTTAAAATCAAATTAGGTGACTCGTATATTGTTTTAAAATCAAAATGGTTGACTCTTATATTGTTTTAAAATCAAATTGGTTGACTCATATAAAAAATATACACATAGAATGAAACTACACCGCTTATTAGAAACGTATCTTGTCTATCCTGTCTACAGAAGTATACCATTCTTTTGATAACTCATGATATTGCTTAGTTAAGTTGATCTTTGTTTGGGTTAAGTCTACTAATATAAATGAAGGGAAGATAGAGAGTGAGCCGCAAGCGCCAGATCAATGGAGATTCTACAACAGGCCGTGTTATTAGCGCTCTTGTTTCTGGGCTTTGCAGCGGCAGATCCAGAGGCTAACCTCTTGCAGGATGGATGCAGTACCGTCAAAAGCACTAACGTTACACTTTTTCAACAAAATTTGAATGCCACTCTGGCATCTTTGCTTCAAGCGGTTGCTTCATCTGGTTTTGCTACAGCAGAGGAGGTCAGTGGAACAGATCCAGTTTATGGCCTTGCCCAGTGCAGGCAAGACAAGAACTCATCTGATTGCGTTGCCTGTATCACCGTCGCAGAAAAGCAAATCCGCAACTGCTCCAATGTTTCCGGGGGAAGAACAATCTATGACGGCTGTTTCCTGCGCTACGAGAGCAACAATTTTTATACGCAGAGTACTGCTGCAGGAAATGAACAGCTCTGTGGCGACAAAACAATTAGTAATGAAAGCAATTCATTTTCTGCAACAGCTGAAAGTCTGATAAGCGATCTGTGCACTGCAGCTCCGAAGACGGGTAATCTTTTCGCTGCGCAATCTAGAAGAGATGCGTTGAATAGGACAATCTATGGGCTTGCGTGGTGTTTGGAATCTGTGGGTAAACAAGGATGTCAGGAGTGCCTCACCATAGCACAGACGAATATTGGCAGTTGTTTGTCTCGATCGGAGGGCCGTGCTGTGGACGTTGGCTGCTCTCTGCGTTATGCTACATACTCTTTTTTTACGGCCAACGCCACCACTGATCTTTCACAATATTTGTCCTCAGGTTAGAAAATTTTGACCTCTGGGTTTTATTAAAATGAGATCTTCTTTTGAATTGAACTTGATTTCATAATTATATTGAAGTGTTATTTGCTTGTTTGAATCAAAATTCAAATTTAATATTAGTAAACTCGTAATAGAAGTGCAATTGAGGATTGTTTAAAAAGGGAAAAACTTATTACTGGTAAATTGGTAATATGCGATAGGGTAAAATACTTCCGAAGGCTATGTTGTGACTACAAAAATAGAAGGATGTGCTTATTTTATAGCTTTATGTTTTTAGCAAATACCAAATAGTTTTGTATTAGCAGCCAAATCAATTGTCTTCTTGTTAAATCTGAATTAATTATTAAAGTAAGGGTGGGGTTCTATTGAAGGGGCTTTCTAGAATTTCAGTGGGTGCTGTTGCGATTTTTTAAGATTATTTTAAAGTGGGTGGTTCCATGAATTTTGTTTCACAGTTTAAGCTCCTATATTGGTCTCATGAATTTTATTATTTTGCATATTCAATTCAGGAGCTTAAATAAATGTAAAATAATAAAAAAAAAATTGGTGAGAATTCTAAAACTTTATATGATTGACAAGTGACAGAAAAAAAGCCTAAGTTGGTGGGACAATTTCTAACCCCTTTTGCATGGGCTTACGTCTTTTATCTAAAAAGTAGAGGCTGCTATTGTTCAAGAAAATATTCTAATTTATCATGTAACATTTTATTTATTTTTCTTCATGAGACCCCTTGCTCCTTCAAAATAAATCCCCATATGTCCTTTGCATCAGGGGTAGAATTTAATGGTCACCTCTATCTATCATATGCAAATTTTATGATAGTTTGGTCATTTAAATGCCTTTCATTTGACATTTTAAGAAAAATATAAATTGTCAAAAAATAATTGTTTAATTTATGATTTTTTTATATAAAATCTTTAATAAATGCAATATCTTGCAAAATAGAAAAAACAATGATAATTATTAGTAATAAATATAAAAATCTGAAATTTAGTGTTATAAAGTAACAAAAATTTCTAAGTTCATATTAAAAACAAAGCATGTTAAAAATATTCTAAAAGTTAAAACAATCATATTTTATTTTGAAAAGATTCTAAATTAATATATATTTTTATAATAAATATTATAAATTAATAGAAAACAATGATAACTATTAGTAAAAATGTGAAAAATTTCTAAATTCATATTAAAAAATATTCAAAAAATTTATATTTTGATTGTAAATTAATTTGTCTTTTTATAGCCGGTATTGGCATGGTATGATGGTTTATAGGTGGCATTGTTGTTCTTGCCACCAAGATTCAAACCCCCTTGGGGTGGTATTGTTGAATGGTTGTATCCGGTTCATAGCTCTGGTCAAAAGTGTTTACCCCTTGAATAAAAAAAAAAATTGTCTTTTTATAATAAATATTATAAAATGATATATATTATAAATTAAAATATTATATTATATTTTGTCTATAATAAATTTTTACAGTCTAACAAAAATATAACAAGTCAAACTATACGATCTAATAATTATTAAAGTAAAACCGTCAAATAAACCATCAAATTCCAGGTGTGCTTTACATTATTTCCTTCTTCAATGAGGAAATCCTCCTAGAATTAAATAATATAATGGCAGCCCAGCATCCAACTCCACGAACAGGGCTTAAATTTGATGGCCGTATGTCTGTATTTAGAGATTTTTGCCATAAAATACAATCAAAATTTATATAGAATTATAATGATATATATATTTGATTTATATATAATTTTACTTACACTAGGGTATATCATACTGTTTTAAGGGCACCTTTGAATAGACAACCGTCATTAAAAAAAATTGTTGACAGACAAGGTCGACCATCAAATTTAAGCCCTGTCCGCGAATATTAACGACTTTTTAATATCTTCTGCATCTTTGTTTTGCAGGGAGTAAAGTTAGCTCTACAGTATGGATAGTAATTGGGGTTGTGGGAGCCGTCATTATCATTGCTATCCTAATTTCGCTGTTTCTATTTCGACGGAGGCTGTTGGGATATTTTAGGCGGCCAAGGGAGAGACAAGGTAAACATGAACATGATCCAAACTGAACTACGCCTTTTACAATCTTCTCCTCAAGATGATCTTAGTTTACATAATTTATCATAATCTACTGAATTTGTACAACAGTGAATATGGCAAGCGCAACTGAACTCCGCGGACCCGTCGATTTTGATTACAAGACACTTAAGAAAGCCACCAATAACTTCGATACGCAAAACAAGCTGGGAGAAGGAGGGTTTGGCCAAGTATATAAGGTGAGGGCCACGAATTGGGGGCTAACAATGTTCGGCTATTGGGATCAGCTATCTGAAACATGGTTATTCTCGTCGCAGGGTACGCTGAAAAACGGCAAAGTCATTGCAGTAAAGAAGCTAACTTTAAACCAATCTGCGCGCGCGGTATCAGAATTTGAAAGCGAAGTGAAGCTGGTATCGAATGTTCATCACAGGAACCTGCTGCGCTTGTTGGGGTGCTGCAATCAAGGCCCGGAGAGACTGCTTGTTTATGAGTATATGTCAAACAGTAGCCTTGACAGAATATTATTTGGTTCGTAATTTCACCCATTTCCCCTTCCTATTGCAAAGTTTTCCATTATCTTTGTAATTAAAATGCGTTGAATGCAGGAGAAAGTGAAAAGATACTGACCTGGCAAGAAAGATTTAACATCATATTGGGCAGTGCCCGTGGCCTGGCATATCTCCACGAAGATTTTCATGTGTGCATCATCCATCGGGATATTAAATCCAGCAATATATTACTCGACGACGACCTTCAGCCTAAGATAGCAGACTTCGGACTAGCAAGACTTCTTCCCACCAGTAGAAGTCATCTTACGACAAGGACTGCAGGGACTCTGTAAGAAAACATACCAGTATTTGTAATACTTATAATTTGAGTTGTATTGTGTATATTAATAAGGAATAAGATGTTTGGTTTTCACAGAGGATACACAGCTCCAGAATACGCCATCCATGGTCAACTGACTGAGAAAGCTGATACCTACAGTTATGGTGTGGTGATTCTTGAAATAATCAGCTCCAGAAAAAGCATCGACTTGAAGCAACCGCCTCAAATGGAATATCTGCTAGAATGGGTATTTTTCACATATTATTTCTATTGTTCTGTTTGGCATCCCTGTTTTTGTGATAAAAGATACGGTTTTAGGAAAATGTACCACCAGTCATGACAAATTCATCTCAAGGAAAATTCACCACCAGCAATTCACTGTCATATAAAATTCATCCCATTAAAAGCTTGTGATTAATTTTCAGTGGCAGTGAATTGGTGGTGGCAAATTTTTTTCTGGTGGTGAATTTTTCTTGAGGTGAATTTGTCGATGGCGAATTTTCAGGCGATGAATTGTTGGCTGTGAATTTCCCCCCAATAAATTGCTGGTGGTGAATTTTCTGTCAGTAAATTGCTGGCGGTGAATTTTCGGGATGCCAAAAGATATATTTATGGCCCTGCTCATCATCATGAATCATAAAGATGGACCTGAATTTTATTATAAATACTGTAGGTGTGGAACCTACACGAAGCGGGTAATATTTTGGATGTGGTAGATAAGAGGGTGAAAAACGAAGAAGTTTATAATGAAGAGGAGGTATTGAGGGTGTTAAAGCTTGCACTGTTATGCATACAAGCTTCTGTTGTAGACAGGCCATCAATGTCCCAAGTGGTGGCGATGCTGGTGAATAGAACAGACATTGAATACAAAAAACCCTTTCAACCTGCTTTCGTTGATGTAGGGAATAGAATCCGCGGTGACCGTTCCAGTTCTGTCTCGGGCTCTTCCCAATCGAATGCAACCATTACAGAATCTCTCAATGCTCGTTAGCAGTGGCAGCTATTGTTGACTCTAGGCATCATCAACACTAGTTTTTCTTGAATTGTTATGAAAATCAGAAACTAATGTATATTAACTCTAGGGCTAGGAGATTTTGACATTTTCTTTAATATTTTCTGATACACATATATTATGAAAAAACACAAAATTCAAACTGTAATAAGGAATCATTTGTTGTTTCCTTTCGATTTGCCGGGAGATCAGCATGGGTTTGTTTCGATTTCCGGTCGTATAGCCGCGTTGATTTTAGATAATCACATTCACTTTTTCATTGGCGATGGGTTGTATAAGTAATTTATCAATATACAAAAATCTTAGGGATGACCGACGAAATCCTCGTTAATATGGAAGTTCATTGTTTCTTATCAGGGGTCACTTTCATAATAATAAAATCAATCGCACATTTATGGATCTGCCCTGTATAAATATGGATTTAAATTAGGTGTGTAAATCCTTTATGAATTTATTAATATTTATCATAATTTTTTTTATATATTTTGACATATAAAAAGTGGTTGTGTTGTCAAGAGTTTATAAAAAATATGGAATAAATTTTCTCTTGATCAAACTTCTTGGATATTAGGTTGATAACATTCAGAAATAGTTAAAGACAACAAACAAATATTTGATGTATGCTCTATATATTGATGAAAGTGAATGATGTTGTAATAAATACTTTGGTTATGTGAACAAATGTACCTTAAAATGTTCTTATTAGACAAATTTTCTGTAATGAACAAAATTAATTGGGATTGATCTTTAATTATAAATCTAAATGACAAATAAAATTGTGTAGTTGACTTAACACATAATGACTAATTGGGAGGGTTAGATTAGACCTCGATTTGTGTTTTAGATTTAAATGACCAAGGGTTGTTTTTGCAAACCATGCAATGAACTTAACTCACTTACATAGATCATGACTCTAATCTCAATTTTGAAATGGATGAACTAAGGATTAGGACTAATTCCTAGGATTGGTTACAAATGAAATCATGTGAGGTTTTGCTTGTGTAGCAACTTTCAACAAAAATTATGTCACATGTACATTTAAAATTTCATAAAGAACAATTAGTTCAAAGTGTGTCCAACATGGAGGGAAAAGTGTAAGGTATACAATTTTCACTATTATATTTTACCCCATGTTGACTTACATTTGAATTGCCATGAGATTGCATGTAAAAGTAAAATCAAGCAAGCAACATGAAATTAAATTATTTGAGACCCTCGTAAAAAGGACATGGATGCTACTTGTTGCCACATGCTAGCTTCAAATCAACACTCATTCTTGAATACCTACCAAATATTAAATAATTCATTGAGTAGAATCATATGGGAATGTAAACAAGAATATGCTACTTATAATCAAACAAAAAGAAAAGATTAAAAAAGGATGAGATATATTTCACTTGTAGTGGAACATAGATACCACTTAGGAGTAGCAAACTACTAGATATTTTCTTATGAAAATAGAAGTAATGTGGTACTAAATAAAATGGCCTTTGATTATAGGATAATCACTACATCCATAATTAAGGAGCATTACAGACCTTGTATTCTATAACTTCTCCCACTAGCTACATGCAAAGAAAAAATGAATTTGGAGAAGAATCAGAAAGATTTGGAAAATAAAGCAACTTTGGATAGCTCAATAATAATATAGGAATATAAAGATATTTTCATGAAATACCATAAAAAATGTAAGGCATGCTCCTGAAAAGCACATATAATGATAGGTAACAAGATGATCTAGACATTGCTCCCAAATGGTATTATTAAATTAGTTATGAGTACTTGATATTGCTCCTGTGAGTGTAAAGAAAAGTCATATTTCATCACCATAAGTGATTCTTAAAGATTAAAAAACTAACCTTTTTTACACTCTACATCTTATTGCATAACAATACAAAAATTGATAGATGATAACAAATATTTTAGATAACCACAAGAAATATTATGTCATTGGCTAAGCATCCCTAAGGAGCTCTTATACCTTTGTGTTACACCATAACGATTTACAACTATTAGCACACTATACATAAGATTAACTATTAAGTTCTTAGACTTTATTGATAGATTTACTTCTTAGTGGACTTGTGCTAAGATAATATAAATCAATATATGGGCAAGTATAGGAACATGGGGGTCTAAAAAGTGGTGATATGACGAAAAATGGCTGACAAAATTCTTTTAATCCAAATTTGATGAAATGAAAAGGGTTCATTAAGAATACTACCAACTTTCTAAAAATATAAGATACACCTTATTTGGAATTAAATAAATAATTATTATTGATTTTATACATACATTCTAACTAAAGTTTTGATTGATAGGCTGATTGAAAAAAATCTATAATTCTTAAACAATTTCACATTTTTTGAATTTGAAAGATGTAGTACATTTTATGCTTTCCATACTATAGGAGTAAAAAAAAAAATTGAATTTCATAAATTTTAGACCAAGTTATGGTGGTCAAACAAACAAGTTTTAATATTTTTATATAGTTTTAATAAAAAATTCATAACTAATTATTTACTGTAAAAAAAATTAAAAAAAAATGTTGCACATCTAGGCATGTGTCCTCTACTTATATTGAAATTTTTAAATAAATATATTACTTTTTTCTTGTACTTAGATTGGTCAGACATACACACACCTTTTCTTTTTTTTTCCTGAAAAATTTAGTACTACTACATTGAATTTTAAATTTTCACCAAATAGATATACTTTTTTCCAAAAAAGGAATAGTATTTTAGAAACTATATTCAATTTGCTACAAATTCTGTTCTACCATATTTTCAAATTATTTTAATAACTTACTCAATTTTTATGTCAAGTTAAATAAGTTTATTTTTATGAATTATCATTGTCACTTAAGGGCCCAGTTTGGACCCCCATGATCTTGCACTGACCCATATACCTTGAGATTATCTAGATGATTATACACATTGCTCAATTATATATTCATACATGAATTTCACCTAATATTATTGTAATGAACTACTTGCTTGCTATCTAAGAATTGATTTATGTTATATCTAGTAAAACTTATTTTTTTAATATCACAATGATATTTATTTCTCTCTTACTCTATACAAAAGAAATACAAAACACAAATATGTATTTTTCTAAACAATACATCAATTACTTTAGTCTTCAGGGTATAGGTAATGCTCTTGGTAGATTTTTGAAAGTGGATGAGGTTTCCTTGAATTATACGCACACCTCCTATGCTTGGATTTTGGTGGAGTTTGATCTGTCTTAGGCACTACCTAGAGATGTTGTGCTCCAAGTGAAAGACTTATCTTGGGCTCAACTCATGGATTACTAAGGTATCCCATTTCACTACAAATGTTGTTTTGCTATTGGAAACTTGGCTCGTGATTGCTCTCGTAACTTCCATCCTACTTCTTCTTCTACTTAGTGGAAGAATGCCCTCAAGGACTATCTAACCGTGTACCCAAATGTTTCATCTTCTTTTGATAGTGAGGATTTTGAGCCTCCTTCTCCTCTTGCTTAGAAGAAAGTGACTGTTGTTGATAATGTTGCCACTCTTGTGGACACTATTGCTTATATTTTGGACAAATTTATTCCTAATACTATGTGTGTTGCCTCCCTTGAGACCTATGCTACTCCCATTATAGATAATGTAGTCTCTTCCACGGTTTTGACTACTCCTATTTTGGGTTTGGTTGTTCCACCTATTTTCTTTTCTGAAGGGGCTTCTCCCTCTTCTTGTCAAAAATATTCAAACCTTGTTTCTACTTCTTCTTGGACTAAGGTGTAGTGTAGGAAGAGGTGTACTCCTAATATGAACTTTATCTCGATTGACAAGCCTTTGGGGGAAAAGTGTTGAGTTCAAGTTCAGGTGCTTGAACTGTCTTGTTAGTGGCCTATAGGTCAATTTTTGGTCTGTTCTATTGACTACTTTGTTGTTGTTGGGCTAGTATCTTATTTGCAACTTTATGGGTGGTCTATAGGCATGTTCTATTGGCTAGAAATCCTATTTTATCTTTGATGTTTTTTTTTTTTTTTTTCTTGCTGTGAAGCTTGTTTCATGTTGTTGTATGGCTTAGGGCCCTTTAACCCTTCTTTCATAATAAAAATAATACATTGAAATTAATTATATTATCTCATATACAAATTATATTATAGAGGATTATTCTAGAATCAATTTTGAAAGTATGAAACATACCAGAATTTACATAACGGAACATAATAGTATTTCTTTAGATCATTTGATCATAGTCCTCTTTTAAAAACCTAGACTTTACAAATATTATTTAACATTTCATTTCAAATACAATGTCATAATTTTAACATGCAATACATACAATCTATAATACTAGATCATATATAAAATGGACATGTTTCTATATCATCAAGTACAATGTTAGTAATACAATCTTAATGAAATCAAATATTGCATTTGACTAAAAAAGTATTCAGAATCTAAACTACTAGCAATTCCCAACACAACTTCCAACTAGAAGTGGCCCTACCATTCATGAGTGTAGTATATCTTGCGGATCTCCATGAGTCACCATGTGCCATCCGAGAACTATGTTTTGTTCTAATCATAAACAACTTGGAATACAACTCTAGATACCCTTTAGTTGAGTATGATCTATCTATGGGTGATCCCACAATACTAGTTTACAATTTCTGGGAGATCCTGATTTTTGTTGAAATCACATATTTTTAGAAAATATGATGATTTAAGCCTTGAAAATTTCCATTTAAAGGATTCCAATTGAAGAGGGTTTGATCAAACCACTTAGATCAAACCCCCTTAGATAGAACCCTGCTTGTTTTAAACCATACCTATAGCAGAGTCTCCTTTACACCTATCAAAATGTTGATAAAAAACCACTTTTGATTTACATTTTGGGGGATCAAATGAATTCATTTAAAATTTATTTTTTGTAAGTATGTAGTCCTTATTATAGGCTTCCCAAAAAGTATAACTTTAAATAAATTTAATTTAATTATTATATTTATATTTTATTTCTTGTGAATGTAGGTTTTCCATCGAAAATCAAGCTCTTTGTTCTACACATGCAGAAAATAGTAGATTATCAAATTGTTTTTTGAAAAATATTAGTGCACTAGATATTGAAGTCCTTGATCCAACAATTTTTTTTTTGAATTTTGATACATTCAAAAAAAGTTATGTTGTATATAGTCTACCTATGCCTGAATTGTAATTGGTTTGACTTCAAAACTTTATTAAGGAAAAAATATTCATCAAAACACTATATAACAAAATCAAAGCACTAAATATTGTAGTTACAAATATAAATTAAAAAAAAAAGAATTTTATCCTTCATGGAAAAAAATTTATGTTGTATATGGTGAGCATCACTCGTTAAAAATGGTGTTTACTAAAAAAAAAAATATTTTGGAGATGGAAAGAGAAGTGAAACCTGTGGATGTCAAAATCTACAAATGGTTAGAAATCTTAACATAATAATGTCATGTTAGTCACTTAAAACACATTAGATTAAACATCCCTATGAGATACTTAACCATGATAAAATATGCAAAACTAACTAGAACAAGAATAGCTAATTGCAAGCATATAAAACATGATCAAAACTTTATCCCATATTGGATTGGTGCTATTGTAGAAAATAGCCTTTTCCCAATCCTTGCTTAAGCTTGATGTTAAGATGCTATGAAGATGATGATAAGATAGGAAAAATTAGTTCTCAAGGAGAGTGACTTTGCAAAAGATTGTGGATCAAGATGTGGATGAAATGCTAAGATTGTGGAGTGGATGAACAAAATCAGTTCTCAGTTTAAGAGAGTGACCTTGCAAGAGATGTAGATCAAGTTGTGGAGGGTTTGACCAAGGATGAAGCCTCTATTTGTAGATTCTCTAGATGAGGGATTGGCCAAATGGATGAATGTGGGATTAAAAACAGACCAATGAAAAGAGACCACTTGTCAACTTGCCATTGGTTGAGGGATGTGCAAGATTTGGGAAATGTGCCCAAGAGGGGGAAATTTCAAATTTGAAAATTAGAGTTAATGCTTAGTTTGACCTTTTGCAAAGGACATGTAAGAGACATGTAAGACCTATTAAATGCCCTGTTGGATGTACATTTCAACTTTCCTTTTGAATTCAAACTTGATGGAATATTCCTCATGGATGCCATGTTGAGTGAAAATGCTGATTTAAATAAATCAATAAATTGATTTATTTGTGCAAGTGGGATTATCTAGAGGATGTGACATGCATTAGATTAGATTTAATCAGGATTAATTAGCTAGGATGATGATTAGGATGTTTTGACCAATTTGACTCAAATATTTGGATTTATTTAAATCAAAGAGGGATGGAATATGACTTTAGGGATTTAATTAAATAAATTTTGATTTATTTAATTAAAATATGATGTGAGCCTTTGATTTATTTAAATGATAAAGACCTGATTTACCTGGTGAATGGATTTTATGAGCTTGATTAATTTAATGAGCAGATGCATAATGTTAATTTTGCATGTCTACATTTTTTCCCTCTTTGAAGCAATGCATTTGTTGCATTGGTTCAAAGAATAAACTTGCCACGATCACAATTCAAAAAATTTCTGATTTTTGTGGATGCCCCAGCAGAAAGAAGTACACTGGTACATTGCCCCCTCGAGAGATCTAGCGAAAAGATTCAATTTGAGGGTTGATCTCACGATAAAGAGGTTCAAAATGGATGTTTATGGACAATGATGCAAATGAGATGATTTTAAGATGCTTAGAATAACAAATCTATATTATCCTAAACAACTTAAATGATGATATGATGTGATGATGGATGAGATGGATGATGTGATATGCTATGATTATGCAATGGATGATTTATGCAGATGCTTAGACTAACAGATCTATATTATGATGATGATATGTTGTGATTATGCAAATGTATGATTTATGCAGATGCTTAGACTAAGGGTAAGTGCACAAAGTTGAGTCCACGAAATGTGGAAGTTTTTTGCCTTAACCAAAAAATTGAAATCGGCATTGAGGAAACAAGATCCCGATTTAAATAAACGGGATCCCAATTTTTAAAAGTCGGGATCCCGTTACGGTTCGGGATCCTGAGCCTGAGATGAAACGAGATCCTGCTTTCTAAAAATCGGGATCATGTTTCCCATAAGATTCTGAACAAATGGAAACAGAACGGAATCCCAATTTATAAGAAATGGGATCCCGACTTATAAGAAACGGGATCCCGATTTATGAAACGGGATCTCGTTCCATTTACAATGGATGGGATCCTGATTATAGTACGAGATCCTGTTTATTAATAAATGGGATCCCATTTTATAATCGGGATCCCATTTTTTTAAATTTGAATTTTATTTTGCATCATGGGCGGGTTTTTGCCAAGGGTTTTGGTTCGGGAAAAGCATTGGAAGTCGAAACCTAGGCCTTCAACCTGGTTTGACCTGCAAGTTGAAGGCCCTAACAATGTCAAAGAAAAATACCGACTTTGGACATATGGCTGACGACCTTTTTTGCAAAATTTTCTAACGAAATTAAAACCCATTTTAGATGAAACAATGCAGATATGTAATTTTTTTTGCAATTGAATTATTTTTTCTATTTTTCAATTAATTTCTAATAAAATTGGTCCATAAACTTTAAATATCATATTTTTTACTATTTTAATAACTTTTGATCAACATAACATTTTGACAAACGGATTGCACAAGAGCAAACTTCAAACAATTTTTTTTCAATTTGAAAAAAAATAAATAGAAAATGATAAGTTTAGGTCATCTTATGCATGTCGTACACAACAATTTTTCAAAACGACAAATCTGCCTAATAAAAAATTAACAAAAAAAAAATATTCAATAAAAAATTACAAAAAAATATCAAGAGCAAGCTTCAGTGAGTCATAAAACTTTTCCAAAAAGGATTTAGAAAAATATGATAATTTAAGTCAAAATATGGATGTCGTGCGTGCAAGGTATGGTAAAAAAAATGACTTTTAAGCAGTGGTTTTAGAAATGCTTATTAAAACTCTATTTGTACAATCTGGGTATTGAAATAAATTACATATTTGGAAACTAGACTTCGAGCACTACATTTTATGATTAGTGACTTTTTCCAAGATTTAATCTCTAAGTGCTTCAAATTTTAAGGTCAAATGTGTCAAATGCTGAAAATCAGATAAAACACTTCCACTTTTGGCCAAAAAGTGGACTCAACTCTTGCACACACCCTAATAGATCTATATTATGAAGATGATGCAAATGCAATGCATGTGAAATGATCGATGTTTCCTATTATGTATTATATGAATGATATGTGGTATCTGTGGTTTGTGGATGGGGATGGATGCATGATGGATGAATTGGTGATGATGATGTTTGCGGAAATGAGATGATGACAAGAGGATCCCACAAGTCCATGATCTGATGAGACTTTATTAGAGATGATGATGATGATAGATGATAATTTTCTTATCAAGGATTGGGATTTTAAAAGGGCTACTTACCTTATGTTTGATTACACACGTAGATACGATGCATCAAGGTATAAAGAACCAGGATGGTGTTGTACCTAGTGCAATGGACTTTGACTCAACAAGTAGATAGGAGTATTCTTGTTCACACTTGACATACGGAAACCTTGCTAGGACGTACCTAACAAAGCAAGTATTCGCCAATTTATTTTACAAGAATGTCCAACAAGCACAATAGACAAAAGGATAATGATCGTTGCCCCATTCCTATCTCTCTAAATCCTTCATTTGGATATCATCAAGAGGTCCTTAGAATGAGCGCAATAAGATAAATCAAAAGAAAAGATCAAGTACACAAATAGGCCAATTTTCTTCATATCTCTAGCCAAAGGGATTTGTTTTGATAGGATAAGAATCCAAAGTGATCCAAAATGATGCCCATTGTCAAAACGATATATCCTAGGACATGCATTGTATAGGATGATGATGGTTTGATAAGTTGATTGATAGGCTATTGATATAAGGTTGACTGACATGTTTGAAAATGATCAAGAGTTTGATTTTGGTTTAAAGGTTTGTTGTTTCGATTTTGAGTTTACGATTGAAGCTTGCTTTTGTTGCTTGCTATGACTGTTTCTGTTTGTTTTGCCAAAGGATGAGGGTGACGATTAGTTTATTATGGATGATTGATTATTTCGGGTGCAATCAAGATGAGATGGATGGATTTTTTCAAATATTTGGATGTTTTTGACGTTTTGAAATGTTTTGAGGCTGTTTTTGATGTTTTTTTGGATTTTCAAATGTTTTGATTTTTTAATTTTCTGATGTTTTTGGATTTTGATGTTTTTTGAGTGTTTTTTTATTTTGATGTGATTTTAATGTTTTTGGATTTTTGCATGATTTTGAAGATTTGGATATGGACATGTGTGATGATATCAGTGCTCTGTTTAGGAGTTTTGCTGAAAACCAAGCTAAGGTTGATTGATCAAATCAATGAATTGATGATGATGATAACATTGTTGAGGATACACAACAAAGCAAAGATTTGATTGATTAGGATTGATGATGATAACAATGTTGAGGGTGCACAGCAATGCAAGGATTGATGATGATGATAACATTGTTGAGGATGCACAACAATGCAAGGATAGTGTTAAGCAACACAATGATCGGGAAGGATATCCCAAGATTATGGACTGATTGGATTCGATTGATCAGGATTGATGATGCTTGGTTTGGAACAAAAGATGTTTAAGATGATTTGATGTGACATTGAAGTATGCGTTAGATGCGACTGATATTAATTGTTTGGATTGATGTTCGATGAATGATGAGGATTGATAAGGAATTTCTTTTCGTCAAAATATGCCATGGGCTAGTGATTTGGATTTTGGATCACAAATGCTTTTGACCAATTTGATTTCACGTTTTCCAATGTTCAGATCACCACATAAGTTGGAGGATATAGATCAAGATTCATTCCCAAAGAAAGATGTAAATACTTGCCCCCAATGTATAGCAATGTATGGGATGTCATGGGTGGATGCTCGAATAAGTGTATGGATGGATGGATATGGATAGTACACAAAGGATGCCAAGAATTATCTTGCGATAGGATAAGGTGTTCAGATAAAGAATGCTCATTAGATAATGCCTCATGGCTCAAATAATTCTACATAGGATAAGATTAATGAAAACGGCCCATGTCAAGACGTTTACCATAAGCAAGTGTAAAGTGTGCCTCAAAATTTCATCAAGATCACAATAACTTGGATGCAGATGGATAAAATGGATTGCATAAATGGTTTTACAGATGAACAGATTTATTATGGATAAGATGGATGGAATGCTTGATTTATTACAGATGGGATAAGATGCTTGATTCCACACATGATGCCTATTTTCCAGGTTTTCATCATGGTCGTTCCCAAAGTGCCACCGTAGTGGTTTTCACAGGAGGATGATTTTTTCTCTTTAATGTTTTCAATCCTTTTTCTGAATTTTTTTTTGGATTTTTCTCTTTTTTGATTTCTTTTGGTTTGTTTCGAAAGATTTTAAGCTCATGCTGAATCACAAGGTGTTGCTGATGTAGATGCCCCTGTCATAATGTGCCATCGATATCCTGCTTGAAGAAGTTGCTTTGCTAAGATACGTGCACTTGAATACAACTTTTGAGATTTCTAATCTGCTTCATCGATACCGGAGTTAACTTTGTCTTTGTGCGCACATCATGATAGATTGCCTTATGAATCCTTATGATGAAGGGTCCTTGCCAATACATGGTCAATGTGAGAATTGGATATCATGCGTGGAGGCGTGGATGGAGTGTGTTTAGGGATAAGAGATAGATTGGTTGACAGCTTGGAATCTTTGATTCTCCAAACTTGGGAAGATGAACAATGATGGGTGGATATGAAAGTGTGTGTGGAATTAGGACCAAATCTTCATATACCTTGTATGTTGCTTGAAAAGCCTGCTTTTTCTTTTTTGGATGTCTTTGATGGATACTTTTCCCTCTTTTATTTTTCCCCACAGTTTCTTTGACTAATGGAGTTTGATATGGATGATCTTTCTTTGTATTCTTTGGTATCCATTTGTATTTGATTTGTCCATTATGCTTTTCTGATTCTTTTTCTTTGATAGCATTCTTTGTACTTTGATTCAATTCTTTGTTTTGATGTTGGTCCTAATTCATGGATGGGGTGATAGGTGGATGAAGATTCATGGTGTCGATGGTTGTAGTATTGGCATCTGTTTCATCAGAAGGATTCTTTGTGCTCCCTATGTTGATGTTTGCTTGAGACGAAGTTTCCGCTAGTATGCTGGTAGTAGTGCCTTCATGCTTTGATTCTACATGTTCTTCATAAGGATTCTTCATGCTTCCTATGTTGACATTTTCTTGAGATGAAGTTGCCCCCAGTATTGTGGAAGTAGTACGTTCATTCTTTGATTTCACTTGTTCTAAGAGCTCTTGTTTATAATGCATTCTCTGATAAATGACCACCATAGGTGACATTTCAATTTGCTGCTCCACTAACTCTGAATTATATTGTTCTGTATGAATTTTTTCCTTGAGTGAATAATATTGGATATCCGCATACCTGATGTCCTCAGTCTTAATTTAGGATATATCTGATTCTAATGTTGATAACTCAATTTGACTGTAGGAATTGATAATCTGCTCTTTTTTTGTAACAAAATCCTATTTAAGATGAAGATCATCTATGTGTCCATCCACAGAAAGCATCTCATGGGTAGATGGAGGAGTATGTGTTGCAGGGATATGATCATCTTGCATAGATAGGAGAGTGTCCATTAGATTATTGTAGTATCTTGAAGATACAAATTCTTGATCTTGAATTATTTTAGAGTTGCATTTGACATGCTTTGGATTAAGTTCTTGACATGGGTCAGTTTGAAAGGATGGATTTCTTACAAATGGTTCTTGGATATCTTCATTATGCATGGGAAGTGGCTTAATATCTTCGTGATCTTTGAGTGGACTTGGATCAGGTGTCAAGTTGAAGATTCCTTCAATATTGACAATCATGAGGTCAAAGGATGTCAATATGTCTTGGAAAGGACCATTGCTATACTTTGGTAAGAGATATTGATCATGCTTTAGAATAAATTCTTGAGATATTCCCTTTAACTCACTAGGTGATGTAGAGACATTTTCAACATGGTCATTGGTTGATGCTTTGTTGGATGAGGTGAAAACATCTTTATTGATGGATAGATATTGATCATTGTTTTCATCAATTATGGTGGAGGGATTTCCAATGTCTTCAACCATAGGGTCAAGTGATGTTGGTATTTCTCTGATTAGATCATTGTTGGTTGGTGGAATTTGATCATCATTGAAAAGTGACTCTTGATATATGTTGATTTGATCTTCGAATAAAGTAGACACATCTTCAAGGTGCTCAGGGATGGATTGATCTTGCTCCTTGTTCTCAATAGTTGTGGTGGAGAGATTTCCAATGCTATCATTGTCCCCAATAGTGATTATTTTCTAATCAATCAGGTCTTGGATGAGTTTTTTGAGTTGAACACAATATGATGTTTTGTGTCCCTTTATTGTATGATAATCACAAAGGTGCTTCTCATTATACCCTGGCGGTTTTATGGTTGGTTCTTAATAGTTCACATAAACAGGGATTTTGATGAGATTTTCTTGTACTAATTTTTGCAGGACTGATTTGATTGGTCTCTCAAGTGGTGTGTATTTTCATTTGTTTCCTTGTGAGATTTGCACTTTAATTGACCTTGTAGTGATTGATTTTGGAGATGTTTTGATTGATATGTGAGATGTGGTGATTGGGTTTGTTGTTGATGTTGTTGATCTTGATATCTGACTTCTTGCCATTGGAGATGTTGTTCTTGATGCATTCGTGGACATGACTCAATGCTTTGATGACATAGTTCAACCAATGGAGGAATGTATTGATTTTGGAGAGAAGATATCTCTTGGCTCAATAATTCAATTAGTTTGGCATGTGAAGCAAGTTGTTCTAGCGAAATTTGAACATGATTTTGACTCCCTTGATTTGGCTTTTGTTCAAGCAGATTTGGGATGTACACTTGTGGTGTTTGAATGGGATCATGGACAAATTGATTTTGGACATTGTTCTAGCTTGGGATGATGTTCAGATTTGGCATGGTAGGTTGAAATTGAACATTTTCTTGATTTAGGTAATTTTGATTTTGCATGGTGTCACCTTGCCTTGGAGTCATTAACATCTTGTTTGGACTTTGAACAAAATTTGGGTTATTTGCAAACATATCTATCCCAAAGTTCACCGGATTTATGTTTGGTAAAGTTGTACTTGGTACATTCACATTTGGCATGCATGGATTTGGTGGGATGATGTTGGTCATTTGAAGGTTCATGCATTGATTGTTCGGTTGATAGACTTGAAGGTTTGGATTTAGATCTACCATCGGGAAATGTGTTCCAATCTTTGATTTGGGAATACTCACACTTGTTGTGCCATTGACATTTGTAGAAGGTAATGATCCCATGTACAGATTGTATAGATGTGAGTTAAGGCTTTGAAAGTTCAATTGATTTGGATTACTCATGATGTATGGATCAAGTTTATATTCCATGTTCCTCTTATGTTCTGACCTTGTTTCAAAAGTGACCTCTAAGGTTCTTAGGACCAATGATAAGATGAAGGATGAAAGGTGTAAATGATATGAGTGATGAACATTTAGGAACTTTGGATCAATGCTAGACTTAGGGTTTGATTTTGATTGGCTTGATTTGGATATTGAACTTGTAAACCCTAAGATGTTAGATGTGATCTTAGGATGATTTTTTTCACAAGATTTATGATTTAATTTAAATGTATGAGAAAGGTTACATTACCACACACCTAACTAAACAAGGTGATTTAGATTTTGATGATTTACCCAAGTCTAGAATGATGTTTCCAAAGACCTAAAGTTGTTTGGATGGATGAATTTTGATAGATGTTTGGAATTTGGATGAAGTGTTTGATGTGATCCTAAATGAACCTAGGAAGGACTTGTTTACAAGGGAAAGGTAGTGAAGAACATGCCTTTCTCTAAAAGTAATTCAAAATCAAAAGATCAATGTTTGCATGAAAACCATACGACCAAAAGATAATAAGCACATATGTGAGGTCCAATTGATTTAATGTTTGCTTAATGGATTCTTTTACCACAAACACACTCTTGATTAGATTTTGAATCCAGATGTCTAATGTCTCAACTTTCCCCTTATCCCACAAAGTGTATTATGTAGAAACCAAGGAAATTTGAGGCAAGAGTTACCTAAAGTTGACCTTAGTAGAAGGAAATTGAGATGACATCCAAATGCTCAGAGGCCTCTAAGGATACGAATCCCAAGGGCAAGCAATAACATGTGAATTTGTTCAAGGATATTTGCCTCCCCTAAAGGGTTTGCAATTTTGATGATTCATTGAATGTTGGTTTTCTAATGTTTTCGATTAAAGCACTGTGTTTTCAAACCACAAGCAATATGACATCCTAGCTCAATTGGTACATTTTTCTTGGTGGGCTTGCCTCATGCCCTTCATAGAAGAGATGATTTTACATGCAACCAAGGACAAAATATAAAGGTATGTTAAGAATGAAGTTTTAACCTCTATATTTCAACCAAGATTGGACATGGCAACTAACTTCTTGGAATCTAAGTTCCAATGCACCACTTTGAAAAACTTGCTCAATGGATCAATTGGTCACTACAAAACAAGGGTTCTATTTTGGACTTTTCATTCATGGAGATTGACCCATACAGCGAGAGTCCCCTTTCAGATCCATCTTGTCGGAGCCAACCGCATGATACTGGTGTTTACTCCAATACCCACATTTATATCCCCGTTGGAAATACTCTTGGATTTAGAGTGTTACCAGTTGAGTTGTTCCCTTGGGTGAGTACTTTTTCCCCAAGGCAGGCCCTCTAAGATAGACAAAAGCAAGTAAACGTATTCATAGTTCGATCAACCTTCGTTTAGAAACAAAGGGAGAACACATGCAATAAGTTTACTCACACTCGCAAAGTGTTTTGTTCAATTTTAAGTCCAAATCGAAATGTGGAGGCAATCTTTTATGCAACTTAATGTCATAAAAAATAATTTTGATTATTAAGATCACTGTGAAGTGCGAGAGAAGTGCATACGCCTTTTTAGATGAGATTATTTTGCATAAAAGATTATGAAACATAAAAGACACATGTTCATTTTAAATCCCACTAAGCAATAATGACTTCATTTTAAGCATCAATGAAAATGTGATAATTTTCTTTGTTCAATTTTTTAAATCCAAAAAACAATGTCTAGTCAATTTCTAGTGTTCAATTTTAATCCAACTTTGAAAACAAACAATGATCTAGTTGGCTTAAAATAGAAAATTAAAGTAGTAAATGGAGGCTCCAAGCATTAAAAAATGCTTTATAAACTCTAAATTTAATGCTCCATTCTCTAAGATTCCTCCAAAGATTGTTTCTTGTAAGCTCCTTATGCAAACAAGCATCCCTCCTCCTCAATTTTCCTTTACACCTGCAAGATAATAAAGAAAAGAAGGTAATCATGTGAGGGTTTAATTATTTAATTAACTTCATTTTAATCATTGACTTCAAACAGTACTAATGATTTCAAAAATAAAATGAAGTATTAATTATAGTCCTGATTTTGCACATAGATGAGGATTCACAATAATTTAGGTAAGATTTTCAAATCCCCTCCACTTAGCTTGCAAAAAAGTTATAAATGAGTAACGCCAGTAAATAAGGATGCCTGCAATCCTTGGTTTCTGATTTTGTTCACAGAAAACAGACAACGCTTAGCAAGAAGATCTTAATAAAACCAAAAGTATGACAGCCTATGTTGGCTCTTTATTATGGTAGCTGAATAAGAGAGTATTTCAAATTGACTACTTCAATCATCTGACAGTTGTGTGCTTTGTTTCTAATGCTAACACACACTATCACATTTGCGCTTTGTTTAAATCAAAAGATGGATATTTAACACAGATTCATGGCTTACTTTTGTCAGCTATTAGATCATGAATGCATTGTTTTATTCTATCTACCTGCTAGTTGCAAATAGCAAGTATTGTCTTAGATATCTTCTCCACAATGAAAATGACCTTCATGCCCAAGTTTCCTTCTATATTTTTTGTTTTCTCAAGTGTTAAGGGGTGCAAATTCCAGTCATTATAATTTTTAAAACTGATTTGATACCTACCATCCACTAGTGAAGTTGAAGTACACGGGCCAGTTGTCTATATACTCATCTTTATTTGGACAACAAGTTATAGGTAACACACAACCATTCCACATGATTAGCAATAAAAATAAGAATAAACATAGTAAGAGTACTTTCCACTGAATCTTATTCCACATGCAATAACAGGAGATTGCATTTATTTCCTTTGCCTCCACAAGTTTTTGTTAAGCAGATTTCAAAACACAGGCATGAGGCATGAAAGGCCAGAGTTCCAAGAAGATTAATAAAAGCTGACCCAAAGAATAGAATAATATCAAGTGCCTCAAAGTTGCAGTAGTCAATGTTATCATTTACTCATGATGTGGGCATGGTCTGCAAATCATTAATGATAGAAATAGTAATAATAATGAGAATGACAACAATATTTATGATGGCATGAGAAATTTTCAAGACATACACCTCCCCTAAGAAATTTGCACTCTTAAGAACCTATGCCTCTTGATTTTGAAATTGTGTAGGAAGACTCCCTTTTCCCTCCAAAACTAGCTCCTCTAAAACTTCCTTTGCATATCAGCATCGACATCTCACTGTGTAAATTTTTTTTGCATAAATTGGACAATGTAGTAAGTAGTGGGAAGATATTCCATATTGGGTAGCGAGGTTTGATAGGCTCGATATCTCATAGCATTCAAATGGGCATTTGTTTGCTTTCACAATCACGATGGCCTCCTATCGCTTGCACACCAACTGCATGCTTTTTAGTTCCTTTGTAGAGACAAGTTCTTCTAAAAGACCAGCATACCTCTTGGTCCAAAAGTCTCTTGTAGTGAGAGGAAACCCAACAAGATTAGCTGTTATGTCGACCAAAATACAGCCTTAAAGAAACATTGTATGCTAACACCAAAATAAGGTGCTTTGGAATAGGGTATCGATATCCAAAAAATAGGATAATGGAAGCGGATTTTTGGTTGAGATATTCTTGTAAATGCTTTGGTAGGAATGTATGTAAAATGCATATTTACAGAAAAGGCACATGAACCATTGACAAAAATCCTCAGAGAGATGTCATCTTATGGAATGCATTGGTCGCTGGTTTCGCATAGATGAAAAAGGCATAGAAAATATCTAAAGCAAATAATGTTACCAGGTGTAAAGCTGAATTCCCAACCTTTTCTAGCATCCTCTGTGCTTGTTGCCAGTATGAGAGCTTTGTTAGTAGATCACAACATAATATAAATTGTGAATATCAAATGCTCTGGTGGATGCGTAATGTTGGAGCATAGAAAAGGCGTACGAAGCATAGACAAAATGTGAACTATTTTGAAAGATTTCCTCATGTGAAAGCATAGACAAGGCATGCAAATTATTTTGATAGACTACTCCAAAGAAATGAGATAAGGTACATGCCCTATTTGACAGAATGCCTCATGGAAATGTGGTCTCAGGAATGGTAGCAGTAGCAGGATGTGCACAAGGCAGCTTGAAGGTGATAAAAAGGTATATGCTTTTTGTGTAGGTGACAAATCACATTCACAAAACCAGAGGTTTATGCAACACTAGAGAAATTGGTTGGGAAAATAAAGCAGCAAGGTGTTTCCAGATCTCTAGATTTTTACTTAACTCAGTGGCTGATGGATTAAAAAAAAAGTGAATGTGCTTCATCTAAAATAATGCATAAAAATCAACGCACATAGAGACAACACACAACTTGATTAAATTCAACGCGTACACAAGAATCAAAGTGAGTTTTTCAACATCAAAATTGTGACTTAAACACACTAGTCCATCCTCCTTATTGAATTCATAGCTACCCTCTGTTAGTTTATGCTATCACATCAGATCGATGAGCCTATGGCCTATGCAAAGACAACAATCAATACATCTGCAAATTTGAAATCAAATACAACTAAGAAGGCTTTAGAAGCTGAAATTTCAGATCTGAAAAGGTTAACGAAGAAGATAGAAAGTGGTTATTGATTCCATTAGAAATAAAATCCAAATCACAAAGCCAGAGGAGCTAACAACACAAATGCTAAATTTATGACAGACAAGAATACGGTGGAACCTAAAGTGCCAGCAAGTTACTTAGTTGCAAAATAATGATGAACTTAGTGCATGTGTCAGAAATAAAACTAGATTTGGCTACACGAATGATTTAGACAAAGGATATGGGCTATTCCAAAATTTAATGCCATGTTTTGTCATTTATTACACAGAAGATTATCATTTTACTTCCAATAACACTAAAATTTGTAGGCCTTTATGTGTTATTTCGTTTATAACAAGAAAATAAGAGTCATAGGAACATAGACAAAAGACACTAAATTTCTGATAATATGCATTAAACATTCTCAGATTTTAAATGCCTTTAAGAGAAGCAAGGATCTTATATTCCTATCGATATGAATAGAAACAAAAGAGATGATTGAATCAATACTTGAATAGAAGATCAAATTGTATATTTGTATTTAATGCATGCAAAGTCTGGAGACACAAGCAACATATTAGATTTCTTTCTTTCTTTAGCCCTCCATCTAGCGCCATTTTGTGGATTTCAAAATTTGCAAATGGTTATAAATCTTAACATAATAATGTCATGTTAGTCACTTAAAACACATTAGATTAAACATCCCTATGAGATACTTAACCATGATAAAATATGCAAAAATAACTAGAACAAGAATAGCTAATTGCAAGCATATAAAACATGATCAAAACTTTATCCCATATTGGATTGGTGCTATTGTAGAAAATAGCCTTTTCCCAATCCTTGCTTAAGCTTGATGTTAAGATGATATGAAGATGATGATAAGATGGGAAAAATCAGTTCTCAAGGAGAGTAACTTTGCAAGAGATTGTGGATCAAGATGTGGATGAAATGCTAAGATTGTGGAGTGGATGAACAAAATCAGTTCTCAGTTTAAGAGAGTGACCTTGCAGGAGATGTAGATCAAGTTGTGGAGGATTTGATCAAGGATGAAGCCTCTATTTGTAGATTCTCTTGATGAGGGATTGGACAAATGGATGAATGTGGGATTAAAAATAGACCAATGAAAAGAGGCCACTTGTCAACTTGCCATTGGTTGAGGGATGTGCAAGATTTGGGAAATGTGCCCAAGAGGGGGAAATTTCAAATTTGAAAATGAGAGTTCATTCTTAGTTTGACCTTTGCAAGGGACATGTAAGAGACATGTAAGACCTATTAAATGCCCTGTTGGATGTACATTTCCACTTGCCTTTTGAATTCAAACCTGATGGAATATTCCTCATGGATGCCATGTTGAGTGAAAATGTTGATTTAAATAAATCAATAAATTGATTTATTTGTGCAAGTGGGATTATCTAGAGGATGTGGCATGCATTAGATTAGATTTAATCAGGATTAATTAGCTAGGATGATGATTAGGATGTTTTGACCAATTTGACTCAAAAATTTGGATTTATTTAAATCAAAGAGGGATGGAATATGACTTTAGGCTTTTAATTAAATAAAGTTTGGTTTATTTAATTAAAGGATGATGTGAGCCTTTGATTTATTTAAATGATATAGACCTGATTTACTTGGTGAATGGATTTGTTGAGCTTGATTAATTTAATGAGCGGATGCATAAAGTTAATTTTGCATGTCTACAAAACCATATTCCTAAAATTTTGAAAAAAATATGTTTAGAATTTACAAACAAAATATCACAAATCACTAGTTTGCATCATATTCAAATTCCTCATGATTTAGCTGCAATAGGTGCTCGAAAGTGAAGATTTAGTTAGAAAAAATCAATTTAGTGTCTCATTTGGCCACAAATTGTAAATCAGTATTTTGGGATCACCCCTATATAATTATAATATATAGACATTATGAACTAACAATTGAAAAAAATATTTTGTGCTACATTGGAAAAAGATTTAAATAATAAAATAGTTCTATTGTTTACATATTATAGACCATCTTTTTATAAGTTTAAAACTTGTATAATTGAATATGGCTATGTGCAAGATCATGATGGGCCAAAAAGTGGTGATATGATGGGTATGTGTAGGGTATGTGGCTAAAGACTTTTTTTTACCCAAAATTGATGAAACGAAAAGGGTCTTTAAAGGAAATTCTCAACTTTCCACCAATATAAATTATGTTTTACTTTTAATTTAATAAATAATTATTATTCATTTTCTATTTAAATTATGACTAAAGTCATGTTTGATAAACTAATTGAAAAAAATCTATAGCTTTCAAATGGTATCACATTTTTTGAATCTGAAGCATGCGTCACATTGTATACTTCGCATACTATAGGATTAAAAAAAAATGAATTTCATGAAGTTTTGACCAAGTTAAGGTGGTTAGACATGCGAGTTTTCATATTTTTTAAAAGTTGTAATAAAAAATCATAACTAATTATTTACCTGGAAAAAAATTACAAAAAAAATATGCATCGCATTGGGACTTAAGTCCTCTACTTATATCTAAAATCTTATTAAAAAATATTATTATTTTATTGTGGTTAGAGTAGTCAGACAAACACCTACTTCTTATTTTTCCCTAAAATTTAAGTACTACTACATTGAAATTTCAAATTTTCACCAAAATAGATTTTAAAAAAAATAAACCTAGTATTTTAGAAGCTACATTAAATTTGCTACAGATTCTATTGTTACATATTTTTGAAATAATATAAATAACTTATTCAAATTTTTACATCAAGTTTCCTAACTCTGATTTTTCTAAAATTTTTGCCACTTAATAGCCTATTCTTTCCATGATGATCTTGCGCATATCCATATGTGTACTAATGTATGTATGTATGTATGTATTTATGTATGTATGCATGCATGTATCTATTTATGTATGTATGTGTAATGATTTGAATAGGGTGCCCCAACTAGTAGGAGATGGAGCACAAGGGGCAGGGTCCTATATCATTATTATTACATTTAAGGAAACCATAGAGATCTCAATCTAGGTATGGAATGAAGGAAAGGGATCTGCTAAAGGTTGTCCTAGGGTTTGATTAAAGACTAAAATGGAGTTCACCACCAAGCTAGGGATTGGAAAGACTAGAAACATGCAAAACCTAATTATGAAACTTAATAATATGCAAGACTACAATAAATGAATTGAAAATAGAACAACTAATCGAGGAATCATAAAAGTGCACTTGGAAACCTATAGAAGCTTAGCTAAAGATCTAAAATCTTAGAAATATTGAATTTAAGGTTAACTAGGACTCGTACACCAGGCTAGATGATTTAGTCCTAGATTAGGGTTTTTGGGTAGGAATAAAAATCTAGGAGAATAAGTCTGGAATTCTTCAAAACTATGAAATTGATTGTATTGGAACTCATATGCTAGAAGTGGCATATTGGTCCTACTTGGCTTTTTTGGAAGATCAAGATCTAAATCTTCTCTTCAATCTTTTATGTATCTTCTCAACCTAGTTTCTAGATTTGAACTGCTAAATTTTTCTCTATAGGTGTCCTTCAATGATCTTGTAAACAAGGTGACAACTTTGGAAACTTTACACACTTGAAAACTTTTCTCAAATCTTTCTCTTCAATATGCCTTCAAACTAAATCTGTAAATCGCACACTAAAGAGGGAATTTTTTTTTTTGTTAGTGGAAAGGGGTTTGACTTGGTGAAACCCCATTTTGGTAATCAAACCTTGTAATGAAATCAAATGGAAAGGAGGAATGATGAATGAAAAAAAATATATGTTGCAACTCACCAAAACCTATAAATAAAGGCTACAAACATGTATGAAGTGGCTCCAATGGATGTATATTTTTGACTCTTGCTTGAATGTAATAGATCTTGAATTGAATGCTTGCTTAAATCATAAATACCCTACATCACAATTGTTAGCACAAACACAAACATGATGCATGATGTCTTTGACATGATGCTTGATACTTGAATAATGCTCCAAAACACTTGATAATCAACTCTTGAAGACTCTTGAATGATCTTGTAAACCCTTGAATGCTCTTGTGAACTCAAATTTTATATATAAGGATTCTTATTCAACTTGCTAGGTCACTTGATTGCTTGTTAGAACAAAATTAGTGAAATAACCTTGTATTTATACTTGTTTATTCCAAATTTCCCGAAATTACAACACTATAAACTAACATTAGATCTAGGCAAATAAAATCCCACCAAAATTTTGAATTTAATTTAATTTTAAGCTACATAGGACTCATATGCCAGAAGTGGCATATGAGTCCCATTAGGCTAGGCTATGGGACATAGTTTTCAAGAAATTATTAGATTCATGTGAAATCTAGATCAAGGCCCCAAAAAATAGGTGGGAACCATACACCCAAGGTGGCATATGAGCCCCAAATCACTAAATCTAGACCATACAATCCAAAAACACTTGAATCATGATTGGATGTTGGTTTATTTAAAGAATATTCTTTGAAAGATGTATTAATTAAGGCTTTTGGATGCAAAATAAGGCCAATTAAGGCATAAAGAATCCCAATTAATAATGAAAACCACAGATTAGTGTGAAATAATAATACAACACTTTAAAAAACCCTAAATAAGACACAATTAGGTCCACTTAGTTTTCAAGGGCCCAAGACCTAATGTGAATGTGTTAAACACATTATAACAATAAATCATGGCCACATTAAGCTCAATTTGACTAGGGACCAAATAAATATGAAAATATACAAGGATACATTTCCCATCATTACATCTAGCCCCAACTTTAGTGAGAGGAGGAACTTACTTCAAACTCACTCTAAAGTAGATAAACTCACATCAAGAGGGGTCCCCGTGTACCAATTCTAGTAAGATAGGATGACGACGATCAAGAGGGGCAATCAAGCCCCCAAGATCAAGATACTATGAAAAAATAACATAAGCATTATGGACACCGAAAATGCATGCTTCACTTCCTTGACCATAAAATGGATACAAGGAGAGAGATCCAATTTCCTAATGTTCACACTCAAGAATACCTTAGAGATCTCAACCCAATGAAGAATGTGAGAGATATGACAATAAGGTATCCTAGGATAGGGTTTGGGAATAGAAAAGGATGAATGAGGGGTTATCCACCAAGTGCAAACTTAGAAAACATGAAATTATTCAAAACATAATGTGATATGCATCAAGACCTAGAAAGATGAATAGAATTGGGGTATGTGCAAGATCATCCTAGAAAAAACAAGCCCTTAAGTGGCAAAAAATTTAGAAAAATCAGAGTTAGGAAACTTGACGTAAAAATTTGAATAAGTTATCTAAATTATTTCAAAAATATGTAACAATAGAATATATAGAAAATTGAATTTAGTTTCTAAACTACTAGGTTTATTTATAAAAAAATCTATTTGGTGAAAATATTAAATTTTATTGTGTGGTACTTAAATTTCAGGGAAAAAATAAGAAGTGTCTATCGACCACCCTAACCACAATAAAATGATAATTATTTTTAATAATATTTTAGATATAAGTAGAGTACTCATGCCTCGATGTGATATATATATTTTTTTGTAATTTTTCCAAGTAAATAATTAATTATGAATTTTTTATTACAAGTTTTTAAAAATATAAAAACTCATATGTCTGACCACCTTAACTTGGTCGAAACTTCATGAAATTTATTTTTTATTTTTTTAATCCTATAGTATGTTCAGCATAGAATGTGACACATTTTTTGGATTCAAAAAATGTGATACCTTTTGAAAGCTATAGATGTTTTTCAATCAACCTATCAATTAGGACTTTAGTCATAATTTGAATAGAAAATGAATAATAATTACTTATTAAATTCAAAGTAACGCATAATTTATATGAGTGGAAATATGAGAATCTCCTTTAAAAACCCTTTTCATTTCATCAATTTTGGGTAAAATAATAGGCGTCAGCAACATACCCATCATATTGCCACTTTTTGGCCCATCATGATCCTGCACATACCCAATGCAAGTAAAATAGAAAGTGTGCACTTGGAAATGTGTTGAAAACTAGAATGGCGACTAGAAATTCTATTGATCCTAACATTTTGACCTACTTGGACTCATTTTCCATTCTGGGAAAATCGGTCCTAGATCTAGAAAACTGTACTAGGGCCTGTTTCAGCCAAATGGGTATCTAAATCTACAAAAATTTCTGAGAAACATGTACAATGGGACTCATATGCCACTAATGGTGTATGATTCCACTTTGATTTTTTTGAAAACCCAAAAGTGGAATGTGAAGCTCTCGGTCTACTCTTTCTGCTCCTTTAGGTGTCTAGATTTGAAACCCTAATTTCTAACACTGTATGTGACTTTTTGTGGATATTTTGACCTAGCAATTAAGGAGGTGAATTCAACAAGTTTGCAACATATTCTTCAATCATCTCCAAACCTTCAAAGTACTCAGATCTACAATCACACAAAGAAATGGAGAGAAATATTGAATGTTAGGGAATAGGGGTTTGCCTTGGTTAAACCCCTTTTAGATAATTAAAGAAAATGAAGAAATAAGATGAAGCATGAACATGAAATAATGGAATTAGAAATTTTCCATGATGATAGATCTTGAATTGCTACAACAATGGATGAAGAATATATCCTTGAATGTCTTTGAGTACTATCTTGATGACTTAAAATGATAAAACCCTAGCTTGCTTGACTTGAGATGGATAATGAATGATAAATGAATGATGAATTAGGGTTTAAATGCTTCTTTATATAGGAAATCCACCTAAAATGCATGTTAATTTGATCCCCTAGGACGACATTGAAGAAAAATAAACTTAAAACCCAATTTTTCCTGATTGAACTCTAAAAATAACTCAAATGGGACTCATTCACCATATTGGGTGAATGGGTCCCACCTAGATGGGACTCATTCACCCAAAGTGGAAAATGGGTCCCACATGGGCTATTTTTCCAGCTGGGATTTTGAGGAGTGAAGAAATTAGGGTTATATGTTGATATAGTTGGGTCTTTGATCAAAATAAGACTTGAGATGCACAATATGCGGTCATAGGAACCTATTAATGATGAAATAAAGGGTAATTAGGGATAGGGACACAAAGTTCAATGTGAAAGTGTGATTAAATACACTTTCCAACATTAAAATGAGGTCCACTTATCTTAGAAAGGCACACGATCCAATGTGAATGCACGTAAAACACATTACAACACTAGATTAAAACTAAGTTGAATTTACAAGCCTTCTTATAAATAGGAGTTTTGGTACCCTAATGTTCTCTTTCACTTCTAGGGTTTGTCACCTAAAAGGAAAGGGATAGGGTAAAAATAGACTATGTTCATTTAGTAAAGATTAATGTAATATGGATGAAATATGCCTAGATAAGATGATCTAAATGCAAAGGACTGATAAAATAGATTGATTTTGTATGAAAAACTAAGAAATGCAAAGTGTTTGAAAACATGATGTGATATGTAAAAAGAACTAAAAACATAAACAAATAATAACAAAACATAATGAAACTTAATGAGGTGCACCTAGAGGTTGAAAGATGATGTGGAGAGGTTCTAGAATGCTACATAGTTTACTATTGAAGCCCACTGGGACTCATTCACCACAAATAGAAAACTAGTCCTATTTTTGGTGAAAACTACTAAAACATGTTTCAGGATGCTGGTAATAGAAATCCTTAGAAAAAAATTTCCAACCTGGCAGTGGGACTCATTTTCCACAAATTGTGAATCAATCCACCTATAAATTTTTGAAAAGTCAAAGGTCAACTCTGTGGTTCCTGATCTGCACTTTTCTGCTTAATTGGTTGCCCGATCCGAATTTGGAAAATCTGATGGGAAAGTGTTCTCCAACCTTCAAATATGGTTTTGTTGACTTTGAATGATTTTTGACAATTTGATGACACTTTTTAAGACCTATCTCTTTGACAAATCTACATACAAAACCTATAAAACACACATGCAAAGAGGGGAAAAAGTGTTAAGGGTTAGAGTATAGGGGTTTTCCTTGGTCAAACCCTGGTTTGGTAATCAAACCCTTAAAAATGAAATAAAATAAAGAGGGAATGATGAACAAATAACATGAAATGTAATAAACTCACCATACCCTTGATGTTGAAGTCTAAAGATATGCAGCTCCAAGATACTTGAATGCTTGATTGAATGATCGAGGATGCTAGAATGCTTGATGGATGAATGATTTCTTGAGTGAATTGCATTTATGGGGGTTAAAATGAATAAAAAATTATATATTTGTACAAAATTATGCCCTAATTTCCCAAAAATACATCATAGGCCGACCTTAGGTCTTAAGAAATAAAAACCCGCTAGTAATTTGAATTTATTTTGATTTTTGTGCCAAGAGGTTCTCATTCACCCACAATGGTGAATGGGTGTCGGGAATTAAGTTGTCTTAAATGATGTTTGTCGGATTTATATTTAAAAATATAGTTAATTAAGGCCTGTAAGTGCACAAAGGGGCCAAATAAAGCATAAGAAAGGTTTATTTATTGTGACAAGCCTAGAAAAGCATGAAAGTTTGTTACAATACTTTACAATACTTTAAAATAAGACTCAATAAGTGATAAAAAGTGGGTATGTAGGTGAATTATAATAAGAAGAGTCTAGAAAAGTGTGAGAATGTGTTACCACACTTCACAACACTTTTACAACACATCATAAAGTCTTAATGATTCATAAAAAATCAAGACCTAATGTGAAATGTGGGCCACATTATAACATTAAATCAAGGTAAAATCAAGCCAGT
Source organism: Sequoia sempervirens (assembly GCA_007258455.2). Classification (NCBI taxonomy): domain Eukaryota; kingdom Viridiplantae; phylum Streptophyta; class Pinopsida; order Cupressales; family Cupressaceae; genus Sequoia; species Sequoia sempervirens. The sequence continues at coordinate 419,565,163 of VDFB02000003.1, read as the reverse complement.
TAAGCACAAGGAGGGATAAAACATGAAAAAGTAGAAGGGTTACTTTTTTTGTGTCCACATTTAGCCCCCACTTTAGTGAGAGGATGAAATTGCTTCAAACTCACACTAAAGTAGTGTAGTGCATCTCAAGAGGGGTTCCATTGAACTAATGCTTAGCAAGATCAGCCAACAATGATCAAGAGGGATGATCAATCCCCAAGGATGAATATCCCATGAAAAACTAGACATAAGCACAAAGAACACACATGAAAGGGAAAGAGAGGAATAGGAAAGAGAAAGATGAAAGAAAGGAATCAGATCAATCTTTGATTGTTTGTCTAGCCTATTGTGGATTAGATCTAGGTTGTTTGTTTAGAAAGAAAATGCATACTCACTTTGGGGTGATAGTACTCATGGTTGTCCACTGGGTGAGAAATCCCAAAAGGTGAGAAACATACATTCATGGTTGGTATGTACTCACAAACACACAGGTGGCTATGGGGAAATTCCTGCCTTGGAATGGGCTTCTTGCTCAACCATACCAAATTTATACCTCCTAATAACTTTAATAAGGCGCCACAAAAGGAAAATGCAATTTTGTGCCTCATGAGACAAGCAAAGCTTCATATGCTTAGAACTCATGAACAAACACGATGGCACCATAGGCATGCAAGTTGTGTTATGCAAGGTGTCCATATAAATACAATATATAACATGCAAAGAATGTTCAAAGGATTCTTGCTTAGTTCATGCAAGGTATATAACTTAGGGAACGTTGTGTCTAATGTCTCTGAATGAGGACCAATCAAAGAATAGAATGTTCACAACTTAGGGGATGTAGTGCCTCACATTAGGCCACTAAGAGGAATGTAATATGCAAAAATAGATCATGCTTATCAAGGACACTATAACCAATGTCATCCAAAAAATGACAAGCGCATCGTATTAATTAAAAAGGATACACTAAGAACCAAGAAAAAGAAAAATGAAAAATGAATAGTGCCAATGAATGAAACCACTTTAAAGGAATTGCTACACACCAATTTGTGAAAAAATACTTTAAAGTAGTGAATGAGAAATGCAAAAGGAAATAAGACATGAGAGCCAACCTAGAAAGCCCTATTCCAAGTAATATGTTTTCAAGTAAGGTTGCATCATGCAAATGAAAAAAGAAAGGAAAAATAAAAGGAAGGGGTTTCCCCCAAAATGAGAACACCAAAGGGTATGTGGAGGATCATCATGGAAAAAATAGGCCCTTAAGTGGCAAAAACTTCATAAAAATCAGAGTTAGGCAACTTGACGTAAAAAATTGAATACGTTATCTATATTATTTCATAAATATGTAAAAATAGAATTTGTAGAAAATTGAATGTAGTTTCTAAACTACTAGGTTTATTTAAAAAATAAAAAATATATTTGGTGAAAATTTGAAATTTCAACCCAGTGGTACTTAAATTTAGGGAAAAATAAGAACTAGGTGTCTGTCTAACCACCCTAACCACAATAAAATAATAATATTTTTTAATAATATTTTAGATATAAGTAGAGGAATCGTGTCTTGATGTGATGCATATTTTTTTGTAATTTTTTTCCAAGTAAATAATTAATTATGATTTTTTTATTACAACTTTTAGAAAATTAAAAAAAATTGTATGTCAACCACCTTAACTTGGTCAAAACTTCATGAAATTCAATTTTATTTTTTTAATCCTATAGTATGAAGCATAGAATGTGACGCATGTTTTGGATTCAAAAAATGTAATACCGTTTGAAAGATATAGATGTTTTTCAATTAGCTTATCAATCGGGACTTTTGTGTAATTCAAATAGAAAATTAATAATAATTATGTATTAAATTCAAAGTAAAGCATAATTTATATTGGTGGAAAGTTGAGAACCTCCTTTATAAACCCTTTTTGTTTCATCAATTTTGGGTAAAAAAAAGGTCGTCAGCCACATACCCTACACATACCCATCATATTGCCACTTTTTGGCCCATCATGATCCTACACATACCCCAAACACATAAGGGATCTATGGATTTGGGGTTAGTATGTTCATTGCTGCAATATTTTGATTAAAGAGCTCGGAACTTTCATCATTTCCCAAATACACATAGAAGTAGAAGAATGACACAAAGAAGGTGAAAACAAAAGAAAAAGAATCCATTTTGGCTCAACATGGAAGAGACATAGGATGTGTCAAAGCTTTGCATCATCCCCAGAAGGAATACACAAAACAAAAGGAGAAAAGAGAAAAGAAAAATGTGAAATGAAAAAGAAATCCTTGTGGGACAATATGAAGGAGACATTTCGGTCTCAATGCCTTGTGTCATCCCCAAAGGGAAAACACAAAACATAAGAAAAAAATAAAATAGAAAGAGCTTTTGGGTCAACATGGAAGAGACATATGGTGTCTCAACACTTTGCATCATCCCCAAAAGGAAAACAAAAAACAATGTATGACATATAGAAGAATGAAGGGAAAAATAGAGGAATTGCAAAAAAGAGAGAGAGAACATCAAACAACACGTCACATGAGAGATCATAGTTACACACATGCAACCAAACAAAGGAAAAGAGAAATACTAGTAATGCAAAGGCAAGTCATCCACCTCCCAATTTTAGTTAGGATAAGTGGAAGGTGAAAAAACAAAGCTAAGGGACAAGGACAAATGCATTACTAGGACAAGGCTAACAACTTATTGACCCCATTGAGTGCAAGGTGAGAATGAGCTAGGATAGGTGATGGGAAAGGTCATGTAATAGTGAAAATGGAAGATTTTACAACTATTGCACGTGAAGGAGTGGGAAAGTGTACTATGGGATTATGGGATAATAGTTGTTGTCATCGAAGTGGTACTTACTCATTATTTCCTTCAATGTCTAACACTCTACACTGAGGTGTGCAGGAACACGATGGTATTTACAATAGGGTACATTGGAATCTTTAGGATGTATTAATAGCCTATTCATAGTTGGTAATATGATGAGACTTCTATTTAAAATAACTTTTAGTTTCCTTTCACATTTAGGTGGTGGATGGAGAGGAAACTTTAGTTTTTTCAACTTGTAAGGTCATTTGCATTTACTAGATTCACCCTTTTCATGAATTGAAGGAGGAAGAGGACCCATGGGGATCCTTGTATCCTTATGATTGTTATTATTCATGGGTTGTTCAAGAGGAAGAAGTATACATTCAACTTAGGGGGAGAGTCAAAGATCACCGTGCCATCATTATGAAGCCTGGGATGCTCTCTAGGAGCCTTATGGTCATGAGGGGTATTGTGATAGCATATCTCCTTTGTGTTTTCTTCAGTTGTTACTTGCTAAAAAAAATGATGGATTTCATGTTCATTTGTTATGTCACATCCTTGCTTGCTTAAGATGGTAAAACCCTTGCCATAATTTTCTTCAAGGTTGATTGGAGTACTAGTGACTAAGTTGTTATCATAGAATGGTTGAGGAGTTGGTTGTGTAGAAGAACTTGGTCCACTTGACGGAGGGAACTTAGGTCCTTTGTTTGTTTTAGGACGTAAATACCAAAACGTATCAAGGGGTGATACAATAAGAAGGTCTGATTGTTTCATGGAAGGATAAAAGGATGCATTAGCTTTGAGGTTGTCAAGGAATTTATTTAAGAGCTTATTCATGCTATCATCATCTTCTCCAATGATGTCAATATCATGAGGACATTCATGAGGATATGTAGGAGCATGAGGAAGCTCAAGATCATTAGGATTAGTTCCAAAGGCACAATTTGACATGTCCACTAAAGATTTTAATGACATCCAAAACTTATTAAAGCAAAAATACATGATGCAAATGAATGAAAGCAAACTAAATGCAAGAAATGGAGTAAATCAACTATTCAGGAAATAGGAATAGAAATGCAATAATAGAAAATAGGGATGCAAAAAATGTTCTGAAATTGACAAAAGTAGAGTGCAAAATGTGTAATTGGACTAATTCACCCAAGGTGGCGAATGAGTTTAGGGATGAATTTTTTTGAAATTTTTCAAAAAAATTAAGATGAATTGTATGCTTTTCAGATTGTTTGGTGCAAAACTAGGATGCAGATGGAAAATTTCAATGTTTTCTAAATGATTGGAAATGCAAAAATGAAATCTATATGATCTTGTCACTAATGCAATTTTGAAAACCCTAAGATGCAAAACAATGCAAAACCTAATGCAATGTTGATGCAAGCTAGCCCTAGGATGTAAATGCACTTGAAATCATAAGTAAAAATGTTCTAAAGATAGGTTCACCAAAATTTAAACATCGGTTTTGGTACCCTAATGTTCTCTTTCACTTCTAGGGTCTTTCACCTAAAAGGAAAGGGGTAGGGTAAAAATCGGCTATGTTCACACTCAAGATTAATGCAATATGGATGAAATATGCATAGATGAGATGATCTAAATGCAAAGGAATAATAAAATAGATTTATTTTGTATGCAAAACTAAGAAATGAAAAGTGCTTGAAAATATGTTGTGATATGCATAAGGAACTGAAAACATAAACAAACAATAGCATAACTTAGTGAAATTGAATGAGGTTCACCTGGAGGCTAAAAGCTGATGTAGAGAGGTTTTGGAATGTTGCAGAGTTTACTATTGAAGCCCATTGGGACTCATTCACCGCAGATGGAAAATTAGTCCTATTTCTAGTGAAAACTTCTAGAACAAGTTTCAAGGTTTTGGGAATAGAAATCCTCATAAAACTCTTTTTCCAGCCTGACAAAGGGATTCATTCACCACAGATGGTGAATTAGTCCACTTGCATATTTTTGAAAAGTCAAGGGTCAACTTTGTGGGTCCTGATCTGCACTTTTTTGCCTTACACGTTGCCTAATCCGAATCTAGAAAATTTGACAGGAAAGTGTTCTCCAAGATTCCAATAGGGTTTTGTTTACTTTGAATCATCTTTGAAAATTTGATGACACTTTTTAAGACCTATCTCTTTGAGAAATCTGCATACAAGACCTGCAAAACACACATGCAAAGAGGGGAAAAGTGTTAAGGGTTAGAGTATAGGGGTTTTCCTTGGTCAAACCCTTGTTTGGTAATCAAACCCTTAAAAGTGAAATAAAATAAAGAGAGAATGATGAAAAAATAACATGCAATGTCATAAACTCACCATACCCTTGATGTTGAATTTTGAAGATATGTTGCTCCAAGATGCTTGATTGCTTGATTGAATGATTAATGATGCTAGAATGCTTGATGGATGAATGATTGATTGAGAGAAATATGTTGATGGGGGTTAAACTATATAGAAAATAATATATTTATACACAATTATGCCCTAATTTCCTAAAAATACAACATCATAGGCCGACCTTAGGTCTTAAGAAATAAAAACCTAAGTAATTTGAATTTATTTTGATTTTTGTGCCAAGAGGGACTCATTCGTCCCTAATGGTCCAAAATGGGTCCCACTAAAGGCATGTGAATGGGTGTTGGGAATTAAGTTTTCTTAAATGATGTTTGTCGGCTTTATATTTTAAAAAATGCTTAATTAAGGCTTGTAAGTGCATAAGGGGGCCAAATAAAGCATAAGAAAGGTGTATTTACTAATGACAAGCCTAGAAAAGCATGAAAGTTTGTTACAAGACTTTACAAAAATTTAAAATAAGACTAGGTAAGTGATAAAAATGGGGTACATAGGTGAATTATAATAAGAAGAATCTATAAAAGTGTAAAAATGTGTTACAACACTTCACTACACTTTTACAAGACATCACAAATTCTTAATGATTCATAAAGATTGAAGACCTAATGTGAATATCTGGGCCATATTGCAACATTAAATCGAGGTAAAATCAAGCCAATTAACCATAAGGAGGGACAAAACAAGAAAAAGTAAAAGGGTTACTTTTTTCATGTCCACATTTAGACCCCAATTTAGTTAGAGGATAAACTTGCTTTAAACTCACACTAAAATAGAGCAATGCATCTCAAGAGGGGTTCCATTGAACTAATGCTTAGAAAGATGAGACAAAAATGATCAAGAGTTATGATCAAGCCACCAAGATGAAGATCCCATGGAAAACTAAACATAAGCACTGGAAATGCACATGAAAGTGAAAGAGGAAAGGAAAGAGAAAGATGACAAAAAGGAATTAGATCAAGCTTTGATCGTTTGTCTAGCCCATTATGGATCAGATCTAGGTTATTTGTTTAGAAAGAAAATGCATACTCACTTTGGGGCAATGAAACTCATGGATTTTTGCTGGGTGAGAAGCCCAAAAGGTGAGAAACATACACTCATGGCTGGTATGTACTCACAAACACACATGTGGTGAATGGGTCCTCCCTTAATGAGACCCCCCTTTTTGAATTTCATTTTGGTGGGAATTTAAGGATGTCTCTTTCTAGATTTGTTGTCGGCCTTAATTATTTGAATTTTAGGGTTAATCTCCTAATTCAGTATAAATAAGGGGTTAATTCACATTGTTTCACCTAACAAAATTTACAAGAATTCTAGAAATTTCAAAAGAGCATTATAGAGCATTATAAGAGAATTCATAAGGAATTTCAAGGAATGTTTCAAGAGTTTATTGCAACAATTCAAGATCATATCATCATGTCAAGGGTTTGTTGCATGCATTCATGTTATTGAGCTAAATAAGTGGATGTAGCATTGAAGATCTAGCATTGTTCACATCATATTCAAGGATCCAAGATCTACATTCTTCATGGCCACTACATGTTAGTTTGTAGATTTTTTTCACAATACATCATCCAAGGTGATATCATTTACATATTTCATGTTTCATGCTTCATTTCATCATTTGGTTTAATTACCTACAAGGGGTTTGACTGAGGAAAACCCCCATTCACTAAAAAATAACAAGTTTTCTATCCTTGAGTGTGTGATTGTAGATTTATAGGTTGAAGATTAAGATAAGCAACATTTGGAGAAAATTTTTCAAAGTTGCAAAATTGCAAAAGTTGTCATTCAAAGTGAAAAACCAAAGAATTAAAGCTACAAAATTGTATACTAACTTCCACAAGTTGATAACAGGGAATTTGAGAGTGTAGAAATCAAAGAACAGGACCTTGAAATCAATTTTTTGAAACCCTAAAAGGACCCATTCACCATTGAAGGCGAATGAGTCCTCTGTAGCTCAAAAACAATAACTTTTTCACCAGGTACAAAACATTTTGTGCTCTAAAAACTTCCCCCATAGTTTTTATAAAAGTTAGGTAGCATTTTTTATTATTATTTGCATCTTATTTTACTCATAATTTGAGTGTTTAGGGTATTATAAAAATTAGTGGTTCATCCTCTTCCTCATTCATTTTTCACTATAATCATTTTAGTGAACCTGGCTCATTGAACATTGCAATTTTTTGATTTTTAGAATCTCTCATTGCATCTTAAGTTAGATATTGCGTTCATTTGCATTTAGATTTGCATTGAATTAAGATTTCATTTAAGGTTACTTGTTTTGCATTGAAATCTTGCATATCATATAGGGTTTAGATTTGCATTGTTTTTCATCTTTCTAAATCTAAAAAATTGCAAAAACAAATCAATCATTTCACATCTCATTTAGACATCATACAATTAAAGTTTCATGATAAACATTTGTTCTTTGTTTCAAACCATTGAATATTTTTATTATGATATAACAACATTTCTAGATATTCCATTGATATGAGAATGTAGAAGAAAACTATTAGAATTTAACCACTTTTTGATCTTCCTATTCATGTTAGCAATTTGGAGAGGTTAGTAACTATTTAAAACCTCTATAACACACAAGAAGGGAAATTCTATAAATATCTTTGGAGGAATTAAAATGAGTTAATTCCTTTCAAAATATTATTAGACTATCAAATCATTAAGGAGTTAAGGAATTGAGGGTGATAAGGAAGTCATGCTAGATTGAGGAAGGTCAAAAGGGGAACTTCAATGGGAATGAGGTGTCAAGATGTGAGGATTCTAGGTTTAGGATGGGGTTTAGCATGGTAGTAAAATAAGGGAATGCCAAAATTTTGAATATGGTAGATTATATAAAGTTGTTGGTGGCATTTTAGGCATTTTTTTGTTTCATTAAAGGAGGTACTTCCTTAAGAAAGGGATAAAATTATAACTTTGATATGACTCAGAAACATTTTTTGAGAAAATTGATAGATTTTTAGGCTATTAAGGGTTGATGGAAATGGATGCATGAATAAGGAATGATTGAAATTTTAACTACAATAGACTGAGACATTTTTTTTGAGGAAATTTTTAGATTTGTGATTAACATGAACCACAAGATCAAACAATAAAGAAAACACTTTCCACCCAAGAGCTCTACAAAAGAAAGATTTGCTATTTCTCAAAAAGAGAATACATACGGGATGAATAATTACATGAGAGAATGGATGATTTATAAGAGTAAACCTAATGATTAAAGGGATTAGATCATGACAAGTTTCAACATCTTGTGAGATGAGACTGAATGATCTAATATTAGCTTTGTAGTTAACATAAATAAAGAATTTAGTTAACAAATAAATCAAACCTAAGTTCAGCTTAAGTGCATGAGAGTTAGAATAATAATTAATCAGAGTACTTAATTATTCTCTAATACATGATAACTCTAACACCCCTTTAATTATAACTTAGGGAGTAGCTAAACATCTCTAAAAACTAGTTCATAAAAAACAAAGAAAGAATGAATGGATCCAGGAAACTAGGACTAATGAGGTACCCAGTACAACTAAAAGATCTCTGAAAAATGGAGAAATGGAGAAAACCTCATGGGAAAACTCCACTCCAAAAAGAGATGAAAGAAATTATGAAAAAAAAAATGAATAAAGGAAGGCCTCATGAAGACCCCCTAAGGACAAATTTCTTCACCCCAATCATCAATCAATAGCTGAAGATAGTGAGGTGATTCCAAAAGTTTTGTGAAGATGTCTGCAACTTGCTCCTCTGTAGGAATGCACACCAAGGTGAGAGAACCATCCTAAATCAACTGCCCTACGAAGTGCATGTGGATCTTTATGTTCTTAGCACACTGATGCTCCACTGGATTGTGAGAGATTTGAATGACACTCTAATTGTCACACCAAAGAATAGTGGGACTATTTGGAGGAAAACCAAACTCAGTCAAAGACTATTGAAGCCACAAAACCTCCTAGCTGGCCAAAACCACTACATGATACTCAACCTCGATGGATGTTAATGCAATAGTAGATTGCTTCTTGCAAGACCATGTAATAGGGCCAGAACCAAGGAAAAAAGGGCCAAAAGTGGACTTCCTATCATTGACATCACTAGCCCAATATGAGTCAGTGAAGCCAATAATTTGAGGATCTCCTGATGCATAGTGAATACCATGATGTAAGGTGCCCTGAATATATCTCAAAAATTATTTGGAAGCTTTCCACTAACTCTCATGTGGATCATGTGAGAATCAAGAGACAAGACCAACCATAAATGAAAGATCATGATGTAAATATGTCAAGTACAAAAAATTTCCAACCAATTGCCTATATAATGTAGCATCTACTGAAGGAGTAGTATAAGTGGAAGATAATACAACACTTGACTAGAATGGTGTGGGAGTAGGCTTGCAATCAAGCATGCCAAATCTTTGAAGCATGTCAAGAGCATACTTCTGCTAAAATATGGAAATCCCATCCAAAGACTGAATAACCTATAAACCAAGAAAGTATTGCAAAAGGATGAGATCTATCATCTCAAACTACTCCATCAAAGCTTGTTGAACATTCTGGATCATGGAGGATGAACCACCTATAAGGATCAAATCATCCATATAAAACACGAGGATAAAAAGATCACCCTATTATCCCTAAATGTGAACTGTGGGATTGGAATGACATCATGTGAAGCCAGAAGAAAGAAAAAAAGTTTCCATCTTCTCATACCAAGCTCGAGTGGCTTATTTGAGACCATATAATGAACAATGAAGTCTATAAACCAGCAAAGAGTCCTTAGTAAAACCATGTGTTGCTCCATATAAATCTTCTCATGAAGATCACCATGAAGGAACCTCTTCACATCCATTTGAAATACTGACCATCCTTGTGAAGTTGTAAGGGAAAGTACAAGGTGAATAGAATTCATCTTGGCAACAAGTGAGAAATTCTCAAAATAATCAATATCTTCAACTTGAGAGAAACCATTTCTAACAAGAAGAGCCTTATACTTATCACTAGAACCATTTGTAACATATTTGGTATGGTACACCCACCTGCATTGAACCAAATTTCTTCCCTTAGGAAGAGGAACAAGATCCCAAGTATTATTCTTCATCAAAGAAGAATACTCATCTACCATAGCATTATCCCACTGAGGAATTTGAACCTCCTCTAAAAACCTCTAAGGATCATTTGAAATGGTATGACTCAAAATACTAACACCCGATGTTTGTGCATGAGTTCGAAGGGAGTCTGAAGGATCACTTGCCAAAGGTCTAGTTGCATTTGGTGGGCCCACTTGGGTAAAGGCTAAATATTTGGAGGTGGTGGGATAGCTAGAGAATCATCCTCATCCTCAAGATATGAGGAGTGAGTAGTAGGAGATGAGGTAGAACCTAGGGATGGAGAATCCATCTAAGGAAAGTGCTCATCAAACTAGACATCTTGTTGAAAAAGGACCCCTACAAAATAAACATCAAACAACTTGTACACCTTAACATCCTCATAGTAGCCAAAAAACATGAATGGTTGGATCTACCTCTCCATTGTTTTCTTCTAAGATTTAGGAATGAATGCCTAAGACTCACTACCAAAGAATCTAAATGTAGATACATTAGGCTTGACATGGGACCATGCCTCCTCAGGAGTCAGATGTTGTAATGCCTTGTGAGGCATATGAATTTTGAATATAATTGGCATAATTAACTACCTCATCCCAAAAAAAAGAATGATTATCTTATGACTAAATCATATAGTTTTCCATCTCCCATAAATTTTTGTTCTTTCACTTAGCAACACCATTCTGATGACGGGTGTACATGGAACTATAAGTTGATGCTACAAACCATGCTTAGTGAAAAAGTACCTGAAATTCTAATTAACATACTCCCCCACATTATTGTCTAGATTCATCTGATAGAAAGACCAAATTGTTTCTCCACAAATGCCTTAAATATTATGAAAGAATCAAAGGAAGATCACTCTTGCACTTAAGAATGTACACCCATGTACGCCTAAAGAAGTCATCAATAAATGTGAGCACACATTTGGCCCTTGAAAATGAAGGAGTCAGAAATGACATGATGTCACTATGAAACAACTCTAAGGGTGCCTTAATACATGTGGATCTACCCATAGGAAAAGAATCTCAATGATATTTTCCAAGAACACATCCTCGACAAACACCATCAGTACAAGAAATCTTAGGGAGCCCTGGCACTAATGCCTATGTACTCATCTGCTAGAGATATCTATAATTGACATGACCAAAATATTCATGCCACATCATGCTATTAGTGTTTGCATGTGCTATGAAGGATGAACCTAAATGAATTGAACTCTCAAAACTATCAAATTGATATAAATGAGAAGAAGAATCAACACTCCCAATGGCCACAATAATATCAAGATGATGAAGGTATCAAATAACTACATCATGTGGGGTAAAATCGAGTATCTTATTGGTGCTTGATTGAAAATGATGATACAGTAAAATACGGTTGGTGGAGATATCAAGAACTACAAATACCTCCTTAAGAAAACCACCATCAAGTGTGATAGTTCCTAAGCCCAAAATTGAAAGTTGTGTAGAATCCCCAACTGCATTCTAAGTAGTGCTACAATTTGAAAGGGATGAGACAAAATCCTAAGAAGGTATCATGTGATGTATTACACCTAAATCAAGTATCCATGGAATGACACAAGGTAAGGCCCTTGCAAAAAAAGCATGAGGTCTTTACCTATAGATGATGAAGAATATTTAGGGGTGGAGATATTATGTTGTTGTATGGATTCCTCCAAATCCTCTAATCTCTTCCAACATTTATTGATTGGGTCCCCCTCCTTACCACAAAACTACAAGATTCACCTAATTTATTATTCATCTTGGAGGATGACTCACCATACTTAGAAGTTTTATAATGTCAAGGAGTTGTTTGAGGTTTCTATTTTGACTTCTAAGATGTTTTGGAGGAATGCTTACTACCTGATAAATTATCTATCTTTGGCTTCTATTTCTTCTTGTCTTTCCCTTTGGATGTTTGTGCTACCAATGCTTGAGTTTTGGAACCAGAAAGAGATTCAAACTAAACCAACTTTTCTTTAGATCATGAGTCAAATGCTCACATAAAACCTCAAAAGTAGTCATGTTAAATTCATTTCCCAATGCATCCATAGTAGAGTAGAAGGTAGAAGATAAGACTTGAAATGATCCTTGAAGCTTAGATAGAATCAGGAAAATACATTCTTTGTTAGTTTTATCCTTCCCACAACCTTGCAAAAGAGTTCTAACTGACTTAAACTTTTGAAAGTAGTCCTTAATGGAGGGGAAAGTATTAGGTAAAGTGATGTTAATTTTACCTCAATGTGGAGAGCTCTATACTAATTGATGGTGCCAAAAAGATAATTGATCTTTGTCCACATTTCCCTAGGAGTGGTGCAAGATTGTAAATGAAATAAGAAACTGTCTGAAACATGAAGTGAAATCAATCACATAGCCTCATCTATCTTGTTCCTATGTTGGAATATCTCAAATGGATGAGTCAAATTTTGTTCTACTTCACCCAAAGTAGACTATAAACCCTTATACATGAGAATTTTGGTCATATGAGCTTTTCAAGTATGATAGTTGCATGGAATAAGATGTTCAAATGAAGAGGTGTCTGACATGATGATTGTGGTTTTCAAAACAATGTGTGGTATAGGATTTCTAATCTCTGATGTATATAGATACTGGAAGCTAGAAATATATCCCCAACAGTAGGAAAAACCAAACCCAAATACAACTTTGAGAGTAGAAAATTTTAAGAAAGCAAAAATCACTTTAGAGATATCTCTATGTACCTTGTGAATATTTTGGAAAAATGGACTACATGGCTGTGTAGAGCATTGAAAGAGCTTTCCAATGCCTATTTGTTTGTAAAAATCAAAGTTCATTTTCCCAAGTTACGGCCCTAAAAGTAAAGAAGAGAAGGGTTGTCTTCAATTGACTATAGAAACTTTCTGGTAAAAATATACCCGATTTTGTAAAATTGCTTAATTTTCCTTAGAAAACCAAATACGGGGCTTAAAATTTCAGTCCTTAAACATATGGGCACTCAGTTTCTAGGTTCGAGGCTTAAGTAAAGAATATTCTATAGAATATTCTAATGAATATTTACTATCAAATTACCAAAAAGTGCAACAACTTTGGATTAATAAAATTCTTTTATTTCAAAAGAAAAAGCCAAACCCTTCAAATTTTTAAACCTACACAAACCTTTTTTTGAAACCAACAAAGATTTTTTGTTTGTTGCAAATTAATGGCCTACATAGTACGATGTATGGATTTGTACGTTTTACAATTTATGTACCATATGGATTTTTTTCCTCATAAATCATGCCAATAAAAAATTTCCAATTTTTTTCTCATATTTTCACAAAAAAGTCAATCTTTAGGTTTTTGGCCACTTCGAACGCAATGGCGAGGTCCATTTTGCACCATAATGATTTGAAAAATTTTCCACCTCAAAAAAATAGAAAATAAAAAATTGAAAATTTCTAGATTTGAACCTGCAACCCTAGATGAGAAAAAAGCTCAGAAATGGAGAAGGGGTTCGCTGAATCCTTGATCTGATACCATGTTAGATTTGTTAATAACATGAGCCATAGGATCAAACAATGAACAAAACACCTTCCACCCAAGAGCTCTACAAAAGAAAGATTTGTTATTTCTAAGAAAGAAAATATATATAGGATGAATAATTACAAGAGAGGATGAATGCTTTAGAACAACAAACCTAATGATTAAAGGGATTAGATCATGATAAATGTCAATATATTATGAGATGAGACTGAATGATCTAATATTAGCTCTGTAGTTAACATAAACAAAGAATTGAGTTAACTAATAAAGAAAACCTAAGTTTAGCTTAAGTGCATGAGAATTAGAATAATAATTAATTAAAGTAATTAATTATTCTCTAATACATGATATCTCTAATAGACACACATTTTATTTAGCTTTTAAGGTTTGAAGGAAATGAATACTTAAACAAGGAATGACCAAATTTCTAACTCTAATAGGATTAGAGGCCTTTTGGAGTGCAAGTAATCCTAGTTCAAGAAGTTGAGATAAAGGGGAACATCTATTGAGGGGTGGGTGGATGAGGAAGTCTGAAAGTCTAACTCTAATACAAAGGGCATGCTTTTAATAGAATTTCAAGCTTCAAGGATTAGGGATTCCAACTGGGAATTATACCAAGGGATAGGAAATTCTAAAAAATTGAAACTTTAGCCATTTAAAAACATAAAAAAAAAAAGTATTTTAGACTTTCTATAATGTCAATATAATGGGATAGTAGTATGGAAAAACTTGACACTCTAAAACTTAGAAAAAAAATAACACTTAGATATTTTTTTGCAAGGACTTAAGTGGGTTGTTAGGATGAGAATGGAAGGTATACAACTATGAACAGCCCCAAAATTTTGAAAGAACATAAAATATATAAAACACCAAAGCAAATACCAAAAAAAATGGATTTTTTTTTTTTTGGTATTTTTGTAACTTTTGAAACTCAGGGAACCCATTTAGGATGTCTTAGATTGATTATAAATAATGGGTCAAATATGATTGAGGCACACAAAATAAAAGAGACTAAAAAAATGGCACTACAAATTTGTGATTATCATTAAAATGTGTTGTAATGTCATGTACGTAGGTGAGAGAAATTAAATTGTATCATCTATCTCCATTCTATAAGACATGTTGCAAGACATATCCACAAAACTTGTGTACTCATCAATATGACAATTTGAATTTGACCATGTAAGGTTCATGGGTAGATGACACGGGTTCATCTAATAAGCATGTATATGTACTAATGAACTCTATAACAGAAGGAAAATATTAGATATGATAGAACAAACCCTTCACTAATGAAACACAATTATCATTATAAGAATATCCCTTTAAAATAGCAAGGATATATAGATGTGTAACAAAATAGGAATTTAAAAAATTTAAAATGTATGTATGAACAATTATAATGTATATATCCAAATACTAATAAAAAAGTATAAGCATATGAAGAAAAATTATATAAATTTTTTTAAAAGTAGACGATAAGTCATACTTGTATCATACCTAGAAAATACCCTAAAACTAGTAAATGTATATTCATAAGGTCAAACCCTAAGGGGTTTAAGATTAGATATGTTTACATAAATGTAAAGGAAAAGTTTAACATTTGATAGGTTTACTAAAATGTAAATTAAAATGAACAATATTTTTCTTAGTCTAGGCTATTATAATTTTAAATGCATAAATATCAATATAATTAATTTAGAGTCACTAATTCAATAAGTTGCAATCGACAATCTATAATTTATAATAGTTATTAAATGTAAGAATGTAAATAGAAATAATGGCATGTATCTTTGTAACCAAAGATGGAATGACCCAAATGAATGCTCTCTAATATGTAATA
Source organism: Sequoia sempervirens (assembly GCA_007258455.2). Classification (NCBI taxonomy): domain Eukaryota; kingdom Viridiplantae; phylum Streptophyta; class Pinopsida; order Cupressales; family Cupressaceae; genus Sequoia; species Sequoia sempervirens. The sequence goes on along the minus strand of VDFB02000003.1, from coordinate 419,549,553 downwards.
CCTCAAGATTTGAAACAATTGATGACAAAGTGGAATTTATATAAAAGTTAGATTTTTTTGTTGAGCCTATGTAAGAAAAATCCATAGATTAGGGACAATTGTGTGACAACAACAAATATACCTTGTACCTACTAACTTGTATTATGAGAGGAATAAGATTCTATTATTTACATCATTTAACTCACCTTAATTTGTAAACTTAAATTGATATATGGAAGATAGGTGATATTTATAAACATTTCAAGGTAGGGTTGGAAATATGTCATAAGGGGTCATATTCTCCAAGGTCATCGTATGAAAAAAATACAAACAATTGAAAAAAAACACTCACTCTTCAATAACACATGTTAGAATATTTATACATAACTAAATTCTCGAATCCAAATAATTTTATTATTTAAAATGAGAAAACTTGTTAATTATAAATGATTAAAATGAATACATTAAATTTATTTAAATAAAACAAAATAAGAAATATTATACAAATTTATATTAAATTAACACTAAACAAACTAATGTATAAAACTATGGTATTTGTCAATATATCTATATAATAAAATCCTTTCCTCTAAATAAAGTAAACATTAAATAAAAATTAACATAGGTATCATTTACACGTAAACAGCCTTTTGAAACGGGGGTTAACAGGGGAAAATTATTAGTACGTAACAATTTGGATGGGTCGTTCCAGGGTTACATCACATAGAAATATTATTATTTATAGTGTTTACCGAACTATTAGGCCAGTTATTTGACAGTTTTCTTAGCCCAAATTTAATATGAGCATTAATCATGTTACCGAAATCTAAAACATTTTTTTATGAGTATATTATATTAAAATAACTTTGCTAAATATATACTTTAATTTGTAAAACGTGACTACTATGATAGAATTATATTTTAAAATTTAAACTACTTTAATAATGTTTTAAAGTTTAGTTGTTTGAATGGAGATTATAGTTTGAATGGAATTTATCTTTTAAAGCTGAATTAATTGAATGAGGATTAAATTGTTTGAATGGAGGAATATTGTTTGAATAAATTGAACATACTTTAAAGTCGTGTTGACTTAGATATTAAAAACAAAAATGATAGAGTAAATTTGAGGAGTTTATTTTATTTTAAGGAATTCAAAAAATTAATTGGTAATGATAGGTTTGAGGGTGAATTTTCCGTAGGTGAATTGCTGGTGGTGACTTTGCAGTATGTCCTATTTTTGGTCAAAGAATTGAAAGTTAATAAGGTATATATTGGAGGTTATTTAGAGGAAAGGAACAAGTACTTGAGCATGTTTCAATAGTTGTGATAGCATTTGTTTATATAATGCTCAATATTTTTAAGAATATTAGATCAGTAGCGACTTTAAAGTTGTTAGTGTTGATAATGACTACCCATAATTAAATGAAATGTATTCCTTAGATCTAAAAAACAACAAAACATGTGACGCCACATCAACGCCTAATAAAACATGATGTAGATGCACAAAGTATTGGTCTCACTTTTTTTGGGGGGGCATTTTTGGACACCTTGACAAAAAGCATGTTGATGTGGTATCATATTTGATGATGTGACCCTAAAACCTTAGTTGTAAGTAGGGGACTTGGCAAGTAAGCTGTTGTAAAAAACTGGGAGTGATTTGAAATTTTCATGTAGGTTTTTGAGAAGCACGAAGTTAGGGTGCTCAACTATTGGGTCTTCTCCCCCAATGCATTATTTGACATCACTCGATCACATAATTCTAAGAATTGAAAATTAAACATTTTTTAATCAATATAAGAAGGCACAGACAATCTAAAAGATTTTAGTTGTACATATTATAAGATTAGTGAATATTATCATTCATAATTATAAAATAATTATCATGAAGATATATCTAAAAACAGTAAATGTTTGAATTATAGATACAATTTTCATATGAATATGTGTAAAACTCTTCTATTCATATTTATTTATTAAAAAATTAAATTAATTGAATGAAAATGAAAAAAGGTCAAAATTCTATTTATTGCTAATTTTTTTAGAGTGCATAATCAATCTGGTATCTATCCCCCTATAAACTGCAGTGCTCTTGGTAAACTTTTTTCATGTGAGTAGTCTGCTTGGTAAAGTTTTTTCACGTTACCGGTGACATTGGTGCGATATATGCCCTTCGGTACTATGGGGACCATGGAGAGACTAGACATCGTGACCTCTTGCGTCAACAAAATACTCTAACCAATCGAACAAAACCCATCACCCCTTAAGATTATATTTTAAAATTAAATTATTGAATGGTCCAGTCGCTTGCTTCAATCAGATCCCGTTTGAATATCTATTTCTGGTTAGGGGGAGCGAAGGTAAAGGATTTCGGAAAGCGATTCAAAGAACAGGAGACGATTCCATTCAAAGTATGAAGATTTCCTTAAAAGTATGAACGGGAGCAGGATTCGAAAGACCAAGTGCTCGAGCCGGTCCGTCCGGGGGTGGCGGGCGTGGGAGGCGGGGGGAAAGAGCAAGGTAGCCTATTTCTGGGTCGCCCCCAGTAATACCGTTTCCTTTTCGCCGCCCGAGGTTTCCCTGATAGCAGGAAGTTATTCATGTTTTAAAGACGAAATGTTTGAACAAATTGAACGCTCTAAAATATGACAGACTAAAAGAATTAAAAAATTGTCTCTACATCTCCGCAAAGGGCACAGACGTGAAATCAACAGAAGAATGTAACAGATGATAATTAAGACGAGGACAACTGTCAATATTGCAAAGGCTCCTGTGCATCAGATTTATCCCACCGCCCACTGCCTACATTCCTAACACGGTCCACCGACTTCGACCCATCATATATGTAACCATTTCACATTCCTCAGGATCCACCGACGTTTGGTTCTCAAAGATCGACGCAATTTCTTAATTAGTTAATCTCTGCCTGTTACTTCCACTAGTGCTAAACCGCAACCTCTTTATCAATGGGGATATTGCAAGGAGCCCTGTTATTAGCGATGTTGCTTTTGGCCATTGCAGCGGCAGATCCAGAGGGTAAGCTCCTGCAGTCTGAATGCAGTCCCTTCAAGAGCACCAACGTTACACTCTTTCAACAACGTTTGAATACCACTTTGGCGTCTTTGCTTCAAGCGGTTGCTTCATCTGGCTTTGCTACAAAAGAGGAGGTCGCTGGAACAGATCCTGTTTATGGCCTTGCTCAGTGCAAGCAAGACAAGAGCTCATCTGATTGCGTTAATTGTATCACCGTGGCAGAAAAGCAAATCCGCAACTGTTCCAATGCGTCCGGGGGAAGAACAATCTATGATGGGTGTTTTCTGCGCTACGAGAGTAACAATTTTTATACACAGAGTACTTATCTTGGAAATGAGTGGCTGTGTGGTGAGAAAACAATTGGTAATGATAGCAGTTCATTTTATGCAACAACTCAAAGTTTGATAAGTGATCTGTGTACTGCAACTCCGAAGACGGGTGATTTTTTTGCTGCGCAGTCAAGAAAAGATGCGTGGAATAGGAGCATCTATGGGCTTGCTTGGTGTTTGAAATCTGTTGGCAAAGAAGGATGCAATCGCTGCCTCAGCAGAGCACAGACAAATATAGTCAGTTGCTTTCCTCGATCAGAGGGGCGTTCTGTCGACGTTGGATGCTCCCTGCGTTATGCTACCTACTCTTTATTTTCAGCCGCCGCCACCACTGATCTTGCACAATTTTTGTCTACAGGTTAGAAATTTTAGACCTGTGGGTTTTCTATAAACGAGTTCTAGATAAAGATAGATAGTAGATCTTCTTGTGAATTGAATGTGATTTCACAATTATCTTGTTGTTTTATCTCCAATTTTATTTTGCAGGGAGTAAAGTTAGCTGTACAGTGTGGACGACAATTGGGGTTGTGGGAGGCGTCATTCTCATTGCTTTCTTAGTTTCCATGTTTTTCTTTCGACGGAGAGTGTTGCCAATTTTTAGGTGGCTACCGAAGAAACAAGGTAAACATCAACATATCCAAACTGAACTCCCACTACCATTTTCTCCTCTAGATGTCTTAATTTACACAATTTATCATAATCCAACGAAATATGTGCAACAGAGAATGCTGAAAACCCAACTGAACTTCGTAGACCAGTAGATTTTGACTACAAGATACTTAGAAAAGCCACTAATAACTTCGATTCGGGAAACAAGCTTGGAGAAGGGGGGTTCGGCCAAGTGTACAAGGTGAGGTTGCACGAATTCGGGCTAACGTCGTTTGTCCATTAGGATCAACTATTTGAAACTAGGTTAATTTCGTTACAGGGAACACTAGAGAAGGGCAAAGTCATTGCAGTAAAGAAGCTAAACTTAAACCAATCTGCGCGTGAGGTATCAGAATTCGAAAGTAAAGTAAAGCTGGTATCGGATGTTCATCACAGGAATCTGGTGCGCTTGTTGGGATGCTGCAATCAAGGCCCAGAGAAACTGCTTGTTTATGAGTATATGTCAAACAGTAGCCTTGACAGAATATTATTTGGTACGTAATCTCAAACACTTTTCGTCTTCATTGCAAAGTCTTCCATTATCTTGTCAATAAAAAGGGGTTGAATGCAGAAGAAAGTGAAAAGATACTGAGCTGGAAAGAAATATTTAACATTATATTGGGGACAGCTCGTGCCCTGGCATATCTCCACGAAGATTTTGATCTGTGCATCATCCATCGGGATATTAAATCCAGCAATATATTACTGGACGACAACCTTCAGCCTAAAATAGCAGACTTCGGACTAGCAAGATTTCTTCCCGACGATAGAAGTCATCTTACGACAGCAATTGCAGGGACTCTGTAAGCAAACATCCCTATATTTGAATTACTTAAAATTTGACTTATATTGTGTATAATAAGTTAATAACAAGGTATAAGATATTTGGTTTTGACAGAGGATACACAGCTCCGGAATACGCCATCCATGGGCAAGTGAGAGAGGAAGTTGACATCTACAGTTATGGTGTGGTGATTCTTGAAATAATCAGCGGCAGAAAAAGTATTGACATGAGGCAACATCCTGACATGGAATATCTGGTGGAATGGGTATTTCTTCCATACTATATATGCTGTTCTGTTTGCCATGTCTGTTCTCTTTATAAAAGACATATTTATGGCCCTGCTCATCATCACGAGTTTGTGATGAACCTGGATTTTATGAAACGTACTGCAGGTGTGGAAGCAATACGAAGCGGGAAATATTTTTGGTGTGGTAGATAAGAGGATTGAAGAAAGCGAAGGTTATAATGCAGAGGAGGTATTAAGGGTGTTAAATCTTGCACTGTTATGCATACAGGCTTCTGTTGTAGATAGGCGATCCATGTCACAAGTGGTGGCAATGCTGGTGTGTACAAAACCCTTTGAGTTCAAAGAACCCTTTCAACCTGTTTTCGTAGATGTAAGGTATAGAATCCGCGGTGAAAGTTTCAGTTCTGTCACAGGTTTTTGCCATTCGAAGGCAACCATTACAGAATCTCTCAGTACTCGTTAGCAGTAGCAGATCTGGTTCGCTCTATGCATGCCATCAAAGTAGCTTTCCTTGAATTGATATGAAAACCAGAAACTAATGGATATTAATATGGGCTTGAAGATTTTCACTTTTCTTTTTCATATTTTTTAATTTGCATACATTTTGAAAAGCATAAAATGTAAATTTCCCGGTTAGCTTCAAACAGTTATTTAAATACTATATAGGGTTATTTCCATAGAAAAAGAAAAACATTATTTATGTCAGCAATTAAATTGTTCTCGAGTATTACATATTGAAAAGGAAAAAAAACTAAGGCCCTGTGTAGTAATATGGTAACCTTACAATTAAATAACAGCATCCATTATTATATGGAGCAAAATTTAAAAATTAAATAAATAAAACAATGATATTGGTTAGAAATTTAACAACATATGTTGTTATAAAATAATCAAAGATGATTACATAAATCTCTTGTAATTCAAAAGCTCATTGTTTTTTTGTTGCATGTCACTATTACAATTATAGATTTTAAATTACATACTTATGGACCTTGCACATTGTAAATCTAAACTCTATAAATCTTTCAATATTTTCTTTAAAATCTTGTATGTGTTTGTACATAAAATTAATTGGTTGTGTGGTTAATATTTTACTAATAATAGAAAATTTGTATGCCCTTAGTGAAACCCCCAAGATACCAAGTCGATGATTTTTAGAAATAGTTAAAGATAACAAGAATATATGTAACGTATGCCCTAGATGTTGTTGCAAAGAGATGATGTGGTAATAAAAATTGTGACTATGCAAATTGATCTACCTTGAACATGCTTTTATCAAATAATTTATTTACGATGATCAAAATGAACTAGGGCCAGTTCTTAAGTATATCTCCAAATGATGCAAATAAAATTTTATAATTCAATTCAATACATAATGAGTAATTTTTAAGGGTTATGTCAACTCTGAATTCAAATTGGATAAGTAAAATCTATGTGGCCACTTTCAAAAAAATTTCAACTAATCTAAGTGACTTATACAAGTCATCAAATTAATTCTAAGTGAGAAATCGATGAATGTGTTAGGAATCAACTTGGAAATGCAAAAAATTGCTTGAGTCCCAAGCCCCTTGTGTAGATGACCTCATTAAGTTCATCATATTTAAATGATATGAGAAAACTAAAAAGAGTCTTCCCTTATTCAACTTGCTTAAGTATTATTCTTCATTATCCCCCATGTTACTATTAGTTGTTGAATGTTGCAAAAATCCAAAAATGAAAGATGTTTGGGAATGTTTTTGTAAATTTCCTCAACTTTTGTGATGTTGTAGAGTTTTAATGGACTAATAGACATGTTTCTCTCATCTAATGTCCTATCCTAAATATTAACCTTAGATACAAAGTATTTTAGGTCCCCTTTTTCCCTTTTTTTCACTTCTTTCTTCTATTTATATTTTTTTTTATATACTTTTTGTTGGAGTAAATTAATTAATGTATTACTCTAGTGCTTAATGAAAACTTAGGAAAAGGTCATCTAGTTCTAATTACAAGTGTTATTGCATTAATTATGCATTTCAATTAGTCATGTGCTTTACTTTTTGTGTTGCACACAAGATAAAGTCACTTAATTGATTAATGCATTGTGTTATCTCACTCCTCTCTCAGTCAAAACTCCATCATTTAGGGTCACATGTTGAGTTCATGTGATTCTTCATAAGGATATTCAATCCTTCATTGTAATCATTCAATAATCAATAATCATTATTGTTTCACATGTTTTGCTATGTAATTTATCATTTGTGTGTGATGAGTTTCTCTTCAAAATATCATCCAGGGCTTGTGGGATCTCAATCATGGATTCTTTCATGGTATTAGAGCTCCAGATTTGAAGATCCTTGTTTGCTTTTTTGAGGAATTTTTTGCATCAGAAGCATTTTTTGTTAGCAACACAACAAGAAGGAATCGACCCACCCCTCTAGCATAATCTTTGCTCAAAAATTTGTGACACCTCTATTCAAGAGGCATAATTTTTGTAGACCGTCAGGGTTTGTGGCAGTTTGAGGGAATTAGGGAAAGCATATGAAATCATCATTTATTTGGAATTTGCATAAGATGTGAAGGTCCACCTTCATCGCAGGTCATGAGTTATTCCTCTGTGGAGGAGTTGCACAAGCCACAAGTCTTGACAACTCCACATTTAACCTTTGTACATGTGCCATTATTTAGTATTTGCATTCTACCTTCTAAGGTGATTGATAGCCCTGCATTTGGTCTTTGTACAAGTTGTGTGACCATGCAAGGGAAAGCTCGAGTTTTTTGTGTAGATCATGGACTCTGTGTAGACGTCAAGATGTGCGACACCCTTTCTTTTGGATTCTACACATCACATGTGCTCTTTGCCTATGGCTACACCCCATCAATTTGAAATAGTCGACCTCCCCTTGATGTGTTACCCTGACAGAGTGAATGCATCTACCTAATAGAGAGGAAGCTAGGTGATCTATTTGGTGAAGGAAAATTTCTATAAAAAATTTCACCAAAATGGAGGAAGATGAAAATCTTTGTTTCTAGATGCATGCATGATTCTTTCCTTATTTTTTTGTATGCTCCTTGCTTTGTTCCTTATTGATTCTTTAAAAATTGTACGTGCTTTGCAAGTACCACATGATAAAGATCTAGGAAAAATTTGGAGCTTTGTAAAAATTAAAATTATATAAAGTTTCATATGTAGGTTTCTACTTAAAGCATCTAGAGTAGGTTTCTTTCATTTTTCTTCTGAATAAACAAACTTAGAATATTAAAAGTTGCTAATTAACCATCAAGCTTCACACTATTCCACCAATTGGTAGCCAAAAGTGTTCTTTTGTTCTAATATTTTTTTTATTTATTTAATGAACTTCCAAAGTTGCATCCTCATGTAATTCCATAGTTTCTTTCTAGCAGAACAATATTGAGAATTGAATAAACAATGGCATCAGCCAAACCAGAGGGCTTCTTTGTAGTTCTTTAGCAGTTGCAACTTTCTTCTTTATTTTGAATAAATTTTTAGTAGTTTTTCCACCTAGATTTTCTCCTTTCCTCTTTGTTGATAACCACATCGCCAATATTGGCCCACCATCTTCATCACCTTTGCAGCTTGTTCTTTATTAATCTTCACTAGATCTTGGATTGACACCATCTCTTTCTAACATGTGGACACGTGAGCATTTTTTAGGGGCACACATCATCTGGACTTGGATTCCAAAATCACCATAGATTCTTTTGGTTTTTCTTCTCCAATCACTAGTGAATCCTTTTCTTCCTAAGGGCAGAAATGTTGTTTGTAGGAAATGGATCATATTTTGTCTTCAAGAATTCATCATTGGCATGGGAGCTCTTTCATTATGGGGGGATTCATATCTTCATTTTTTCTCTCCTATCGGTGGGACATCTATTGTACTTGCATGATAGAAGCAGTCCTTGGGGTGTCACATTGAGTCCTCCTATCATTCTTTCTTTAGTACATTCATTTCTTTTTCTCTCTTTTGGAGATGATTATTTCCCATGTGGTTTTATCTTTTTCTCTAGTTATGAGAGATTTCATGATGTTCATGGATACCTCATCAGGCCTTGTAGCCAGAACCCATTCTACATCCATCAGTGCATTCTTTTCCTTCATCATTTTTTCCTTCTCCTCATTTGTCATTCAAGGCGAGTGTTGGAGTAAATTAATTATTATTTACTCTAGTGCTTAATGAAAACCTAGATAAAGGTCATCTAGTTCTAATTGTGAGTGTTATTGCATTAATTATGCATTTCAATTAGACATGTACTTTACTCTTTGTGTTGAATGCAAGATAAAGTCACTTAACTGATTCATGCATTCGATTATCTCACTCTTCTCTCAGTTAGAACTCCATCATTCAGGGTCACATGTTGAGTTCTCCTAAGTCTTCATAAGGATATTCAATCCTTCATTGTAATAATTCAGTAATCAATAATCATTATTGTTTCACATATTTTTCTTTGTAATTTCTCATTTGTGTGTGACAGGTTTCTCTTCAGAATATCATCCAGGGCTTGTGGAATCTCAATCATAGATTCTTTCACTTTCAAATTTCTTATTAGTCCTAACCTCCTATTCATTTTTATATCTCTTCATTATTCTATTCCCTTTCTCCTTTTCCTTTTTTTATTTAAATTTTTGAAAGTTGTAGAGTTCGTTTAGAATTAGGGAAATTCACCACTAGAAATTCATCCCTAAAAAATTCACTACGAGAAATTCACCGCCATGACAAATTCACCTCAATGAAAATTCACCACCAACAATTAACTGCCACAAAAATTTAATCGCAAAATTTTATGCGATGAATTTTTCACAACGGTGAATTTCTGGTGGTGAATTTTCCTTAAGGTGAATTTGTCATAGCGGTGAATATTCCTGAAGTGATTTGTTGGTGGTGAAGTATCTGACAATGAATTGCTGGTGGTGAATTTTCCTAGAGCTAGTTCATCCATACTTATTCCATTTCCTTTCCATGTTCCAACCAACCATCCTCTTCTATGTCCATGGATTCTCTCATCCCTTACTTGCTACCATGTTTGATGTGCTTTACAAACTTGTAGGATCCATCCAAAATTCTTCACATTCCCTTCTACCTCATTAACTCTAGTCCAAATTTTCTACTAATTCTTGCAATGCTTTCTTCCTTTTATCTTTCTATCCTACAAATATGAAGAATTTTTCAAACTTCTTCTAACTCTTTTTCCATATCTAAATATCCTAACCTTATAATGTACACATTTTCTCTTCTTCTTTGATCCTCACTTACAAACTTGCATGATTTAGATGGTATTATTTTGTCTTCCATTGCCCCTTGGCAATCTCTAATATTTTTCTACTTTTCCCACTTTAGTCTTTTATAAACTTGTACAGTTCATCTAGACCTCATTAGTTTTCTCACCACCTCTAATTTTGGATCATTTCCATGTATTTTTTCAATCACCACATTCACCTATATTCATCCATTTGTGGTGTTTTCATGGATGTTTAAACTAATCCATTATCCTAACCTCCTAACCTTCCATCTTCTTTCCCATCCTCATATTCTCTTATTCTTGAATTCTAGTTAATTTTCTTGTGTTTTATGAACTTGTAGCTTTATATGGAATTCTTACCATTGACTTATTTTTCCCAAACTATGTTCCTTCTTTTTATGATATTTCTTAGAAATAAATTTAAAAATAAAATGTAGCAAACCACTTCAATAGGATGGACTCTAATAATCAAATAATAATATATGAATTCAATAAAGTTAATTATATAATTATATGGAAAGGAATCATCTTCCTTATTTATAGGGACAACTCTATAGGGATACACCCTTCATTCTAGTTAATAGGGGTTATGGTATTAACTAAGACTAATGTTAAGGTTAACTATGCCACAAGTGTTTATCCTTATTATACGTAGGGATATATAATATATACTTAGGAATATATGATATTAGTGTTGTAATATTTTCATCCCCTTTATAAACTATTTCCTTCAATGTTTAGCAACTTTAAAATCCTTTTTTATGAATTTTTCATCATTCCATGTTGTATCTACAGTGTAGGAAAAAGTATCCCTTTTTCACACTTAATTTGGGAATAATTAATAATAAATGATCTTAGTTATGCCTTAATTTAGTGCTATAATATGTTTTACATATTCACATTAAGTTTAGGGTCATTTTTAGTTTAATGGACTTAATTGTGTCTTATTTTTAGTGTTGTAAGGTGTACCTTTACACTTTCACATTAATCTAGGGCTTTATTAATTGATTGAGGTTACTTTACCTTAATTGGCCCCTTTAGTTCAAATCCAAGCCTAATTAAATGTAAATTTTGAATCATGAAACTCGACATTCATAAATGCCATTACAAAACACTTAACTTTGGAAGATGTGTGTCCTAGGTAAGTGACCTAGGACCCATTCACCATAGGGCGAATGGGTCCTCACTTAGATCTCGGACCCTATTTTTACATAATGTTTAACACCAAGTAATGTGCATCCTAGGTAAGCTTCCTAGAACCCATTCACCCTATGGCGAATGGGTCCTCACTTAGACCTAGGACCACTCCTTTAAAATATGTTTTTGGTGGTATTTTAATGATTTAAAATCCATAATTCCATGTTGGCTTGTGATATTTGAATTTCAGAAATTAATGTTAAGATATGTGTAAATACAAGGCTATTTCACTTAGTTTGACCTAGTAATTTTTATTCAATTACCCTAAGACTTTCAAGCAATCAAGAGTATTTTCACAAGATCATTATTGAGAGAATTTTCAAGGAATTCAAGGGTAGATTATTGAAGATTATTGTAGAAATCAAGATTCATTTCATCATGTCAAAGATGTATTACATCATGCATGTTGTTAAGCTAATAGAGTGATGTAGTGTTGAAGATCTATTCAAGCTTTTTTTCAAGTCAAGTTTCATGATCAAGATCTACGTCCATTTAGGAAACTTCATGAGCAACTAGTTTGTAGATCTACAAATCCAAGGTTTCAAATAAGGTTTGGTGAGTTGTTACATAGATTTGTTCATTCATCATTTATTCATGTTTCATTGTTTCATTATAAGGTTTAATTAAAAAAATGGGGTTTGACCAAGGAAAACCCCCAATCCCTAACAAACATCATTTTTCTCTCTTTGATATGTGATTGCAGATTTTAGGTTGAAGATCCTTTGAAGAGAAAGATTGAAGAAAGTTGCAAGGAAAGTTTTCAAATCATGGAAACTCCTCTACAAAATTTATTTATGTCTATCTAATAGTGAACTCCTGGAATCTAGGAGTGCAGACTTGGCAGAACATAATCTAGAAAGCATTTTCCAAAAACCCTAGCCAGGACCCATTTTCCATAGGGCGAATGATTCATTAGTGAGCTTCAAAAGGTGAATTTTGGTGAATGGTACACCTTTTTTTCCATTTTCCATATTTTCCTTTTGATTACTCTTTCAGTCAAATTTAATTACTATTCTTCATTTGTATTTGGTAGATTACATTTTGAATGAAATTAGGAAAATAGGTCATTTTGGTGAACCCCTGTTCATAACAAATTACCAACTCTTTTTTTTATATGTGGCGAACCTAAGTTTGATCATTGCATTTTTTGACTTTGGAGTCCTCTTTCATCCTATATTTAGATCTTTCATTCATTTGCATCTCTTTGCATTGAATTGAGTCTCATTTAGGGTGTCTAGTTTGCATTCAACATTTCATTTCATTTAAGGGTTCTAGGATTGCATGTTTTCATTCTTTAAATCTGAAATGTACAAAAAAAAGTCATATTGCATAGAATTACATCATATCAAATTGTATTTGAAAATTGAAACAAAATTGCATTTCAAATTCGCAGAAAAATAAAATCGAAACTTGATGTATATGACCAAAATATGGAAACTACTGAAAATCACTCAGAAATTTGTAAGAAATTGTTTCAAAGCCCTCAACTAGGACCCATTCTCCCTAGGCAGAATGAGTCACTGATCAAGGTCACATTCTAGTTTTCTAGGCATAAAAAATTCATTTATACATTTTTGTTTGCAACTTTCAGATTTCTATTACCATTTGCAGAATTTTTGTTTCACTAATTTGATCATATCTAGCTTAATTTGATAAATTTACTGCATTGTGTGATTTCAAAATTGCATTTACAAGAATTCATTTTTTAGGTTCTTGCATAGTGTAATCATAAAATTACATTGTTTAGAATATAAAAATTGCATTTACATATTACATCCTAGGTCATTGCATTGCATTTAACCTTCACCCAGCATTAAAAACATCATGCATAATCCCTCTAAGATAACTCTCACTTTGAAAAATCTGAATTGATTGATACAAAATGTAAGGAATATGAAGCTTTGAAAGAATTGTTAGGAGTTTATGAGAAGTCATCTACTCCCCTAAAGAAACAAGAAGTCACTTGTGCTATGGTTAGTACTAAACAAGTGAATGAACAAGAGGAAATAAATAAAGTTGAAAATAATAAATATCTACGTAATAATTTTGTAGATCCTCTTAACCAAAACTTACATATCTTTACCAATCCCATGCCAAAACACACTATTTCATTTGTCAAAGCTAGTGAAACATATAATGATGTGATGAATGTTGACACAAATGATGTAAACACAAAAGATGACAATGAGGGAAAAAAATTAGAATGGTGTCGTTTATTGAAGATAGATCTCGTATGGGCCAAACCAAAATTCCCCTTGATATTCATTTCTCATAAAATTAAATAATCAAACATGCACCTAATGGTCCTCTTTACATAGCTGGAAGAGTCAATGACAAGCCTACTAATGGGATATTAATTGATCCTGTCTATGTAGAGAATTTGATTACTTAAGAATTCTTATTTGTGCATGAACTCTATCAAGATACATATAAAATACTGAAAGCATGGATCAAAACACATAATGGTTTTTTCTTGCCCTACGATTGGATCAATACATCTCCCTCTAAAAGTCCAATTGAAAACATTAAATGTCTCATTCATCATCATCCCATCATTAGACCAATTTTGTGTGAATTTAGGTTATTCATGGCTTCACTTCATGAATTTCATCTCATTTATTATGCATAAATGTTTAAATTTTCCCTTTGGAAATGAAATATTTATAGTGCACCATAGTGGCTTTAATCCTATGTCTTCCCGTGGGAACTTTTCATTGGATTTATTTTTTCCTAAGCCTATAGAACCTATTGGACCCAATGAAGACTTATTTTCAAATCATATAAAAAGTTTAAGGCAAAGCACATAGAAAAATTATCCCTTAGAAATATGCCTCAACCCGTGATTGAGCCACCTATCATTGACGAAACCATGATTGAACAAAAATCCCTTGAAAATATCCAAGAGAAACCTATGAAAAATCCTCCTACCATTTCCTTTCAGAGACCATGAGACAATCAAAACAATCACATTGTGCCTCCTAAATTCAAACAAGTTTACCTAGCTAAAAAAAAATTGGTTTAACAACCTACCATGGTTCCTTCTATTCCTCTCCTAAGTGAAGAAAAAAAATATATGGTTGAAAAACCCACTCTTACACAATAAAAATTTGACAACAAATTGAATCGAAATCGAAATGCTAGAGTGCGTAGGCATAAATATCGTGCTATTGCTTGTATGTTACAAACTAAAGAAGGAAAGAGAAAGATAGAAAATAGAAATCCCAACTTACCTTAAGCAATGGATGATGACTCTATACCTTCACCACAATGTAAACAAGAACCTTCTAGAGACATTATCATTTGACCTCATATTGTGATTAATTTAGATGATGACATCGATATATCAAAGATTGATGAACAAGTGCATAATGAGTTGAATTCATTGTTCTCTTCTTCCATGAACTTCAATGAAGATAAGAGTGTTGAACTTGGTTTTTGTCCTATTTTGGAACTTGATGTTTTCCCTTTGGCCAGTTGCTACCTTTCATATACATTGATTGAGATTAGGATGCAGATGACCTATTATAGGTTGACTTGCATGTGCCTTACTATTCTATTGCATTGTTTTCTTTTTCATGTTTCTTTATGTGATTGTATGTGTGTAATGTGATCCCTCATACTATTTTGTTTGATGTATCTCTCTCTCTTTTTGTGCATTCCTCTATATGTTACAAATTTTTTATCTTTTTCGCTTCTCTTGTGTTTTCCTTTTGGGGATGACACAAGGTGTGGAGACATTTAGGTCTCTTCCATGTTGACCTGAAGAATTGCTCTCTTTGTGTCATTCTTCTAGTTATATGAGTATTTGAGGAATGAAGACATTTCTGAGCTCTACAACAAAATTATAGAAAATACATACTAACCTTGAATCCATAGATCTTGTTAGGTCTCAAAAATATAGGTTTTGAACCTTAAGAGGGTGTCAGTCTCTTAGTATGTTTTTGTCTAATGAATGGGGAAAATATGGTTGATTACCCCCTACTCTTTAGGCTCTGCTAAGCCTAAGCCGGTGTGCCTGAGTAATAAGGAATATTTGAAGGTTTGAATATGATCTCTAATTTATGAAATCTACTCATACTAGCATGTGGGGGTGAAGTAGATGCAAGGATAATGATTAGTTCCTATTGTGGAAATTTCAAGAATCAAATGCGTGAGTAAAGTTTGTATAAAGTTGTTCTAAAGTTGACCATTGCCTAATCTATTAGGTGAATGGACTTGAGAGGTGGATGGTGATGATGGAGACAAATATGTAGGATAGGTGGATCTACTTCTTAGCTTAATTCTAACTTGTTGGGCACTTGCAATGGTTGCACCTTGTACGAACATGCAGGTTATTCAACTATTGTACTCTTCTTTATAAATGCCAATGTTATTCTCCCAAATTACTATGATATCATGAAAGGATTTTTAATTTTTAGCCTGAGGGAAACCAAGCAGAATAACCACTTTAAAATGGTTTTAATCCTTGGTAGGAACCAATTAAAATGAATTACTTGAAAGGATTTTTAATTCACTCCAACTAGAACCCAATCAAGAAAACCACACAATAACAACAAATGTGTCCTGGAAAATTGTATAAATTTGAATAACATAAAAGAACCACATTGGAGATAGCACAACAACATATAAGAATGAATATTAACACAATAGTTGAACACTGGAAATAGATCACTAATTATGAATAGTCTTCTCCATTATATTGCTTCAAAAGATATACATTAATAGTAGAAGTTTTTGAAATGTGGAAATGGATGGATGGAATATGCTATACTAATGTAACCTATCTACTACTACTGATGATGATGATAATGATGATCCAAAACTGGGGTTTGGTTTCCCTTTTTATATGGGAAGCAACAAGCTACAACCCATTACAAAAAGGTATGTTGTTTGATAACTAAAATTTGATTAACACAAACATAAAATTTAGTAGTTTGTCGGTGGATGGACCATGATACGTTAGTCTTCTAGCAAGCACATGTGATCATCTAAGACCTGTTCAAGGCTTATGCTACATGATAATACATGGGCCATGACTAACATACTTTGGTACCTTGTCACTCCCTACTTGACCCATGCAATGAATAAATTAATATTCGACACATGCTCTGTGTAGATCATGTCTTTGCATAAGTGTCTACATTGTTTATGATAGATCATTCATCACATATTCAAGTTCAAAGATTCACCCTAGTTGCACATGTGTTTTCTTGAGCACCTCATCTTCATCGTTCATTTCATCAAGGGTCATTGGCAAATACTAAGCTTTCTCATCCTTCCATCCATCCTAGTCTTTAAGTCCATTTCCTCAAAGAAATTTAGCAGATCCATACTTAATGATTGATTGAAGTCACTCAATTCTTATGTAAGTATGTTATGGAAGTTGTCATGTGTGTTCATAAGATCTTGATATTCATGAAGTACACATTTGTTATCACCTTTCTTTTCCTTTATCTATAGTCCCACCTCCTTCATTCTGTAACATAATCTATTGTGTTCTTGTAAAGTTGCATATGTCTTATCATGGATAACTAAAACTTTATCAACAAGCTTGATCATATCATCAAACCTCCTACACACTAGTTCTAATGTCATTTCAAATATTGTAGTTTTCATTTTTTCTTCAATTCCTCTTTCCCATTCTGAACCATTTCATATTACTACTTATAATACGTAGTCTTAGACATTTCTTCGAGCACCTTTCTTTCACATTCAATCAGTGTTGAGTAAGGCCTTAAGGAGTGTGGCATAAAAAATTGGACACTCTTGAGAAATGTGAATTTCATGCCTAATTAGACCTAATTTTGAGTACCTATGCATTATTTATACTTGAAAAACAACATTTATAGGCCCCTAAAACCCATTATTTTTTATCTAAGGGTCCATTTCACTTGAGAAATCACTTAAATCCTAGCAAACAACATTCAATTCATCCATATCCTGAAAAGCCACCTTCAAAAACAACTGGTGGGACCCATTTGTCACCTTGGGCGAATGAGTCCCCTCTAGTAGGACCCATTCACCAAGGGTAGTGAATGAGTCCCTTTTGAGGGAAATTTAAATTTTGAGCGGGAATTCAATTAATTCAACTTAATTTTTTGGTGGATGTCAGCCTCTTAGATCTAAATAACGATAAAATTAGGTGTTGATGCATATAAATACTCATTTAAAGTCATTTTTTCACATCTTTTAGTCATTTCACAAAAGCAAATTCTAAAGTCAAGTCTTCCACAACAAGTTTCATTAGCAAAAGTTAGAAGTTTTAGAGCAACAAACTAGGGTTTTTGTAGGTCTTGAAGCTCACTTTTTGGATCAAGATTCAACATTGCAAGGAGTTGATGATGAATGCCTATGGTGAATCATGGAGAAATATAGGTTGAGGAGATGAACCTAGCCATCAAATCACGCCTAAAGACTTGTTTTCAAAGTGATTCCATCTTCCATTTCTTCTCTACCTTTAGATTAAGGTTTTACATTTCATCTCCATTTTTTATCTGTTGTAGGATTTCTAGGGTCGAAGTCTTGCATCATTCGAATCATATTTGCATATCTTGTTCTAGCACAATGGAATAGGGTTTCATCATACTTCTCCTAGTCTTTAACACACTTAAGGATAGGGTTTTATGTATATTTTTATTCATTTAAGGTTTGATTACCCAACTAGGGGTTTGACCAAGGAAAACCCCCCATTAGACAAACAATTTTAAGCTATTTTGTAGGAATTTTCTAAGATCCTGATTCGGGTTTCTGTCAGAAAGTGTTGCATAGGTGTTAAGGTGCAGGACAAAGATATGAAATTACAAAAAAGTGAAAGTGGACTGATTCAGCATGCATGATAAATGAGTCCCTCCTGAGGTGACTTTTTGATTGAGATGCAGATCCTGACATCCAGTTTGTAGAAAATAGTCTCTAGGTAGTAAAACCTTGAATTGGGATTGATTCACCCAAGGTGGAAAATGAGTCTCAGTTAGCTCAAAAATCATTTTTTTCAGATTTCCAAATTTCTTTCTATTCCTCAGATTCAGCTTCTCAGGTGCACACATTCTGAGATATAGCTTTCCATTCAATTTCAATTGCATTTTTGTTCATTCTTTTAAGCTTTTTGCAAACATCACTCTGTTTTTAAACATTGCATATTTCTTAGATTTTGCATTCATAATCAGTTAATTACATCACTTAGTTGCATTTTGATCATCCCATTTAGTATTAATCACATCATACATACATTATATTGAGTGAACCACATTGATTTTTAGTGAGGTTTATCTCTCTCCTTTTAGGTGAAACATCATAAGAGTGCAAGAGTAGTCTATAAACCTCATTCCCAAAAATCTATGGTGCATTTTATTGAACCTACATATTGAACATCATATCATTCAGATTTTCATCTATATTTGCATCCTAGGACTTAATTGCATTGTCTTTTGCATTATTTTTGCATCCTAAGGTTTCTTAAATTTGCATTAGTCAAAGTATTATTTAGATTTCATTATTGCATCTTATTTCATTACTTCATTTCAAAGTTCTACACTTTTAGTCTTTATCTGCATAGTACAGACTTGAAAACATTCAAAAAAGTCAAAAAATTTAGAAAAAACCTAAAAGTATCTCTCCTCGGACTCATTCGCCACCTTGGGAGAATTAGTCCCACTACAATTTTTTAATAAATGTTTCCTAAATTTAGTTTATTAATTTGCACATTTCTATTTCCTATAGTTTCTTTTCTTTCATAATTTAGTTATCTTCTATTTCATTAGCATAAGCATCATTTTCTTTCATGGAATTTATGGATAGTCTTAGATTTTTGCAAATTTTCTTTTCAGTATTCATTCCTAGTTCTTTTAGATCAGATTCATCGATACATAAAAACACAAAAACAAAAACATCAACACAATATTTCAAATAAATGATCCCCGTGTGTGTGAAAAATTAAATGTCGGCAATCATGAAGTATGATATGTGAATTTCCATGCATTTGGGAATTAAACGGTGACACTACGCATGCCAATGAATTGCCCAGTTTGTGCATGTGTTTTTTATTGGACATTGATGATTGTTATCATCACTTTCTTCAAAAAATAGAAGTGGCGAGTTGCTATTTTCACCATAGCAATTAGTTGTCAAGTCCTCAAGTTTGTGTAGAGAGTTGAGATTGCAAGTATAGATTTTCCAGTGGAAAAATGACCAAGTCTTCATCAATTCTTGCGCGGAGGTCTTCTTAATTAAATTTACAGAAGTCCCATGACGAGGACTCGGAGCAAAGGCATGATGCTCATGATGATACCCAAGGGAAAGGATTTTTACTTGTTGCTACTATATGCAACTATCGCCTGAAAGGCCAGGTCGAGAGCTCGAGGGCAGTGGGGATGAAAGGAGAAGAGATTGTTGGGCCCTCTAGTAGAATTCAACACAAGCTCTGATATGGTCGTGGCTCCTTTAGACGACAAAATTTTCCCATTAACATGACAGAGAACTCGTCAGAAACCAAATCAGAGATAAATTCTTCTTACCGCCAATATTTGGAGACCCTAGGTCGAGTTCCTTCCCCTGGTGCTGAGGTATTATCTATGCCACCTTTGGTGGTCAGAACTATGAGTAGGCATGATGGTGTTGTGCTAAAGAAAGATAAGGATGAGGAAAGGGTCGAGGTTTCATCCCCAACCCTCGCTACTACACGAAGTGGGCATGTGTATCGTGGTGTGTGTGTTGCTGGTAAAAAGGCTTCTGGTTGGTGAAAAGGTGGTGAATGAAATTTTTGTGTTGATTAATGGTTTCTGTGGTGGTCATTTTCTCTCTCTACGTGTGTGGCAAATTTTTGGGCATTAGATGTTGACTATGTGCCCTCATGGTGATATGGGTGTCGGTCTTCATGCTTACATGGTGGTTGAGGAATTTTGGCAGCACTTTGTTTCTTCCTTATGGAAGCTACAACATTTTTTTTTCCTCATCTCAATAGAATTATCACGTGGGGGAATTTTGAAATGTAGTTGAAATTCGGTGTGAAATGAAATTTTTGTAATGTAGCTGCATTTCGAGCCTGAAGCTT
Organism: Sequoia sempervirens; assembly: GCA_007258455.2. Taxonomy (NCBI): domain Eukaryota; kingdom Viridiplantae; phylum Streptophyta; class Pinopsida; order Cupressales; family Cupressaceae; genus Sequoia; species Sequoia sempervirens. The sequence goes on along the minus strand of VDFB02000003.1, from coordinate 419,529,058 downwards.
GTTGGCTCCGTTGTTCTATAAAAGGGAATTCAGGGCTCACTTGCAGGGGGTTCTAATTTTTTTAGTCTTCAAGTGTGATACGTAAAGGGTAGATAATAGAGGAATACCAGAAATAAGGGTGGTAAAATTATCTTGGGTTCTAAACTTTACATATGAAAATCTTAAAGAGTTATGTAGAAATTACTGATATTGAAAGTAAATTCCATATATAGTTCATCCGCTCTTCTCTGTAAAGCATTTTGCAAGTTTTGAATATAATATCAAACATATTTGGTTCATCTTCAAATGTTTATTTGAATGCATGCCTTCATTTTTTCTTTGATCCAATGAATCAACTAAATGTTTAAGTGAGGTCATGAAATTGTAGTGATTTATTGAGAATTTGGTAAGAAGTGATGAATTATATGCATAGAGTTCCCATAATGCAAGTCCTTATAGAAATAGTCCATAATTATCAGGTTTAAAGAATTTCTACATGACAGGTTGTAGTATGTATGACTCTATTGCCCAATTGATGAGGAACTAGTCTATTTGTCTTGGTATTCACATTTCAAGTGATAATGAAGTACTGGACTATTGATTTAGGGTTAGAATGCAATTTTTTTCTAAAATTTATATACAATGAAGCACATATGTGAGATATCATCCCTATTCCTGGTAAATTGATGGAAATTTTCTTGAAGACCAGCCAAACTTTGAGTGAATTGTGTTATTTACCCTTTATAAGAACTGATCTGTGATTTGTTGTCATTTATTGAGATAGTCAAATAAAATGCTAAAAGGAACACCCTCCTAGGTCCCACAGAGCCTAAAGTGTAGAAGATTGTAGTCTCCGACTGAATCTTGTTAGTTGGCCATTCTCTTTAAGGGTCTTGAACATAGGAGATGGCTACTCTTTAGAGATTCCTTAGGTGTACTAGGAAAAACACGAATAGATGGGAAGGTGGTTAGACAAGGTGGGGAAAGGTCCAACAAAACAAGGCAGCCAACATGTGAAGGAAAAATAGTGCAGTTAGGGGAGATATAAAATCAATCTAGCCAACTGAATTTATGATGGGATCCTTTACAATAGTTGCTCCAAGTGAACGAGTGGGGCATTTGGAGGCTAGACTTACCTTGAATGGGATCATGCACTGCTAGGGACTTTCAAGTCAAGGTCCAAGCATCAAATTCATAATGGGAAAGGTGAGCATAATTGTCCCAACTACAGTCTGAAGGATGTTCAACCATATTAAAGTCACCCCCCAACACCCATTCAACATTGGGAAGATGAATGCGGAGCCACTTCCAAAGGGTAATTCTATCAAACGTATAATTGAGAGCATAAATAGAGAAAAATCCCACCAACAAATCATTCAAAAGGATGGTAGCCCAAACACAGTGATGACTAGGGTTTGAGCCAAAAGCCACTAAATGCTTAGCTAGCCACGAAGCTAGGCCCAACATCGCTCCCCCACCACCATCACTATAGTTGGTATGGAGGAAGTAGGTATTATGCCAAATGGAAGCAAGGATAGCATCTAATAAAACAACAACTTTCACTTCTTGAAGCATTAGCACATCAGTCTAATTATTCTGGATAGAATGTTTAACGTGAATTTTATGAGCAAGGATTGTTAAACCCCGCATGTTCCAAGATAAAATGTTGCACTTCATTAAGTACCAACAAGGAGAATTTCTTCATCTTCCTGCTACACGCTAAATTGATTACTTTAAGAGTCGGATTGCATATCCATAGAGTGGTCTGATTGAGATTGATCAAGGATTCTAGCTATGGCATTGCTCTAACAGGGCTGTTGGGTTGAGAGTTAGAGCTGGAGTTAGAAGGGGGGATTTTACTGAGGGAGGGAGTCTCCTTTCTTCTTTTAGAAGCTTTAGACAGAGAACCAATCACTGTATCTTTGAAAGACTTGGTATTAGATCAAGGGAAGGGTTGGTGAGGTGAGGAGGGAGTGAAGGGAGAGGGGTTCAACTTAGCGAAGGATGGGGGGTTGTCCAGAATAGGAGAAGGGGAGTGAGTTGAGGGGACATGTTTATGTGGATCTTCACCAATAGAAGATGGAACAAAGTGCTAAAAATTTGCATGAGACAGTGTTGGTCTAGGTTTACAAAAAGGGCATACATGGATGAAGTGTCCTTCCTTTCGACATCAAAAATAGGCATTGGGTTTGTTAAGATAGTTAATATGTTGTTCAAACTCAAATTCGGGTCCAACCAATTTAATGGAGTTAGGAAGTGGCTGAGTTAAATCCATCTCAACACAAGCTTGGGGATGAGAGCAAAAGCTAGCCCATTTATCAATGTGTTGTTTGCACCATAAAACCCTACCCAATTGAGTTGCAATGTCTGACAAGAACGGAAAGAAGACAAGATTGAGGAAGGGGAATTTCACCCACATAGGATATTTAGATTTGGTTATTCCTTTAGAATGGAACTCAATATCCCAAGCCTGAACAGTTTTGGCCATAGATTATCCAAGAACCATATTGTAACACAATGCGAACATGGTCTGGGATCACAAAAAGTGCACGCGACATATCCTCTGCCCAAACCCCTAAATGATTCTATAATCCATCCTTTTAGCTCCTAGTTATTACAGACCCATTTAAAGAAATCATTTTCGGATGGAATACCTTTGAGAAAAAAGAGAATAACCGTTTTTGCTTTGCAGTCGGAAATAACATCAGCAATATCATCTGGGATGTTGAAGGAAATAACGTTACCTTCCATTTGACTATCGCTGTTTTCAGCGCTTTGTGAAGGTTGTGCTGGCGGCGAAGAGGCATGAAGCCCGTTTGATGAAGGCCTTCTAATCATCGAATCAGTCAGTGGCTGAGTTGGACCACCAGGCCGTTGACTAGATGATAAAGCGTTCTGGGTATCCACGTCTGTCACAGACTCACAGGGGGCTCCATTGGCGCTGAAGGTTTGTCTGATTCGGAGCAGCCACGTAACACTCTTTTAACATTTGGTAAAGTTGCTGCCGACTTCCCCACGTGTACAACCTTTATTTGCACAGTTGTGTGAAATTCAGACTTGACCACTGGGAAGAAACTCAGTATTGTCAACCGCGTTAATAGTAGAAATCGGGGCCACCATTTGAAATCGGGGTTCGTTTAAAGGCTTATTTCACATCTGAATTTTTTATTTTTTATTTCTGAAATATTAGGCCAGCCATTGCCGGCGGCCCGTCTTTGACCGACCTTTTTCTAAGACCAAATTTAATATGCTTGCGTTACGAAATGTATAACAATTTTTCTCTCAAAGGACTGTATATATTAAAATAATCTAAATTTAATATTCTGTTCAAATCTGTTACGAAATGCAAGACAATTTTATAAACAAAGAATTCGTGGTCTAGAATTGTGTTTTAAATCAAATTGGTTGACTCATAAAAAATACATGAGATAATATAATGGAACTGCAAAACCGACACCCCGTATTAGAAAGATACCTTGTCTACCCTTTCTAGAGAAGTATACCATTCTTTTGATAACTCGTGAAATTGCTTAGTTTAACTTGATCTTTGTTTCGGTTAAGTCTACTGGGAAGATAGAGAGTGAGCCGCAAGCGCCAGATCAATGGAGATTCTACAACAGGCCCTGTTATTAGCGCTCTTATTTCTGGGCTTCGCAAGGGCAGATCCAGAGGCTAACCTCTTGCAGGATGGATGCAGTACCGTCAAAAGCACTAACGTTACACTTTTTCAACAAAATTTGAATGCCACTTTGGCATCTTTGCTTCAAGCGGTTGCTTCATCTGGTTTTGCTACAGCAGAGGAGGTCAGTGGAACAGATCCAGTTTATGGCCTTGCCCAGTGCAGGCAGGACAAGAACTCATCTGATTGCGTTGACTGTATCACCGCCGCAGAAAAGCAAATACGGAACTGCTCCAATGTTTCCGGGGGAAGAACAATCTATGACGGCTGTTTCCTGCGCTACGAGAGCAACAATTTTTATACGCAGAGTACTGCTGCAGGAAATGAACAGCTGTGTGGCGACAAAACTATTAGTAATGAAAGCAATTCATTTTCTGCAACAGCTCAAAGTCTGATAAGCGATCTGTGCACTGCAGCTCCGAAGACGGATAATCTTTTCGCTGCGCAGTCTAGGAGAGATGCGTTGAATACGACCATCTATGGCCTTGCTTGGTGTTTGGAATCTGTGGGTAAACAAGGATGTCAGGAGTGCCTCACCATAGCACAGACGAATATTGCCAATTGTTTGTCTCGATCGGAGGGACGTGCTGTCGACGTTGGCTGCTCTCTGCGTTATGCTACATACTCTTTTTTTGCCGCCAACGCCACCACAGATCTTTCACAATATTTGTCCTCAGGTTAGAAAATTATGACCTCTGGGTTTTATTAAAATAAGATCTTCTTTTGAATTGAATTTGATTTCATAATTATATAGTAGTTTTATTTGCTTGTTTGAATCAATATTTAATATCAGTAAACTGGTAATAGAAGAGAAATTGAGGAATGTTTAAAAGACGGAAAAGCTTATTACTGGTAGTATGCGATAGGGTAAAATACTTCCGATGGCTACGTTGTGACTCTTAAAAAAAAATAGGAAGGATGTGCTTATTTTGATTCTAAGAAAATTCACCTTCAGAAAATTTATGGGTCATAAATTCACTTCAACAAAAATTCACCATCAGCAATTCATCACGGTGGAAAAGTTTCGGATGAATTGCAGGTGAATTACTGGTGGTGAATTTTCCTTGAGATGAATTTATCATGGCCACGAATCTTCCCACAATAAATTGCTGACAGTGAAGTGAATTTGGCTGATGCCATTTATTTTATAAATTTACATTTTTAACAAATACCAAATACTTTTGTATTAGCAGCCAAAACAATTGTCTCCTAATTAAATATGAATTAATTATAAAAGAGTATCTCAGCAATTGTAATTAGATCAATCAATCTGCAAATTAGCGGCAAGCAATACTTACAAGTAACTCCACGATGCAACGTTTGAGGGCAAGAAAGGAGGCCTACGATGATAATGAATTACGACAGTAATGACGGGAACTCCAGTTTCCCCTGCAAATATTAGGGAAGGAAATAAGTCGGCGCCCACCACGAGAGTTGTTCTCTTTTCTATACATCCTTTGCATTATTTCCTTATTCAATGAGGAAATCCTCCTGGAATTAAATAGTTTGACGGCAGACCAGGATCCTATTCCGCGAATAGTAACAAATTTTTAATTGCTTCTGCACGTTTGTTTTGCAGGGAGTAAAGTTAGCTCTACAGTATGGATAGTAATTGTGGTTGTGGGAGCCGTTATTATCATTGCTATCCTAATTTCTCTATTTCTATTTCGACGGAGGCTATTGGGATATTTTAGGCGGCCACGGGAGAGACAAGGTAAACATGAACATGATCCACACTGAACAGCGCCTTTTACAATCTTCTCCTCGATATGATCTTAGTTTACACAGTTGATCATAATCTACTGAAATCTGTACAACAGTGAATATGGCAAGCGCAACTGAACTCCGCGGACCCGTCGATTTTGATTACAAGACACTTAAGAAAGCCACCAATAACTTCGATACGCAAAACAAGCTGGGAGAAGGAGGGTTTGGGCAAGTTTATAAGGTGAGGGCCACCACTTGGGGGCTAACAATGTTTGTCTATTGGGATCAGCTATCTAAAACTTGGCTATTCTAATCGCAGGGTACGCTGAAAAACGGCAAAGTTATTGCAGTAAAGAAGCTAACTTTAAACCAATCTGCGCGCGCGGTATCAGAATTCGAAAGCGAAGTGAAGCTGGTATCCAATGTTCATCACAGGAACCTGGTGCGCTTGTTGGGATGCTGCAATCAAGGCCCGGAGAGACTGCTTGTTTATGAGTATATGTCAAACAGTAGCCTTGACAGAATATTATTTGGTTCGTAATTTCACCCATTTCCCCTTCCTATTGCAAAGTCTTCCATTATCTTTGTAACTGTTGGAAGGTAAATTAATTATGGTCCAAAGTATGTCGGCACAGACCAGTCTAGAACCGTCTAAGCCATCTCCTACAGACCACGTGATGAATACTACCGACACCACTGTCCAACACCGAAGTCTAGAATCTTCCATTGCTCGCGAGGAGCCCTGTTTCAACTTTCCCTAATGAATATCACAACAAACTCTCATACTACAGTGTAAAATGAATTTAATGCAGTTTGATTATAAATTGAATACTTGAGCCTCTATTCGGTAGAGCTCAATTCAGAGTTTTACTCTGTTTCGTTCTTCTCCTCTGCTCCATGGTTCCTTTCACTAATAAATATGGATTGGATGCAGGAGAAAGTGAAAAGATACTTACCTGGCAAGAAAGGTTTAACATCATATTGGGCACTGCTCGTGGTCTGGCATATCTCCACGAAGATTTTCATGTGTGCATCATCCATCGGGATATTAAATCCAGCAATATATTACTCGACGACGATCTTCAGCCTAAAATAGCAGACTTCGGACTAGCAAGACTTCTTCCCACCAGTAGAAGTCATCTTACGACAAGAACTGCAGGGACTCTGTAAGAAAACATACCAGTATTTGTAATACTTATAATTTGAATTGTATTGTGTATATTAATAAGGAATAAGATGTTCGGTTTCCTCAGAGGATACACAGCTCCAGAATACGCCATCCATGGTCAACTGACAGAGAAAGCTGACACCTACAGTTATGGTGTTGTGATTCTTGAAATAATCAGCTCCAGAAAAAGCATTGACTTGAAGCAGCCGCCTCAAATGGAATATCTGCTGGAATGGGTATTTTTCGCATTTTATCTCTATTGTTCTGTTTGGCATCTGTGTTTTTGTGACAAAAGATACATTTATGGTCCTGCTCATCATCACGAGTCATAAGATGGACCTGAATTTTATAATAAAACTGCAGGTGTGGAAGCTAAACGAAGCGGGAAATATTTTGGATGTGGTAGATAAGAGGATGAACAATGAAGAAGTTTATAATGAAGAGGAGATATTGAGGGTGTTAAAGCTTGCACTGTTATGCATACAGGCTTCTGTTGTAGACAGGCCATCAATGTCCCAAGTGGTGGCGATGCTCGTGAATAGAACAGACATTGAATACAAAAAACCCTTCCAACCTGCTTTCGTAGATGTAGGGAATAGAATCCGCGGTGAGCATTCCAGTTCTGTCTCGGGCTCTTCCCAATCGAATGCAACTATTACAGAATCTCTCAATGCTCGTTAGCAGTGGCAGCTTTTATTGACTCTAGGCATCATCAACACTAGTTTTTCTTGAATTGTTATGAATATCAGAAACTAATGCATATTAACTCTTGGGCTAGGAAATTTTGGCATTTTCTTTAATATTTTCTGATGCACATATATTATGAAAAACACAAAATTCAAAGTGCAATAAGGAATCATTTGTTGTTTCCTTTCGATTCCCGGTCTTATAGCCTCGTTGATTTTACATAATCACATTCACTTTTTCATTGGCGATGGGTTGTATAAGTAATTTGTCAATAAATAAAAATGTTAGGGATGACCGACGAAATCCTCGTTAATATGGAAGTTCATTGTTTGTTATCAGGGGTCACTTTCATAATAATAAAATCAATCGCACATTTATGGATCTGACCTGTATAAATATGGATTTAAATTAGATGTGTAAATCTTTTATGAATTTATTAATATTTATCTTAAATATTTTATATATTTTCACATAAAAGTGGTTGTGTAGTCATGAGTTTATCAAAAATCTGGAATATATTTTCTCTTGATCAAACTTCTTGGATATTAGGTTGGTAACATTTAGAAATAGTTAAAGACAATGAACAAATATATCAAGTATGCTCTATATATTGATGAAAGTGAATGATGTTGTAATAAATGATTTGGTTATGTGAACAAATTTACCTTAAAATGTTCTTATTAGACAATTTTTCTGTAATGAACAAAATTAATTAGGATTGATCTATAATTATAAATCTAAACGACAAATAAATTTTTGTAGTTGACTTAACATATAATTACTAATTGGAAGGGTTAGATTAGACCTCAATTTGAGTTTTAGATTTAAATGACCAAGGTTTGTTTTTGGAAACCATGCAATTGACTTAACTCACTTACATAAATCATGACTCCAATCTCAATTTTAGAGTGGATGAACTAAGGATTAGGACTAATTGCTAGGATTGGTTGCAAATGAAATCATATAAGGTTTGGCTTGCATAACAAATTTCAACCAAAATTATGTCACATGTACATTTAAAATTTCATAAGGAACAATTAGTTCAAAGTGTGACCAACATGGAGGGAATAGTGTAAGATATACAATTTTCACTATTATATTTTACCCCATGTTGACTTTCATGTGAACTACCATGAGATTGCATGTAAAAGTAAAATCAAGCAAGAAACATGAAATTAAACTATTTGAGACCCTCATAAAAAGGACATGGATGTCACTTCTTGGTACATGCTAGCTTCAAATTAGTGCTCATGCTTGTATACCTACAAAATATTAAATAATTCATCAAGTAGAATCATATGGGAATGTAAGCAACAATATGCTACTTAAAATCAAGCAAAAAGAAAAATAATAAAAAACACTAAGATATATTCCACTTTTAGTGGAACATAGATACCACTTAGAAGTAGCAAACCACTAGATATTTTCTTATGAAAGTAGAAGTAATGTGGTACTAGATCAAATGACCTTTGATTATGGGTTAATCACTACATCCGTAATTAAGGAGATTTAGTGACCTTGTATTCTATAACTTCTCCGACTAGCTACATGCAAAGAAAAAATTAATTTGTACAAAAGAGTAGGAAAGATTTGGAAAATAATACAACTTTGGATAGCTCAATAATAATATAGGAATATAAAGATACTCTCATGAAATATCATAAAAAATATAATGCATTCTCTTGCAAGCACATATAATGATAGGTAGCAAGATGACCTAGACATTGCTCCCAAATTGTATTATTAAATTAGTTATGAGTGCTTGATATTGCTCCTATGAGTATAAGTAAAAGTCATATTTCATCACCATAAGTGATTCTTAAATATTAAAAAAATCTAACTCTTTTTTCCTCTACATCTTATTGCATAACAATAGAAACAATGATAGATGATAACAAATATTTTGCATAGGCACAAAAAGTATTATGTCATTGGCTAAACATCCCTAAGGAGCTCTTATACCTTTGTGTTACAACACTATGATTCACAACTATTAGCACACTATACATAGGATTAACTGTTAAGTTCTTAGACATTATTGACTAATTTAATTCTTAGTGGATTTGTTCTAAGATAATATAAATCAATATATACCTTGAGATTATCTAGATGATTATACACATTGCTCAATTATATATTCATAAAATAATTTTACCTAATATTATTGTAACAAACTACTTGCTCACTATCCAAAAATTGATTTATGCTATATCAAATAAAATCCATTTTTTAATATTGCAATGATATTTGTTTCTCTCTTACTCCATAAGAAAGGAATACAAATCTAAAATATGTAGTTTTCTAAACAATACATCAATTAATTATATTATCTCTTATACAAAGTATATTATACAACATTATTATATAATCAATTTTGTAAGTATGAAACATACCAAAATTTACATAACAAAAAATAATAGTATTTTATAACATCCATTGATCATAGTCTTCTTTTAAAAAATTAGACTTTACAAATATTATTTAACATTTCATTTCAAATACAATGTCATAATCTTAACATGCAATACATGCAATCTATAATACTACAACATATATAAGATGGGCATGTTTCTATACCATCAAGTACAATGCCATTATTACAATCTTAATGAAATCAAATATTGTCTTTGATAAAATATGTCTTGAGAATCTAAACTACTAGAAATACCCAACACAACTTCCAATTGGAAGTGGCCCTGCCCTTCATGAGTGTAGTTGATCTTGAGGATCTCCATGAATCACCATTCCATCCAAGAACTATGTTTTATTCTAATCTTAAACAACTTGGAATAAAACTCTACATACCCTTTAGTTGAGTGTGATCTATCTAAGTAATTATAATATATATACATTATGAACTAACATTTGAAGAAATTATTTTGCACCACATTGGAAAAATATTTCAATAATAAAATAGTTATACTATTTACATATTATAGACCATAGGTTTTTATAAGTTTAGAACTTGTATATTTGAATATATGTACTCACATGCATGTATGTATGTATGTATGTATATATGTGTGTATATATATACATATATATGCATATCACATATACATATACATAAATACGCACACACACATATATTTACATGTATATATACATAGAATTCTATTATCATGCCTTATACATATAAGTTCTCATATATATATATATATATATCTATCTATCTATCTATATGTGTGTGTATGTGTGTGTGTGTGTGTGTGTGTGTGTGTGTATGTATATGTATATGTATATGTGTGTGTGTGTATATATATATATATATATATATATATATATATATACATATATGTATATATATGTATGTATTTATGTATGTATGTATGTACATATATTATTTATTAATTCAATAAAACTAACGCATAGTTGAAACGAAAGTAATTTTATCTTATAATAACATCCTTTTGAATAAGAATTCATAAAACTTCAAGGTTAAATTTATCAATTCAATTAAACTAGATATTTGTTACCTAATTAAAAATTTATTTCCAATACAATGCATCCAAAAATTTATTATGATAGCACTTGACAATAACAACTTTCACCAAGGCAACTATGTTGTAGATTCATAAAATTATGATTAGTTTTTAAACACAATCTCCTCACTATAAAACTCATCAAGATAGTACATAGTTTATAAAAAACATGAAATTATGGAGATAAGAAACAAGCACAAGTGAACAATATGAGCTATTTTGTTTAGTTGACCCAAATGCACAAATGAAGAAGCTTTGCATCATATATAGGCAAGGAAGAGGCAATCCACCTATCATGTGGATTGAAAAGTGCACCATGAAGTGGCACTTGAGTAGACAAGTGTCCTATGGGTTTCAACTTTAGGATCTCTAGGAATGTGCAAACCATCAACCTATTAAAGAATAAGTCATCAACCTTGATGCTAAGCATTGAGTGACCTTTGGGGTGAGATGGTAAATCTTCCAACCTCAAAAAGGTAACACATGAGATTACCAAATAACTTGGTAGCCTCTAGAGGTCTAAAAGGTTGCACATTTAGTTAAACAAGATGTTGTCTAACCTCATCAACTTAAGTACACTTGAGTATAGTGAATAGATTAATTATTCAGTTTAACACCCCCACTTAAGTGATACTTGGGTAGATCACCAAAGTTCAAATAGATAGAAATGGGTCTCAGCTATGAGTCCATGTTAGGTACCTATGTACAAGGCAATCTCTCATAAATGGAGAAAGACAGAAATCCCAATCAGAAAAAAAAAATCCTCCTAAAGAGAGAATGAGAAGGATTTAAGACCTTTTGAAAAGATGTCCCATGATGATAGGAACATCATGATGAACTCCTTAAACATGTAAAATTTGTAAACTTTGCTAAATATGAATAGGTGTTTGTTGGAATCAATGAATCTCTAAAAAATGTAGATCAAGATGAGAAATACAAAACATTGCATGAGTGAACATATGAACACTACTCAACTATGTACAAAAAAGTAATCAAACTATGTGATGTTGAAAATACATATAGTGCTACAATTAGGGGTTCTGGAATCTTAAAATATGATCAATTGAAATAATCCCCCATATGAGAGATCAAGAAAGAAGGTTCATGAGATCTCCCAAAAAGAAGATTCCACCATTTCTTCACTAAAAGAAGAATTAGCATAACACTATCATAATCTCCCCTTAATGCTAAGAGAATAAGTATACAAACTAAAATTAGGCACAAAGGTATGCAAGAAATTTATAGATGCACAAGAAACTGAAAAGAAGGTGTGCATCAAAATGCACACACATGAGGCAAGAATTATGAGGATCCATTTTTGTGTTGGAAAAGGAAGGAAACACACACCAGGAGGTGAGAATCACAAGGATCCACAATTGTAATGTCAAATCAAGGCTCTACACAACCCCCCATTACACTTTATAATTCAATGTAAATATAAATTTCCCAAATGCCATCCAGTGTAGCAAACATTTAGTTTGTGGCACTTTATGTGAGTGCATTTACAAACATATTTGTTGTTATAAGTTCTTACAATTTTATTGTGATGTGGTGGATTAAGAAGACATAGATTAAGTTATGTCTTGCAAACCTCAATAAAAGAAAAAAAAAATCCCCTTGATTATTTTTCCCAACCTTAATTTTGGAACTTTATAGGAGTGCTTTGTAAATAGTCCAAATGTGGTGTAAACTGGCACTTTATATTGGCAATGTGATAGTATGCCCATTGGAAGCATTGTGAAAAAAAAAGGTACTTTTGCAAAAAAAACACTCAATTTAGAGTTATCGAGCAAAATTTATTAAGCTTTCAAATTTTTTACCTTTAAAAAATTGACTTAAGCTTCTTGTAAGAAAATTGGTTTTTTGAAAAAAATAAAAATTCACCTAAAATTGGAAAAAAAATTAATACCCCTTGGATTGGAAAGAACCAAAGGCTAAACTGCAATATGACCAAGGGCTTAAAACTGAGAATGGCTCCCACCCTGCCTCACATATGCCCCATTGAGTTTGATTACCTTACCAACTTGGCATAAAAGCCAGTGAATAGTGCTCCATTCCCACTGCAAAAACATTAAGGGAAAATCTGGGCAGATTCCGTATGGTAGAGGGTGGATTTTGTCCCCTGGAGGAGTGTGAGAGACTTGGTCGGGGGCTCTGAAAATCGCTACCCCACACCCTGTTGGGAAGCGATGCATGAGCCTCACCGTTACGCATTTAGCAATCTTATTTTCAGACAGACTATTATAGTTTAATGTTTGCATGAACAATATGCAATGTTTGCATGAGCTGTGTGCATGAACTATATTTATAATTGTAATGGAAAACCTCTATAAAAAGAGGTCATATGTAAATGATTTATTTATAAAAATAAAGATCTGAGGCTGTGTGTGTTTTGTGTGTAAAATCTTTTTTGCTTCCACTGTTTTTGTGTTTTACTGTTTGCTTGGGCTTTAGAATCTACACACCTTTCAAACCATGATGTTGAGCCTTCATCTAATATACTTCAGTATGCTTTCCAATCACTTTGAAGGTCTATAAATCAATCGTACCTCTGTGAGTAGAGGTGTTACAATTTTTTTGAGTAGAGATTATGCCACAAATTGGATAGCACAAAATTGAATTCAACTCAAGGGTGGGGTCAATTCCAGACTGTTGTGAGATGTGTAGGTCAACTCCAAACAATGCCTCAAAATGCTTTAGAAATTCCTAACCATCTTTTAACAATTGTTAACATGCAACAATGGATATAACAAAATATAATTTAGTTCACCTTTATGGCTTGCAAATACCCCCCCTTATGCTCTTATATCATATAAGAAATAGATAATTATGGAGATAAGAAATGAGAGCAAGTGAACAATATGAGTGATTGTATTTAGTTGACCCAAATGTACAAATGAGGAAGCCTTGCATATATAGGCAAGGAAGAGACAATCCACCTATCATGCAGATTGAGAAGTGCTCCATGAAGTGGCACAAATGAGTAGACAATTCTCCTATAGGTTTCAACCATAGGATCACTAAGAATATGCAAACCAACAACCTATTTGACCAAGTCATTGATCATTATGCCAAGTGTTGAGTGACCTTTGAGGTGAGCAAAAAAATAATTCAACCTAAGAAAGATAGCACATGAGGTTTACCAAATAACTTGGTAACCTCTAGAGGTCTCAAAGGTTGCACATTCACTTAGAAAAGATGTTGTCTAACCTGATAAACCTAAGTACACTTAAGTATAGTAAATAGATTAATTATTTAGTCTAACATAATTATCATTATAGAGAAATGACTATGGCATTTCTCTATGGCTACATAACACACGTAATCTTATACACAAATTTAACCATTCTTTTGTTTTGAGATTTATTAATAAGGAAAGATTATTTTCATTGCTTAATCTCTTGTAGAGAACAAATGTCATGCATTTTTGTCTTCACTATATGCTCATTGTCATCTATGCCACAAACTCTACCATAAAAGGCTTCCTATCCTATTAACATAAATATATTGCTATGACTAGAAGGATGCATGGTTATGGTTTTAGCAGCACTACATAATACTTTAAACCCATTCCAAGTTAGTTGATTATATTGAGAGAACATAAGTTAGATATCGACATGACTTGAACCTATGCTTTTTAAAATTAAGGTCACTTCTCATAGACCTATTCTATGATTCAAGGCATAATAACCTAATATGGTCTTATTTACTTGAACATATGTAAAAATAAATAAAAATTGACTATTAACAACTAAAAATTAACTCAATAAAGCACCTTTGACAGTCAAATAATGAAGACATAGGATACAAAAATTATTTCTAAAAATAAAATAAAAATATTGAATGTCGTGGAACTATTGGGCTCAAATAATTATTTTAGATATATGCATTTAAAGTGGTCTATATGGTATCACAACTATTAACAAGGTTCATGCTATAATAATGACCTATTTAGTCACATAACATTTTCACATGATGCATGCAATATCAATGACCTATTTGGTCACCAAATATTCCATAGCATCTATGTTTTAATTAATATAGATAGAAGAATTCATGAGGATAATGATTGTGATATTACTATCAGGATTCAACCATGTAGTTCTTCGAGTCAAACTCATTGAACCATGTTTCATAAGTAGTGCCTCACAAGAACCCATCTCAAATGATAATGAATGGTACAATTAGCACTCATTGCATCTAGGTGATGCTCACAGGGGTGAAGCACTAGGCATTCCCAAGAGGTCACCCATCCCAATACTACTCCAACTCAAGCACACTTAACGACAAAGTTTTCCCCAAGGTTAAGCACACTTAGCTTGCAACCCCATTTACAAAACCTTCAACAAGTTAGTCATGACAATGATGACATGATAGTACGGAAATCTATTAGTCATTTTGAGGTGTCTATAAATCTCTATCTTAGATATAATTCTATATGCATACCTCAAGGTGCAAGAATTCCTATATCTTAATAAGTATCCCATATTAGTATCATATGCATTGCAATATAAAACTAGGCACTTATGTTCATTTAACTTTACATATACAAGGATCTTTTTCATAAACTTGGAAAAATATGTATTGAAGTTAGTGATAAAATAATTATGTCATTTTGTAATATTGGTGAATTTATTGATTATGAGCCTTGGGTCTTTCTTATTGATTAGGTAATATTCTCCACATACAATAATATTTCATTATAATTTATCAAGATTAGATCTCACTCATCTAGAATAGGGTTATGATATCTAGGTATCATTGCGAATTATAATTTTCTATACCTTTCAAATTTTAGAGTTATTTTACCATAAGATTTACCCCCACCTCTTCTAGCATTACTATTTTTTCTCCAACAATAGGAGAAACCCCTCATACATTCATGCTACTACCAAAGGGATTAATATTCCTTATATTCTCAATATTCTCTTCTAGTCATTTTTGGCTCTCTCAACATCTATTATAGCTAATTGTTCTTGAAGACTGTTTAGTTCTTGAAGGAGATTTTGATCTCTTAAAGAATGATTTAATTTTAGGATCTTGATGTGATATGCTTCCTCACAATCCTTTTACTCATGGTGAATTCTATGAATTCCATTATCCTTATATTAATAAGGATGCTTATCTCACTTGGAATAAGATGTGTCTAGTGTTGCAAGAGTTTCAACCTTAGTTTCCTTCTATTATATAGTGCAATGCTTGGGTTCGTGACATGGCAGTAACTACCTCCTATGGATCTTGGATCTTGTATAAATTTGGTGGTTGTAATAAGCATTGACATGTCAATATTTTAGCTAAATGACAAGTGTCTATGCAACAATTGGTATCAAAGACAAGGTCACAGGTTTGAACCCCTCACTTGTGCTGGGGGGATCATTACAAGAGTTTCACCCTTGATCTCCTTGTGTTGTGCAATGTTGTGCTTGGGTTTGTGAGATGGCCTAATTGCCTCCTATAGATCTTGGATCTTGTATATATATGGTGGTTGTATTAGGAAATGATAGGTCGATATTTTGGTGCAATGACAACCACTTGTGCAACATCTTGGTCATCAAATAATACATTCATTCTTATGTTTATGTCAATTAGAGTTGTTATAGACAAGAAAGATTCATTGATCTTAGCCTCAACATCTCTCTTCTCTTTAACTTTAAATATTTTCAATAATTTCTTAGTATTTAGAAAAATAACACAATTCATCTTCCTTTAATCTATTATATTTAGAATCATATCTATAACTCAACATAAGTTGATGATCTAGTCTTTACGATAGTGCATTCCTCATTTCTGAATGATCAAAATTAGGATTAGATGACTTACCCATATCCTTTTCTCTCCACATAAGCTATTCATTTTTCTTTAATTCTCCTTCCAAAATTTTATTTAGATTATTTTATAATCATGATCTCCTTTCATCCATTGTAATTTTTTTTGACTAATATTTGGATTCACTTCTAATAGTGTTTCCACCCCAAGAGGGGAATAGAAAAAATCACAAAAGGCTTACACAAACTTTTAAGACCTTAAAATGACCAAAAATATATGTAATTCTCATGATTTATTAAAATTATTGGCAAGACTTATACAATGATGAGAGACATCATGATATGTACTAGTAACTAGATATAAATTTTAATACAATATAGACATTGAATCGAAGGAAATTACTAGGTTCATAATGCATAAAACTCTGTAGGTGAGGATCAAGGATTCAGGATGGAGCTTATAATAGTAGTAAAATAAGGGAATGCCAAAATTCTGACTCTGGTAGATTCTATAAAGTTATTGGTGGATTTTTAGGATCTATTTGTTTCATTAAAGGAGGGACTTTCTTAAGAAAGGTGAACAATAGAGGAAAAGGGGATGCTTTATGGCATAGGTCATAGAACATCACTATTCTCCATTCAATAATTTTCTAGAAACCCTTATTGGATTGACTATCAACCCTGAAAGGTGAGTCAATTCTCAATAAGGAAGATGTAGGAGGGGTTTCTTTTAGCTTTAAGGGGTTCACGACCAACCAAAAGCTTGGAAAATACAACTTAGCATTCAACTCACAAAACCTAGTAATGCAAACTAAACGATGGATGCAAATTATGAAATTAATATAAAATTATGATGTAAGTACATGGGAAGTCTAGAAATGTGATGAGGATTCTGGAAATGCAGAAACGGTTTCAAAATATGCTAGAGAGGACTAAGAATCCCTTATTATTGTCTTAGTCCTGTTGCTATTTTTGAGGCAGATGTGGATACTTCGGATGCCATAACTAGATTTGAAAGACATTTTGCAAAATACCTTCAAGAGGATTAAGTTTTTCTAGGTGGCAACTTAGTCCCTTCTGAAATTTCTAAAACCTTCGAATGTGGTCTTGAGGCTCAAGGTCTGCAATTCCTTCTTCTCTGATCTCAAGTTTTGAAACTTTTGGATTTGGCCTATAGGTAAGTTTCAATGAAGATGACAACTTTACAATGCAACTTTGCAACTTCAAATGATCTTCAAGTCTTCAGACTAAATCTATAATCACAAACACATAAGAGAAGAATTTATTTTTTATTTTTAGTAAATGGGGGTTTTCCTTGGTCAGACCCCTTGTTGGTAATTCAACCTTGAAATGAAATAGAATAATGAAGGGAAATGATGAAAGTTGACGTTAACTGGAAACAACTAAGTTTTAATACACACACATTTTAATATTTATTTAAAAATATATATTTATGGGTGATCCCACAATACTGGTTTACAATTTTTGGCCAAACTAGACAGTGAACTGATTTTTTCTAACTAAATCTTCACTTTCAAGCACCTATAGCGGCTAAACCGTGAGGAATTTGAAGATGATACAAACTAGTGATTTGTGAAATTTTGTCTGTAGATTATAAATATATATTTTTAAAAAAAAATGAATTAGATTACACTTCTTTTTCCATCTCCTTTGAAAACTAGTTTTTTTAGTAAACACCATTTTCAAGGAGTTACACTCACCATATAACACATAATGTTTTTCCATGAAGGATAAAATTCTAATTTTTTCAAATTTAAATTTGTAACTATGATATCTAGTGCTTCCAATTGGTTTCATAGTGTTTTATTGAATATTTTTTCCTTAATCAAGTTTCAAAGTAAAACAAATTATAATTCAAACATAGGTGAACCGTATAACACAACATTTTTTGTATGTATCAAAATTCAAAAAAAAATTGTTACATCAAGGACTTCAATATTTGGTGCACTCACGTTTAAAAAAAAAAAATGATAATCTTTTATTTTTTCACATGTGCAAAACATAGAGCTTGATTCTCAGTGAAAAACCTACATTCATAAGAAATAAAAAATAAATATAATAATAAAATTAAATATATTTTAAATTATAATTTTTTGGAAGCTTATATAAGGACTAAAAACATAGAAAAATAAATTTTAAATGAATTCATTTGATCTTCTAAAAGGTAAATCAAAAGTCATTTTCTATCAGCATTTTGATAGGTGTAAAGGAGACTCTGTTATAGGTATGGTTTAAAACTAGTGGGGTTCTATCCAAGGGGTTTGATCTAAGGTAGTTTGATCAAACCCTATTCAATTAGAATGCTTTAAATGAAACTTTTTAAGGCTTAAATCATTATATTTTCTAAAAATATGTGATTTTAACAAAAAATTGAATCTCCTAGAAATTGTAAACCAACTTTGTAGGACCACCCTTATCAAAATTGGAAAAAAATATAGCCATGCCCTAAAGTTTCAAGTTATAAATACACCCAAAAAAATTGAAGAAAAGAAACTAAAATTTACTATATAAAGATTGACATCTTATGAAATTCATTTTTTTAACATTTTATCAACAATTAAATTTGAGTATTAATTTATAAAAAGATATATTCAAATATTTTTTTATTTATTTTTAAATAAAACCATAAAATATACTAAAAAATAAATATTTTATTAGTTTACATCATTTCAAAATTCAATATATGTATATGTGTGTGTCTGTGTGTCACTTTTTAGTGATTCAAGTTTAAAAGTTGAACCAATATTGGTCATTTCCTTTATAAAATTGTGACACAGCTTTGTACTTTTACCCATTTACTAATTCTAGTAAGATAGGATGACAATAACCGAGGATCAAGATCTTATGAAAAACCAACATAGGCATAAAGGAAGACATTTTTAGATGATATATGACGCCATAACCAAATCACAAACATACACCATCAAAGATAGAAAAAGAAAAAGAAAAAGGGAAAAAAAATGCAATGGATAAAGCTTCCACTAGCCTTCCAATACGCTATGGATCGGGTTTAGGCTATTTGTCCAAAAAAGGTTTATAAGTGGAACACACTTTCCACTATGCAAACAAAACACATGCTCACAACGACTAGTGAAGCTAGTTGTTCACTAGGTGAGGCCCAATGGGTCCATATCAAATTCATACCCCCATGACTATGATAAGAACAAAAATAAAGTGCACACTCACAAGGGCTAGTGAAGCTAGTTGTTCACTAGGTGAGCCCCAGAGGAACATATCAAAGCCATACCTCCATGACTTTAACAAGGAACAAAAAGAAAAATGCAATAGGAAAGAGGGATGTTTGAAGGAATTTTACTTCATTCATGTGAGGTCTCAGGTATGTGTAGGATCATCAAAGAAAAACCAAAGCCCTTAAGTGGCAACAAATTCAGAAAAATCTGAGTTAGGAAACTTGACGTAAAAATTTGAATAATTTATCTATATTATTTCAAAAATATGGAAGAATAGAATCTATAACAAATTGAATGAAGTTTCTTAACTATTAGGTTTATTTTAAAAAAAATCTATTTGGTGAAAATTTGAAATTTTAATGCAGTAGTACTTAAATTTAAGGGAAAAAATAAGAAGTAGGTGTCTATTTGACCACCCTAACCACAATAGAATGATAATATTTTTTTATAAGATTTTAGATATAAGTAGAGAAGTCATCTCTCAATGTGATGCATATTTTTTTATAATTTTTTTCCAAGTAAATAATTAGTTATGAATTTTTTATTACAACTTTTAAAAAATATAAAAACTCGTATATTTGACCACCTTAACTTGGTCAAAACTTCATGATTTTTTTTTTTAATCCTATAGTATGCAAAGCATAAAATATGATGCATGTTTTGGATTAAAAAAATTGATACCATTTGAAAGGTATAGATGTTTTTGAATCAACCTATCAATCAAGAGTTTAGTAGTAATTCAAATGGAAAATAAATAATAATTATTTATTAAATTCAAAGTAAAGCATAATTTATATTAGTGGAAAGCTTAGAATATCCTTTAAAAACATGTTTCATTTCATCAATTTTGGGTTAAAAAAAAGTTGTCAGCCACATACCATACACATACCCCATCATATCGCCACTTTTTGGCCCATCATGATCCTACACATACCCTCTCTTCTTAGGAAACATTGTGCTTAATGTCTCCAAAAGAGGATAAGTATAAGGTCTCATCTTAGGGAACATTGTACTTAATGTTTCCAATAGAGGAAAAGTGAAAAGAAATATCATGCTCTTAGAGGAAAACAAACCCAATGACACTACCAAGAAAAGAATGCATCACAGAAAGAAAGAAAATCACATAATGAAAACCGAGTGTTGATGAATTCCCCCACTTTAAAGAAGTTGCTAACACCATTGCACTGTGACCAATTGCTTTAAAGAAGAATAATACATGAGAGCTTATTTAGAAAGCCCTATGCCAAGTCATATGTTTCCAATAAGCTACATCATGAACAAGTCTGTCACATGTGAATCAACTTAAGGCATGTCATCCACATCCCAAGCTTGCTCTTATATGTACATGAAAGGTGATCAACTATCCAAAAGAGGCAATGACAAGTGACATACAAGGACAAGGCTACCTAGCTCCTTGCCCCCACTTAGTGCAAGACAAGGACGAGTCGAAACAATTGATGAGATGAATGCTAGATTGAAAATTAGTATCAATTAGAGGAATTAAGTTCCCCCACATAAGGGAGAGTACCAAAATCCTTAATATATTGAATTTTACTACTCAAAGCCTGACATTCATTAGTAGAACAACCACAAAATCTATGATATGCACAAAATGAACTCTTGTAGTGACATTTCTTTCGTGTTCTTGGAGGGAGAGATATTATAAAATATCAGAGGAGTCTCAAAAAGATACTCTCTTGATTAAAAGTAGAGGATGTTCCTTTAGTTTGTGGCAAATATATCTCTTTCTTAGTACAAGATGTCATTCTTATGCAAGACTCTTTAGATTACGATATTTTGTACTCTTCTTTAAAGGAAGGTGTAAAATCTAACAACTTAAAATCGTGAGTGTTTTGTGTGATGAAATTAATGTTACGTGATGAATTTTATATTTCTTTCAAATGATAATAATCAAGACCACTAGTGTCTATCAATTTACAATGCACTATTGACAAAGTTGACTTAGAGGAATCTTTTGTTAGATTGTTGATATTAAGTGAAGGATTTTTTGATGGGTTGATTTCTATCAGAGGAAAATAACCAAGACCACTAGTATTTTCTTGTGTGTGAGGATCTATAGGGACACATCTATACCTTGTTCTCTAGCACCATATACTTTTCCACTATAACCAAGTTGTTTCATCATTTCATAACCTTTTCCATAAAGTTTCTTCATCTCTTTAGGATTCGGTGGTTGCTCATAATTTAAAAGTGCATCAAATTTTGTTGTATAAATTTCTCTTTCTTCTAAAGTGGTTGAAGTGGATGCTTTCAAAGAGTCATCTAAATTTTGTGTTGACATTACCACTTTTTCTTTTCCCTTTCCTGAATCTTTATTTATGATCTTGTATTCTCCCATGAATGTAGGTTTGAAGTCTAAGGAACCCCAATCATCTTCTAATAGCTTTGTGACTTCCTTAACATGTTTATCTTAGTCTTTCTATTGCATGGGTTCACATTTGTAGTTGGTGTTAATGTTGCCAAAGGATTTTCATTTTTTTTCTTAATTTTCAAATAACTATTTGGTTCAAAGTCGGCTTCGAGTGTGTACACTTTGTTATTGTAAGTATACTTCATTTTACGATGAAGAGTAGAAGGTGCCCCATTCATTGCATGAATCCATGGTCTTCCAAAAAGGAGATTGTATGAATGATCATGAGGCATAAAATGGATTAGTGTTTCTAATGTGGCCTTCCCAGTTGTAATAGGAAAAGTGATCACACCAAGTGGTTGTTTTTCGAAATTTTCAAATCCCTTAATAGATAAATAGTCGGGTTGAATTTTTGATTTATCAATGCCAAGCCTATCCAAAAGGGTCACACTACACACATAAAGGGTTGATCCATTGTCAACAAGGATTCAATTTATACCTCCACTTTATATTGAGATAATATAATGAAAGCTTCATGTTGTTTTTGTACTTCCAAAGGGGGTAGTTCACTTTGGTGGAAACCAATGTCAGCATTTATTCCTTGAATCATGGTTGCTATGTCATTCAGTTGCACATTAGAAGGGATAGGAACTTTTTGTAAGTTAGTTTGAAGCATAGTGTGATAGGTTAATTTTGAAGCTAGTCCTAAAGGGATATCTTTGCAGGAGTATAACTAAGATTGTTCAACAAGATCATACTTCTTTCTACTTTGTGAAGGAAAATCAAGGGCACTAGGAAAGATAGGATTAAGTAATGGGAGGGATGTTGAAGGTGTTTCTATTGGTTGCATATTGTTCCTAATTTTGTATGTATGACCAATGGTATTGTAACTTAGTTGCTGAAAAATATTGTTCCTAGCTAGTTCAAGTATAAGGATGGGGTTTTTTTGAACTTGTGGTTTCCGAGAAGGTAGATAAATGATAAGTTTAGGCTCAAGAAAGCACTCCAAGGGGTATCTAATGTGCATAACCTCAAAAGAATTATCCTTATCTTCATGATCTCCTATTGAAGGGGAGTCTAATGTGACTTCATCATCTTCATCTAAGGAATTACTATTGTCATTATTCTCATTTTTTTCCACCATGATGTATTCCCTAGTTGGAGAGATTTTAGGAGAGCTACAAACCAAATGTTCTTGACATTCAAGGGTTGTTTCTTTTGGAATGACTTCATCACAATTAGGGGTCTCATCAATGGTTGAATTGTCATGTTTTTCAATGATGGTATTGTCTTGTTCAATAACATTTTCTTCATGGCTTTCATTAATTGTATTTTCTAACAGGGTCTCAAAGTATCTTCTACATAACTATGAGAGATACAAGGAGAAGAACAAATGTGATTGTCATGATCATTTATGGTTTCATTCCTTTGTCCTATAATTTCTTCCAAAATAGGATAGGTAGGGGAAGGATCATAAAGAGGGTTGTCATAGGTCCTAAATTTTTTATCATCCAATGCTAGCATATCTTCACTTAGACTTTTATCCTCTAGAACATTATCACACGAGGTAAAAATGTTGGGAGATGAATGTAGAATAGTTGAAGTTTCAATGGTTTCTTGTTGTGTTATGTGGTCATCATGATTACCTATAGTTGTTTATTCTTTTTCATCAATTTCTTTCATAATAAGAGAGGTAGAAGGAGAGAAACAACCAAGATTCTAGAAACTCTCATTGATTGGTTCTTCTAACACAAAATATCTTTTTTGCCAACTAGAGAGATATTAGGAGAAGAAAAAATATGATCATTAGGATTTTCCAATGTCTCTTTCAATAAAAACTCTCATAGGGAGGGGATATGAAATTTTTATTAGCATGCCTAAAAAGGTAAGGTACTAACATTGTTTGACCAAAAATGAAAAGAAATTTTAACCATCTCATGCAATGCTTTAATAATGTAAAAAATGTGTATCCAAAGATGTAAAACACTCTTATCTAATGTATGCAAAACTTTAAGAATGCAAACAATGTATATCCAAAAATGAAAAAAACTTTTATCAAACTTATGCAATGTTTTATAATGTAAATATTGTATATGAAAAAGTCAAAATTACTTTTATCCATATGATACAAAGTTTCATAAATGTGAAAATTTTCAGATCCTATGATGTTTGTAATTGAAATGATTCCAACAATGAGAGCCCTAAATTATTTTTTTTTTTTTTACCTAGATGCATAAAATAGATGTTCCCAAAACTTTCTAGACGTATAGTATATGTTACCGAAAGGCTTAAGAAGCATAGAAAAGTATATTTAAATCTAGAAAACTACAAATTTAAACTCAACAGGGACTAAGACACTATCAAGGATATCTTGGTCCTATTGAAGGAATTTGGAGGTTCCAAAAATTGGAACAGGCAACAAACAACCAAGATAGGATTTTGAGCAAAAAACCCATAGAGGGATTAAGATGCAAGGAAGGGAATTTTTGTCCCAAGAGAGGTTTTTGTTAGAAGAATGGAAAATTATGAGTTGTTACTAGTGTTCCTAGGTTTCCTACCCAAGGACCTGATGCTTAGAAATAAAAAAGTGGGAAAATGAATGCAAGAAAAAATAACTAATGACAAGTAATTGGATGCAAAGGTGAATGCAATTTTTTTAATTTTTGAGTGTAATAACAATGTTCCTAGATACAATTAGGATGATTGAAAATTCACTTTTCAATTTTTCAATGAGATAAAATGATGCAAGAAAGAAAAAATGCAACCTATATGCACTTTCACTAATGCAAATATGAGAAACCCTAGATGCACATTGACTAATGCAAGATGCAATGAAAGAATGAATGCAACCTAGATCTAGGACCTTAATGAACTCCAAATCAGAAAAATGAATGTTCTAAAATGTTAGGTTCACCAAAATGAACAATAGGGGAAAAGGGGATGCTTTATGGCCTAGGTCATAAAACACCACTATTCTCCAATTGTCATTCAATAATGTCCTAGAAACCCTAATTGGATTGACTATCAACCCCAAAGGGTGAGTCAATTCTCAATAAGGAAGACCTAGGAGGGGGTTCTTTAAGCTTTAAGGGGCTCACCACCAAGGGAAAACTTGGAAAAAACAATTTAGCATTCAACTCAATAAACCTAGTAATGCAAGCTAAATGATGGATCCAAATGCTGAAATTAAGTAATAGAAAGTTATGATGTATGTACCTGGGAAGTCTAGAAATATGACGAGGATTCTAGAAATGCAACAATGTTGTCAAAATATGCTATGGAGGACTAAGATTCCCTTACTATTTTCTTAGTCTAGTTGTTTTTTTTAGGGAAGATGCAAAATCTTTAGATGCCAGAAATGGATCTAAAAGAATTTCAGAAAAATACCTTCAAGAGGACTAAGATGCCCTAGGGGATGACTTAGTCCCATCTAGAATTTCTGAAATCTCTGAATGTGGTCTCGAGGCTCAAGGTCTACACTTCCTTCTTCTGTAATCTCAAGTTCTAAAACTTTTGGATTTGACCTATAGGTGAGTTTCCATGAAGATTACAACTTTAAAATGTAACTTTTCAACTGAAAATGATCTTTGAGTCTTGAACCTAAATCTACAATCACAAACACATAAGAGAGGGAAAACTTGTTGAATGTTAGTAAATGGGGGTTTTCCTTGGTCAAACCCCTTTTTGGTAATTAAACCTTGAAATGAAATAGAATAATCAAGGGAAATGATGAATGAACAACATGCAATGTTACAAGTCACCAAACCCTTATTATGAAATATGCAAGCTTGTGTGGAGTGGCTAGTGTGAGTATGCTTTTAAAATATGCAAACACTAACTTCAAACAAGGGTTAATACCTACAAATCTCTCAAGAACACTCCTATGGAATACCTTGCAAATGCTTCAAAATGCAACAAAGGATGAAAGAAAACTAAAAGAATCATAAAAACACTTAACAAGTTACCTATTCCATAGTGGATTGGTGTCACATGTGCAAGTGACCCTTTCCCAATCCTTGCTAAGAAGCCAAGATGATGCAAATGCAAATAGGATGAAGAGCAAGATGAGTTCTCAATTCAAGAGAGTAACCTTGCATACAAGTTGTGGATCCAATTATGGAGGATTAAGCTTCAGTTTATAGTTTTTTTTTTATGAGAGATTGGCCAATGAAATGAGGCCACTTGTCAACCTCTGATTGGTTGAGGAGTGAGCACATTTTGGTCAATGTGCCAAGAATTTAAAATTGTTAAGTGGGGGGACATGTAAGGCTTTCAAAATTTTAAATTCTGAGTGGGGAACATGTTAGAATTTAATATTCTGAAAATGCATGGGTGGAGGATAAGTCAAAATTTTAAATTCTGAGTGGGGAACATGTTAGAATTTAAAATTCTGAAAATGCATGAGTGGGGAATATTCTTCCAAGATGCCGTGTTGAAAGAAAATAGGGATTTTAATAAATCAATAAATTGATTTATTTGTGCAAGTGGATGATTAGGTTAATTTAATCAGGATTAGATTAGCCAAATGATGTTTAGGATGTTTTGACTTATTTGATTTAAATACTTGATTTATTTAAATCAGAAAAGGATGGAAAATACATTTGGATTTAATTAAATGGATGTTTGATTTATTTGATTAAAAGATTGATGATAATGTTTATTTAATTTTGAATGAATAACTTTAGGAGATAATATTACCTAATGAATGGATGAAGGCGAACCTGGTTGAATGAAAACTGTTAATTTTGCATGTCTACATTTTTCCCCTCTTTGAAGCAATGTATTTGTTGCGTTGGTTCAAAGAATAAACTCTCTGCAACCAAAATATTGAAAAAATTTCTGATTTTTCGGATGCCCTAGTGGAAAGTACATTGGTATATTTCCCCCTCAAGAGATCGAGTGAAAAGGTTCAATTTGAGGGTCGATCTTGTGATAAAGAGGTTCAAAATGGATGGTTATGGGTGATGATGCAAATGAGATGATTTTAAGATGCTTAGAATAACAAATCTATATTATCCGAAATGACTTAAATGATGAGATGATGTGATGATGGATGAGATGGATGATGTGATATGCGATGATTATGCAAATGGATTATTTATGAGATGTTTAGACTAATAGATCTATATTATAATGATGATATGCTATGATTATGCAATGTGATGCTTAGACTAATAGATCTATATTATGATGATGATATGAATGTATGATGGATGCATGATGGATGTATTGGTGATGATGATTAACTATTCATTTTGTGATGTTAGTGTGGAAAATGAAGAAATCTAGATGATGACAAGAGGATTCAACAAACCAACATTATGAGAGATGATGATGAGAAATGGATGATTTGCTTATCAAGGATTGGGATTTTAAAAGGGTCACTTACTTTATGATTGATAACACGCCTAAACATGATGCATCAAGGTATAAAGGACCAAGATGGCATTGTACTTAGTGTGATGGACTTTGACTTAACAAATAGATAGGAGTATTCTTATTCACACCTGACATACAAAAACCTTGCTAGGATGCACTTTAGAAATTTTAAACACATTGGACCAAAACAAGGAAAGGTATAACCAATCAATGTAATAGTCAACAAGTTGTCCAAAAAATCCTCCATACATATCTAACAAAGAAAGTATTCGGCAAGTTATTTTACAAGAACGTCCAACAAGCACAACAGACAAAAGATAATGATCATTGCCCCATTCCTATCTCTCTAAATCCTTCGTTCAGATGTCATTGAGAGGTCCTTGGACTGAACACAATAAGATAAGTCAAAAGACAAAGATAAACTACACAAACAAGTTGATGTTCTTCAATACCATTAACCAACAGGACATGTGTTTCTAAGGAAAAGAACCGAAACTTATTGCCAAAGATGATGCCCATTGTAGGAAGGATGCATCCTCAGACATGTCAGTGGATGGTGGCACATCATTTTGTTTATCCAATGTGTTCTTTCTAATAAATAATGCCCCTTGCAAGAAGGATTCATCCTACAACATGATGTTATTAGATGATTGATATGGGACTAATTGGATGATGGACTATCGACACCAAGAATTAACCAACTTGCTTATGTACTGACTTAGACTTGAGACTTGACGCTTTTGGGTTTTCACATTTAATCTGTTAGACTTGTTTCTACCTATTTTTCCAAAGGTTGAGGATGACAACTAGTTTATTATGGATGGTGTTATTGCAGGTGCAAGCGAGATGAGGCGGATGGATTTTTTCAAATATTTGGATGTTTTTGGAGTTTTGCAATGTTTTGAGGCTATTTTTTGTATTTTTTGAGATTTTCAAATGTTTTGATTTTTGATTTTTCAAATGTTTTTGGGATTTTCTAAGATTTTGACCAAGAGACTAACCTAAAGACCTATCCTAGGGGCCTCAGGGGCTGATCAATAGATTAGCCTTGCCTATGTTATACACGCAGAGACCACGTAGTTCGACTGATGACTTGATCGATTTACAAATGAAGATATACATGATGAAATGTCAACCTATTAAGACAGACTCCTAAAGGACTAACCTAAATGTCTCAGGGGATGATCAAAGATCAACCTTGCCTACGTCCAAGCTTAGAGAGGACGTAGTTCGACAAGATGACTCTATTTTTTGATCTTTTGACTGACATTTTGACCTATTTTTGGATTTTGATATGTTTTGAATGTTTTTGGATTTTCTAATGTTTTGATGTTTTTGGATTTTCTGATTTTTGGATGTTTTTGGATTTTTTGATTTACAGATGTTTTTGGATTTTTTGATGTTTTGATGTTTTTGGATTTTCTAATTTTCTAATGTTTCAGATGTTTTTGGATTTTGATATGTTTTGAATGTTTTTGGATTTTCTATTTTTCTAATGTTTTGGGATTTTCTGTTATGAGGACTTTAAGATCATACACGAATCCAATCTGATGAGAACGTGCCCCTAGCATGATGCAATATAATACTCCAATAAAGGTAGGATAGACTGATCTTGAGGATGGACCGAGTAGTACTGGGAGGGATCACAATACAAGAATAGGACCAAGCTATGGTGCAGATGCGAGTGGATGAGTGATGGATGGAGACTTGAATGCGATAGATGATAGAAGTGAAATGGAGGGATGATGTCGAACAAGCCATAGAGATCTTGGTGGATGGAGAGTGCTTATTTACACAAGGCACTTGTTTGCCAGGTTTTCACCAAGGTACTTTCCCAAAGTGCCACCGAAGTGATTTTCACTAGAGGACAATTTTTCTCTTTACTATTTTCGATCATTTTTCTATTTTTTTTGGATTTTTGGCCTTTTTTTTGTCACCAAGACACCTATTTGCTAGGTTTTCGCCAAAGAAACCATTTTTTAAGGACATTTTCTATTTATTTTTTTGGATTTTTTGGTTCTATACCTTGAAAAGATTTAGGCATAAAACTTTTTGAGATGGGAGCTATTCATTGGTTCCTGTAGAAGTTCCCCTTCGGGTGTTGATAACTGATATGCCCCTGATTTATAACTTGTTGTGATGACGAAAGGTCCTAACCAATTAGGTTTGAACTTGCCTTTGTTACTTAGGTTTGGGAAATTCTTTTGATTTTCTTTTAAAACTAGTTGGGTATGTGCAGGATCATCATGGAAAAAATAGGCCCTTAAGTGGGAAATTTTTTAGAAAAATCAGTGTTAGGCAACTTGACATAAAAATTTGAATATACCAAGAGATAGAGTAATATGTTTCAAGGAAGGTAGCAAATTATTGCCCAATATACCAAGAGATGAAGATAGGATGTCATCATTGGCAATACGTGTGTACTCTCTTAAGATTCTAGTGAGGAAGTGGCAAACCATTAAAATAGTTTAATCCCTCTATGTCGATGGAACTGACATAGTATTATGGTGAAAAAACTCACCAAGGTAACCAATACTAGTTGGAAATTTGAATTATAGGATATCAATCCTAAAAAAGATATTGTGTGAAGTAGTTTCTTAGTGTCCCTAAGAAGGTTATCTCAGATGAAAAAGAGAAAATAAAGATAAGGATTTATAAACCATGATCATATTATGAAACATTCAATTGAATGAATGCTCAATATATTATTATAACTAGATAGGAAAAAGTGATAAACCAAATCTTGAATGATTTGTAGAATATTTATAAACATCTAACATTACTCAGTTTGATCCATTATATGCAAAGAAAGGTTGAAAACTCTATTAACCTGAAATAGGCTATGAAATGGGGTTAACGTTAGACCAAAAAGGTTGTAAAATAAAATAAAATATTGAAATATCAATGAGAAACTTTGTTGATACAAAGCTTGAAATATGAAGCAACATTGTTATGTTTGGAATTGACAGGTGTCCAAGAGAAATTTTATGCTCAACATGGACAATAGTCAAGAGAATTACTTTTATGATTGTGGACACTGAAAAAGTAACCCTTCTACTTCTTTTGTCTCATTTGTGTCCTCCTTGTGACCTTGGATTAGTTATTCCTTGACTTAATTTTGTAATGTGCTCAACACATTCACATTATGTCTTGGGCCCTAGCAAATTAAAAGAATTCAAGTGGTGCCTTACTTAAGTGTTGTAAAGTGTTGTAATACAATTTCACACTTTTCTAGGACCTTCTTAATATATTTCACCTAAATAACCTCTTTTTATCACTTACCAAGCCTTATTTCAAAGTGTTGTAAAGTGTAGTAACAAACCTTCATGCTTTTCTAGGCTTGTCATCAATAATTTGACCCTTTCTTATGTTTAAATGGCCCCATTATACACTTACAAGCCTTACTTAAGTGTATTTTTTAGAATAATCTTGTTAAACATAATTTAATACACTTTAATTTGTGACACCCACTTAAAATTACTAAGTGGGATCAAGTCACCACTAGGTGCAAATTAGTCCCATTTGGCTCAAAAATCAAAATTATTTCAAAATTCTGGCGAGATATTATTCTCTACGACTTAAGGTTGGTCTATGATGTGGTATTTTTGGGAAATTTTACATAATTATGTATAAATATAGGGTTTTCCTCTCATTTCATCCTCCTTAATCTTCAACAATTCCACATTTTTCTAATGAATCAATCAGGTTATTTTGCATTCAAGCATTTTGTCCATAAGAGTATTCAAGCACATTGGAGCTTCCACTTGCATATCTTAATATTTCCACTTCAAGGGTTTGGTGAGTTGTAGCATTGCATGTTGTTCATTCATCATTCTCTTTTCATTTCATTTCATTTCATTTTCATGGGTTTAATTACCAAACCTGTGTTTGACCAAGGCAAACCCCTATTCACTAATCCTTAACACTTTTTCCCCTCTTTGCATGTGTTTTGTAGGTCTTGTGTGCAGATTTCTCAAAGAGAAAGGTGTGAAAAGTTTTCAATAAATTTTCAAAGTCATTCAAAGTGGTAAAAACCCTAAAATAAGCTTTGAGAACACCTACAAGCTTGATTTTGGAGTTTCAGATCTGGAAACCTATCAAGAGCTGAACTGCAGATCAAGAGCTACAAATTGCACCTTTCAAGTTCTCAAAATTTGGAACTGGACTAAGTCACCATTAGTGGAATATTAGTCCCACTACAAGTCCTGAAAAGTGGTTTTTGTAGTTTTGAGTACCCTTTTGTCTAAAACATGTTCTGGTAGAATTTCCCTAAAACATGACTTAGTCCCCCAACTTGGCGTAAGTGTTGGGCAGTACAATTTAACAGTGATTTCTACAAGATTCCAGAGATCCTCTCCATCACTTTCTAGTTTCCAAGTGCACCCCTTTATTTTTATTAATTTTTGTTATAGTTTACTTGCATTTTTGGTTCATTTTGCATATCACATTGTGTTTTCAAACATTTTTCATTTCCTTTGTTTTTGTACCATAGAATAAAGGCAGCTTGATTCATTTGGGGAATAATTAATGATAAATTCCAGACTTAATGAGCCCTTGATTTGGTGTTGTGAGGTGTTTTTCACATCCACACTAGGTCTTGGACCCTTTCAAATTCATTTATTGATGTCTTGTAAAGGTGTTGTAAAGTGTTATAAAAGACTTTCACGCTTTTCTAGACTTAATGAACCCATTGCCCCTTAATTCAACATTATAATTTTTTTTAATGGAATTATCACATTAATCTAGAAGGTTTGAGAATTAAACATAATGTTAATCTAGTGTTGTAAAGTGTCTTACACATTCACATCAGGATGATGTGCCTTCCTAGGTTGTGTGGACCTCATTTTAGTGTTATAAAATGTATTTAATCACACTTTCACATTTAATTTTGTGTCCCAAGCCCTAATTGACCTTTACATAATCACTAATAGGCCCCTATTACCCCATATTGTGCATCTCGAGGCATAATTTGATCAAATACTTGACAAAGTCACCATATGAACCTTGTTTCCTTACTTCCTAGCATCCTAGTTGGAAAATGGGCCACTCCAGGACTAATTCTCCATCTGTGGTGAGTGAGTCCTTTCTAGGTGGGATTGATTTTCCCAAGGTGGCGAATGAGTCCCATATGGGCCATTTTTTACTTTTGAGCAGGAAAAAATAGGTTTTAAGTTTAATTTTTCTTCATGTTGGCCTTGGGGATCCAATTAATAGGTGAATAAGGTGAATTTCCTATAAAATAAATTCTCTAAAACCTAATTTACATCTCTTAACTCATACACACACCTCTCATCATTGATTCATCATCTATCTTCTCTATCAAGTCAAGCAAGTTAGGGTTTTTACATCAAGAAAGCTTCCAAAGACATTTAAGGGAAAAATATTCCTTCATTGTTGCAGAAATCCAAGATCAAACATCATGGAAAGGTAATAACTCCATTTTTTCATGCTTCATTACATTATTTCATCATTTTTGTTTGATTACCTACAAAGGGGTATGACCAAGGAAAACCCCCATACCCTAACATCCAACATTTCTCCTTCTCTTCTTGTGTATTTGCAAATTTGGGAATCTTGGAAGCTTGGAAATCATCAAAGATCAAGTTGCAAAGTTGTTTAAGTCTTCTCTTCATTTTCTAAGGAAAAATATCAACAAAAAGTCATTTTAGGTCCAAATTCGGTAGTTTCAAAATCATACACTTGAATAAGAAAAAATTGCAAACTAAAGGCCCCTGTTTCCACCTTTGAATCTTCCAAAATTCAAATGTGGAATAATTCATCATGGGTGGTGAATGAGTACCACTTCCATGCCTAAGTTTTATTTTTCTTAATTTTTGAATACCCATTTGTTTGAAACGGGCTCTAGAATAGTTTCACAGATCTGGGACTAATTCGCCCAGAATGGCGAATGAGTCCCACCAGGCCTAAAAATCTAGATGAGTAGCATTATAGAAGTCATTTCTAGTATTCATCAATATCTAAGGTGCACACTTTCATTTTCAGCAATTTTTTTGCAATTTGCATTCATTTCTAGGTGTTTCTACATATCAATATCTAAGGTGCACACTTTCATTTTCAGCAATTTTTTTGCAATTTGCATTCATTTCTAGGTGTTTCTACATATCACAATGTGTTTCCAAACAACATGCATTTCAATAGTTTTACATTAATAACCAATCCATTTTATCAGTTTGTTGCATTTAGGTCATTTTATTTAGGAATAATTTCATCATGCATACATTACATTAAGTGAAATACCTAGATTTTGGGTGTGGGATCTATCTCTTTCCATTAGGTGAAAGATCCTAATTGAGCAAAAGAGAGTCATATCATTTCACACTCATAAAATATTAGGTTTGTTTTGTTCAACCTGATTTTTGAATACTTTTTTGATTTGCAGTCCTTCATCATAGATCTAGCCTCACATTGATCTTGCATTAGGATTTGCATGCTTGGTTTCAAATTTTGCATTCATAAAAAGTGCATTTAGATTGCATTTTTGGCATCCAAATTCATTTAATTTTTTTGAAATTCTGCATTTTTAACTTAGGTCTACATCATAGAATTCAGAAAACATAAAAATCACTTTGAAAATTTTGAAAAACATCCCCACTGGGACTCATTCAACCTTGGGAAAATCAATCCCTTTTCACCCCTAACACAATGTTTTACAGAACTCGAAACCCTATTTTTGAGCTTCTATTTGGTGTCATTACCTCACTGTATTAGTTGGTTGAGTTTTTGTAACATGCATTTCATTACATTTAGCTTAAATTAGCTCATTTCATGCATTTCTTCATTTCAAACATTGCATTCTCACATTATTGCATAGCATAATCAATCCATTATCATCTGAAAATTGTAATTCCTTTCAGCCTTTTACATTGTATTTTGTGTTTGCATAGATTGTTATTCAAAAAATTTAGTATCTATACTTTCCAAGTTTCCATTAAAAAAGTTAGTTCATAAGCATGTTAATCATTAATTAAATGTATTCCCTAGTTATGATGGTCTCTTAGTGTAAGAGAATGTAAATGCAAACACTTGTCATAAACCTACGCTCCCTCCTATCTCTCCCATTTGTGAGGATTATGTGTTAGAAGGGATTTCAAACATAGATAAACATGGTGATCATAAATTTACTTCTCTCAATACCTCTCCTTTTAGTGACAAAGGTATCTTGGCGAAAGAAGGTACAATCATTGAGCATCATTAAGGTCTTCTTTGTTCTTCTCCTCATTCCCCTTGGGAAGATAGTATAACATTACAAGATGAATGCATTTCCACCACTCTACCTATTCTCCATTCATCTCCCAACACCTCCCCTATTTGTGACAATTATTTCGCATGAATGATCATGAAAAATACATTTGTGAGGAGCATATGTTGGTGACAAGACACCCAATGATTGAGAGTTATAGCATTATTTCTCTCCTTCCTAATGTTCCTAAAAAATGGAAGGGTCTATTTGAACAAGAAAATCCAATCATTGACACACATGAAAATCCTAGCTGTCCTCCCATTCATGTCTCTCGTCTTTGTGATGAAGCTTCTTTACAACATCTAAGCATGACATGTGATGCACCTCTTGATTTTAAGTTTCCTAAAAGCTCTCCTACTAGGGTAGATGTTATGGGACAAGACACTGTGATTATGGACAACAATCAATTGTTCCCCTCTCCTAATATCTCTCCTATTAGTGAAGACAATATTATAGTGTTACAAGATCCAATTGATGAGAATCATGAGAATCTTATGGAACAAGAAACTTCAACCATTGAACCAATCCTTGAAAACCAAGAACATTTGGATTGTCATTCTCCTAAAAATTCTCCTCCTAAGAAGACTATTATAGTGCAAGAAAATAATGTCTTCCTTAGGGATACATCAAACCAAGACCATTGAGGTTATGAATGTGCAAGTGTCCATTATATCCCCCTCAATCATTGAACCACATACATACCCCATGGGACATCTGAAGAATCCTCTAATTTATTACCCACCATCACACAAGCAACAACCTCAAAACCAACTCGAACTCATCCATTACCCACCTATGAATAATGTTTCATACCAACCAAGTTACAATGACATTGCTCACATATGTAACAAAGTATATATAATCAAAGCTAATTCCAAATATGAAAAATGTTATGAAACAACAAGAAAAAGGATGTGATGCTATAGAAAAAAGTATCCATGCCCCTCTAAAGCCTAAAACATAAGCACCAAATCATGGTCTTCATGATTTTCCTTTCATAGAAATCAACCCATCAAACACACCTTCACACAACATCAATACTATCACACAAGATTCTTCCAAGAAAACTCTACCCTTGGTACATCCTAGATTTATGGATATCTCATTAAACATGTATCAACTAGAAACTTTGTTTCCTTCTCCAAATAAACAACATTACTTGTTCCCCCTTGCCATGTAATAGTTGTAGAATCATAACATACTCACTATTGCATGTTTTGCATCCATCGCAAGGGGCAGCATACCATCACCCATTCCAGGTTCACCCTTGTCCTACACTAAGTGGGTGAAAAGGGTTAGAAAGCCTTATCCCCATATGTCACTTTTCTTTGTCTCTTTTGACTATTAGTTAACCTTTCATGAAGATATAAGATCAAGCTTGGGATATGGATGAAATGTCTTAAGATTGACTCACATGTGACACACCCCCTTTCTTCATGCTGCATCTTATCGAAAAGATGTGACTTCTCATAGGGATTTTTGAATAAGCACTCATATTTTCTTCAAATTTAAAGAAATTTCTCACAGTAATGGTGTTAGCAACCGCTTTAAAGTGGGGGCATACATAGCCAACATATTTGTGCAAATTTCATGGCATGATTTTTCTTCTTTGTGGTGTCATTCGGTTTGATGTCTTTTGAGAGTGTACAATCAACTGAAGTGACTTGATGCAAATGAAGCATCCCATGGATAGCGATCTGACACCCTGACTTTTCCTCTCTTCAAAAAATCAGGCGCAATGCTCCATAAGAAGAAGACCTTACATGAACAAAGAAAAATCCCCTTTAGCAAAATTCTCCACATATTCAAAAACATTTACGAAAAGCATTACATTTTAGTACCTTATCAATGTTATTTGGAACATAACATTGCTATGGTTAGTATAATGAGATTTCGACACACTGGCATGACTTTATCATTATAGGGTGGGAAGCTAACACACTTGCATGACTTTCTCATTAAACCACTTCTTTGGGATATCTCACCCCGCAGATGACTTGATGTTGTGTGGCCCCATAGTGAGCGCATCTTATCCACCTCATTTTTCTTTCCTTTAGTTCTTTCCATTACATGATTATGTATCTTGATGGTTTGACTTAGGATCTTGGATCCTAGGGCTTGACTTCCTTCTTGATCTTTGTTATTCTCTGTCATTTTCATCTGTACACTTAGATCTCTCTTGAATGTCTACTTTAGTGTACGTTTGAAGCAAGTTCATCCTCTCACTAAAGTGGGGAGTAAATGTACCATGGAAAAAAGGCAACTTACTTGATTTTGGGAATAATTAATGATAAATTTGACATAATGAGGTCTTGATTTGGTGTTGTGAGGTGTTTCTCATATCCACATTAGGTTTTGGACCCTTTCAAATACATTTATTGATGTCTTGTAATGGTGTTGTAAAGTTTTGTAAAAGAATTTCACACTTTTGTAAACTTGATGAACCCATTCCCCCTTAATTCAACATTATAAAATGTGTTTAATGACATTATCAATTTGATCTAGAAGGGTTGTTAATTAAACTTAATGTTAATCTAGTGTTGTAATGTGTCTTACACATTCACATTGGATGTTTTTCCTTCTTAGGCTATGTGTACCTCATTTTAGTGTTGTAAAGTGTATTTAATTACACTTTCACATTAAATTTTGTGTTTGAAGCCCTAATTGACCTTTACATCATCACAAATAGACTATTTTTACCCCATATAATGCATCTCAAGGCATAATTAGATCAAATACCTGACAAAGTCACCATAGGAAACTTATTTCCTTACTTCCTAGCATCATAGCTGGCAAATGGACCCCTCTGGGACTAATTCGCCATTTATGGTGAATGAGTCCTCACCAGCTGGGACTATTCGCCCAATCTAGCGAATGAGTCCCAGTTGGGCCATTTTTTACTTTTGAGCAAGAAAAATTAGGTTTTAACTTTAATTTTTCATCATGACCTTGGGGATCCAATCAACAGGTGAATAAGGTGAATTTCCTATAAAATTAGTTCTCTAAACCCTAATTTACATCTCTTAACTCATACACACATCTCTCATCATTGATTCATCATATATCTTCTCTACCAAGTTAAGCAATAGGGTTTTTACATCAAGAAAGCTTCCAAATACATTGAAGGGAAGAATCTTCCTCCATTGTTGCAAAAATCCAAGATCAAACATCATGGAAAGGTAATAACTCCATTTTTGCATGCTTCATTACATTCTTTCATCAATTTGGTTTAATTACCTACAAAGGGGTTTGACCAAGGCAAACCCCCACACCCTAACATCCAACATTTCTCCTTCTCCTCTTGTGTATTTGTATATTTAGGCATCTTGGAAGCTTGGAAATCATCGTAGATCAAGTTTAATTTTTTTTAAGTCTTATCTTCATTGTCTAAGGAAAAATATCAACAAAATCTCATTTTTAGGCCCGAATTTGATGGTTTCAGAACCAGACACTTGAAGAAGCAGAAAGTACAGATCAAAGGCCCTTGTTTCCACCTTTGAATCTTCAAAAATTCAAAAGTGGACTCATTTTACATGGGTGGAAAATTAATCCCATTTCTAGGCCTGATTTTGGTTTTTTGCATTTTTGGACACCCATTTGTCTGAAACAGGCTCTAGAATAGTTTCACAAATCTAGCACTAATTCACCCAGAATGGCAAATGTGTCCCACCAGGCCTAAAAATCAGGATCAACAACATTATAGAAGTCATTTATAGTATTCATCAATATCTCAAGTATAAACTTTCAGTTTCATGCATTTATGTTGCAATTTGCATTCATTTCTAGGTGTTTCTGCATATCACAATGTGTTTTCAAACAACATGCATTTTAATAGTTTCATACTAATAACCAATCTATTTATCAGGTTTTTGCATTTATAGCATGGCATTTAGGCATAATTTCATCATGAATACATTAGTTTGAGTGAAAAACCTAGATTTTGGGTGTGGGATCTATCTCTTTCCATTAGGTGAAAGACCCTAATTGAGCAAAAGAGAGTCATAGCATTTCACACTCATAAAATATTTGGTTCATTTTGGTGAAACTTCTTTTTGTATAATTTTTTGATTTGGAGTACTTCATCATAGATATAGCCTCACATTGATCTTGCATTAGGATTTGCATGGATTCATTTGCATGCTAGGTTTCAAAATTTGCATTCATAAAAAGTGTATTAAGATTGCAATTTTTCCATCTAATTTCATTTACATTTTTTAAAATTCTGCCTTTTTAACTTAGGTTTACATAATAGAACTCAAAAAACATAAAAATCACTTATAATTTTTTGAAAATTATGAAAAACATCCCCACTAGGACTCATTCACCACCTTGGGCGAATCAGTCCCTTTTCACCCCTAAAACTACCTTTTACAAAATGAAAACCCTGTTTTTAAGCTTTTTTTTGGTGCCATTACCTAGTTCTATTAGTTGGTTGAGTTTTGGTAACATGCATTTCATTAGATTTAGCTTAAATTATCTCATTTCATGCATTGCTACATTTCAAACTTTGCATTCTAACATTATTGCATAGCATAATCAATCCATTATCATCTAAAAATTTGCATTTCCTTTCAGCATTTTACATTGCATTTTGTGTTTGCATAGATTGTTATTCAAAAAATTTGGTATCTATACTTTCCAAGTTTGCATCGAAAAAGTTAGTTCATAAGCATGTTAATCATTCATTCAATGCATTCCCTAGTTATGATTGTCTCTTAGTGCAAGAGAATGAAAATGCAAACACTTGTCTTAAACTTCAAGTCCCTCCTATCTCTCCCATTTGTGAAGATGATGTATTAGAAGGGAATTCAAACATAGATAAACATGATGATCATAATTGTACTTCTTCTGATACCTCTCCTTTTAGTGGCAAAGGTATCTTGGCAAAAACAAGGTACAATCATTAAGCATCATGAAGATCTTATTTGTTCTTCTCCTCATTCCCCTTGGGAAGATAGTATAACAATACAAGATGAATGCATTGCCACCACACTAGCTAGTCTCCATTCATCTCCCAACACCTCCCCTATTTGTGACAATGCTTTCATGAATGATCATGACAAACACATTTGTGTGGAGTATATGTTGGTATCAAGACACCCAATGATTGAGAGTTATAGCATTATTTATCTCCTTCCTAATGTTCCTAACAATTGGAAGGGTCTATTTGAACAAGAAGATCCAATTATTGACACACATGAAAATCCTAGTTGTCCTCCACTTCATGTCCCCCCTCTTTGTGATGAAGCTTCTTTACAACATCTAAGCATGACATGTGATGCACCTCTTGATTGTCACTTTCCTAAAAGCTCTCCTACTAGGGTAGATGTTTTGGCACAAGACAATGATAATATGGACAACAATCAACTTTTCCCCTCTAACAATATCTCTCCTATTAGAGAAGAGAATATTATGGTTTTACAAGATCCAATTGATGAGAATCATGAGAATCTTATGGAGCAAGACACTTCAACCATTGAACCAATCCTTGAAAGCCAAGAACAATTGGATTGTTGTTCTCCTATGAATTCTCCTGCTAAGAAGACTATTATAGTGCAAGAAAATTATGTCTTCAATAGGGATACATCAAGCCAAGACCACCAATGTTATGAATGTGCAAGTGTCCATTAGACCCCCCTCAATCAATGAACTGCATACGTAACCCATGAGCTATCTGAAGAATCCTCTAATTCTTTACGCACCATCACACAAGAAACAACCTCAAAACCAACCCGAACTCATCCTTTACCCACCTACGAATAATGTTTCATACCAAGCAAGTTACAATGACATTGCTCACATATGTAAAAAAGTATATGCAATCAAATCCAATTCCAAACCTAAAAAATCTTATGAAACAACAAGGAAACATATGTGATTCTATAGAAAAAAGTATCCATGCCGCTCTAGAGCCTAAAACAAAAGCACCAAATCATGGTCTTCGTGATTTTCCTCTGATATAAATCAACTCATCCAACACACCTTCACTCAACATCAATACTATCACACAAGATTCTTCCAAGAAAACTCTACCCTTGGTACATCCTAAATTGATGGATACCTCATTAAACATGTATCAAATAGAAACTTTGTTTCCTTCTCCAAATAAATAACATTACTTGTTTTTCCTTTCCATGTAATAGTTGTAGAATCATAGCATACTCACTATTGCATGTTTTGCATCCATCGCAAGGGGTAGCATACCATAATCCATTCTAGGCTCACCCTTGTCCTACACTAAGTGGGGGAAAAGGGTTATAAATCCTTATCCCCATATGTCACTTTTTGTTGTCTCTTTTGACTAATCGTTAACGTTTCATGAACGTATAAGATCAAGCTTGGTAAATGGACGACATGTCTTAAGATTGACTTGCATGCGACATACGCACTTTATTCATGATGTAGATTATCAAAAATATATGACTTGGCATAGGGATTTTTGAATAAGCTCTCATATTCTCTTATACTTTAAAGTGATAGTAATGGTCTTAGCAACTGCTTTAAAGTTGGGGCATACATAGACAACATCATTGTGAAAATTTCATGGTGTGATTTTTCTTCTTGGTGGTGACAATGGCTTTTATGTCTTCTAAGAGTGTACGATCAACTGAAGTGGCCTGATGCGAATGAGGCATTTCATGGATAATGATTTTACACTCTGACTTGTCCTCTCTTGGAGACATTAGGAATAATGCTCCCTAAGAAGAAGACCTTCCATAAACAAAGAAAAATCCCCTTTAGCAAAATTCTTCACATATTCAAAAACATTTACAAAAAGCATTACATTGTGGTGCCTTATGAATGTTATCAGGAACATAACTTTGGTATGGTTAGTATAATGGGAAGTCAACACACTAGCATGAATTTATAATTATACCATGGGAAGCCAACACATTGGCATGACTTTCTCACTAAACCACTTCTTTGGGATATCTCACCCCATGGACAACCTAATGTTATGTGGCCCCATAGTGAGTGCATCTTTTCTACCTTGTTTTTCTTTCCATTAGTTCTTTCCATTACATGATTATTTATCTTGATGGTTTAACTTAGGATCTTGGATCCTAGGGGCTTGACTGCCTTCTTGATCTTTGTTATTCTTTGTCATTTGCATCTGTACACTCAGGTCTCTCTTGAATTTCGACTTTAGTGTGAGTTTGAAGCAAGTTCATCCTCTCACTAAATTGGGGGCTAAATGTACTATAGAAAAAAGGAAACTTGCTTGATTTGGAGAATAATTGATGATAAATTTGACTTAATGAGGCCTTTATTTCGTTTTATGAGTTGTTTTTCACATCCACACTAGGTCTTGGACCCTTTCAAATGCATCTATTGATGTCTTGTAAAGGTGTTGTAAAGTGTTGTAAAAGATTTTAATGCTTTTATAGACTTAATGAACCCATTCCCCCTTAATTCAACATTACAAAATTTGTTTAGTGACATTATCACATTAATCTAGAAGGCTTGTGAATTAAACTTAATGTTAATCTAGTGTTGTAATGTGTCGTATACGTTCACATTGGATGTTGTGCCTTCCTATGCTGTGTGGACCTCATTTTGGTATTGTAAAGTGTATTTAATCACACTTTCACATTGAATTTTGTGTCCCAAGCCCTAATTTACCTTTACATCATCACTAATAGGCCCCTATTACCCCATATTGTGCATCGTGAGGCATAATTTGATCAAATACCCGACAATGTCACCATATGAGCCTTATTTCCTTACTTCCTAGCATTGTAGCTAGAAAATCAGCCCCTCTAGGACTAATTCACCATTGGTGGTGAACGAATCCCTACTAGGTGGGACTGATTCTCCCAAGGTGGTGAATGAGTCCCATTTGGGCCATTTTTGACTTTTGAGCGGGAAAATTTAGGTCTTAAGTTTAATTCTTCTTCATGTCAGCCTTGGGGATCTAATTAATGGTTGCATAAGGTGATTCAATGCCTATAAAATCAAGTCTCTAAACCATAATTTACATATCTTAACTCATAAACACATCTCTTATCATTGAATCATCATCTATCTTCTCTATCAAGTCAAGCAAGTTAGGGTTTTTAAATCAAGAAAGCTTCCAAAGACATGTATTCAAGGGTAGAATATTCCTCCATTGTTGTAGAAATCAAAGATCAAACATCATGGAAAGGTAATAACTCCATTTTTGTATGCTTCATTGCATTCTTTCATCATTTTGGTTTAATTAATTACCTACAAAGGGGTTTGAGCATGGCAAACCCCCACGCCCTAACATCCAAAATTTCTCCTTCTCTTCTTGTGTATTTGTAGATTTAGGAATCTTGGAAGCTTGGAAATCATTGAATATCAAGTTGCAATTTATTTTAAGTCTTTTCTTCATTGTCTAAGGAAAAATATCAACAAAAAGTCATTTTTAGGCCCAAATTCAATAGTTTCAGAAGTAGAAAGTGTAGACCGAAGGCCGCTATTTCCACCTTTTAATCTCTAGAAATTCAAAAGTGGACTCATTCACCATGGGTGGTGAATGTATCCCACTTCCAGGCCTGATTTTTTTTTTCTACATTTTTGG
Source organism: Sequoia sempervirens (assembly GCA_007258455.2). Lineage (NCBI taxonomy): Eukaryota > Viridiplantae > Streptophyta > Pinopsida > Cupressales > Cupressaceae > Sequoia > Sequoia sempervirens. The sequence continues at coordinate 419,485,823 of VDFB02000003.1, read as the reverse complement.
ATACTCATTTGTCTGAAACGGGCTCCAGAACAGTTTCAGAAATATGGGACTAATTCACCTAAAATGGCGAATGAGTCCCACCAGGCCTAAAAATTAGGATCAATAGAATTATAGAAGTCATTTCTAGTCTTCATCAATATCTCAGGTGCACACTTTCAGTTTCATCCATTTTTGTTGCAATTTGCATTCATTTCTAGGTGTTTCTACATATCACAATGTGTTTTCAAACAACATGCATTTCAATAGTTTTACATTAATAACCAATCCATTCTATTAGTTTGTTGCATTTATATCATTTAATTTAGGCATAATTTCATCATGCATACATTATTTTGAGTTAACCACCTAGATTTTGTGTGTGGGATCTATCTCTTTCCATTAGGTGAAAGACCTCAATTGAGCAAAAGAGAGTCATAGCATTTCACACTCATAAAATATTTGGTTCAATTTTGAATCCATATTGTATCTTCTTTATCAATTTCAAGCCTTAGGAACAATCTCCTTTGATAGATTTCAATCTCTAATGAATTGGAATCTCATGGAATTATTCTTGAGTGTGAACTTTTGAAATCGGATTCCTCGTCCTTCATTCCCCTTTTAGGTGTGGATAAGAGAAGTTGTGACTCCATTTCCCTTGGTCACAATTATTAAGGAAAATGGATGTGTAAGTAATGGACATACTCAGCTTCTAAGTTATTAGAAGGTGTAAATACCAAAGGGAACGATGGGACCCATGGTGTAGTGTACAATACACCGACATTCCTTATCTATATGGGTTACATTAAGGATAAAATTATTGTCCAATTAGAACATATTTTCTAGTCACTATGAAATAGGTGTCATGTGGTATATAGTTACTATTGTACTTAAGATGCACATGTGGCAATGAAAAAAAATCCCTTTTCCTTACTTGTTTGGGCCCCCCTTGTTAAATTGAGCATTAATGTTGCCTTGATTTAGTGTTGTAATGTGTTTAACACATTCACATTAGGTCTTGGGCCCTTTTGAACCTATTTGTACCTTATTTAAGGTGTTGAAAAGTGTTGTACCACATTTTCACACTAATCTATGGTTTTCATTATTAATTGGGCTTCTTTATGCTTTATTTGGCATTATTTTGCATCCACAAAGCCTTAATTAATGCAACTTTCTAAGGATAATCCAGACATAAACCAACATCTAATCATAATTAATGTGTTTTTTTATTGTATGGACAAGATTTAGTGATTTGTGACTCATATTCCACCTTGGGTGTATGGGTCCCACCTATGTTTTGGGGCCCTAATCCTGATTTCACATGAATCTAAGCAGTTTTGAAAAATGTGTCCCATAGCTAAGGCTAATGGGACTCATATGCTACTTATAGAATATGAGTCTCATGTGGCACAAAATTAAATTTAATTCATATTATTGGTGGGATTTTATCCTCCTATATTTGATGGATCGGCTTGTAGTGTTGTAATTTTGGGAAATTTGGCATAAACAAGTATAAATACAAGGTTATTTCACTAATTTTCACCTGGCGCTTTCATGAGAGTAGTATTAATAGAAAATTTGAGTTCACATGAGAATTCAAGTGTTTAAAAAAGCATTCAATAGCCTTCAAGAGTTGTTTATCAAGTGTTTTGGAGCATTAGTCAAGCATCAAGCATCATGTTTATTTTTGAGCTAACAATTATGATGTGGGGTTTCATGATTCAAGCTAGCATACAATTCAAGATCTATCAAATTCAAGCAAGATTAAAGATCTACATCCATTGGAGCCACTTCATACATCTTTTACACTTTATTGCTAGGGTTTGGTGAGTTGAACATTACATTTTGTTCATTCATCATTCCTTTATCTTATTTGATTTCATTACAAGGTTTGATATCAAAATGAGGTTTGACCAAGGAAACCACTTTCCACTAACAAAATAATATTTTTCCCTCTCTTTAGTGTGTGATTTGTAGGTCTAGGTTGAAGATCCCCTAAGGAGCAAGATTGGAATTGAAGTTGTTAAGTTGCAAAGTCATTCAAAGTTGTCACCTTACTTAGAAGACCATTGGAGAACATCTACATAGCAGTAACTTCATATTAAAATTCAGAAACTAAGTCAAGAAGGAAGAGCAAGGATTGAAGAGAAGATTCAGGTCCTGATTTTCTAGAAAAGCCAAACTAGACTGATATGCCACTTTTGGTGTATGAATCTTAGTACAGTGAAATTTTCATTTTCCAGGAGTTCCAAACATATCTCTGCCAGATTTCTATTCCTATCCAAAAACCTTAATGTGGGACTAAATTCCCTAGAATGGTGTTTGAGTCCCAACAGGTATTAATTTTAACATTTTCAGCATTTTAGGATTTCATTCAAGATCTCACAGGTTTCTAGGTGCACACGTCTGATCTCTCATCTTTATGTTTTGATTTACATGCATTTCTAGGTCATTTAGTGAAGTTTTGCATTATATTAGGTTTCAACATTATATCTTGCACATCATTAGTCTTTCCAAGCCCTAGTTTGGTGGTGAACCCCTCTTTAGTTTCTAATCAGACCCTAGGATCACCCTATTGCTAGATCTCTTTCCCCTTTCTACATTGGATTGAGATCTCTAGGGTTTCCTTGAATGAAACAAGCATGTGAAATAGGAACTCTATCTCCTCAAAGGTAGAGTGCCCCATCTCAATTTTTGATGTTTTAGTACGTACGTGGTAATATGATTATAATGTATAAATCTCTTTGAGAGAGAAAGTATGTGTAAGACAGACAAGTTCTCCCTATGTGTAAACAAGAGACACTCGATGCAAGGTCTAGGAAGGATAAGATTGCAAGGAGTGATGTTAAAGGGAAGATTATTTTATAGTTCTTACATGAATTAGAAGTGGTAATTAGAACCTTTATTTGACTTTATATATATGTTAAAGAAATTTAAATCATCAGGAATGATGATTCACAAGGGGGAAGTATGCCATACCCTATCTTGTTGTTACTAATTTACTTTTATCTTCATGGGTAAATAGGATGGTAAATGTAATCATTATTTTATATGTTGGTAAAGGAATGGAATACCAAAATAGGTATTATGTTTGAAAGAGTAATTGTTTTTACATTGATGAAGAACTAATGAGAAGATAAATGGATACCTAAGGATATCACTCTTTTTTGACTAATCATTCACTAATCTCCTAGGAGTCCCAATTGGATTGACTAACAACCTCACAAGGTGAGTCAATTCTCAATTAGGAAGGACCTAGGAGGGGATTCTTTGAGTTAAAAGGGGTTCACCACCAAGCAAATGCTTGGAAAATAGAATGTTGGAAAACATAATGTGATATGAAAAATGACCTAAAATTAGAAATGTAAGCCAAATGAGAGATTCCAATAATGAAATTATGCAACAAGGAGATAGTATGTGTGTACCTAGGAAGTCTAGAGATACTGTGAGGATTCTAGAAATGTAATGATGCTGCCAAAAAGTGTTATGGAGGACTAAGATGCCCAAGATGGCGTATTAGTCCCACTGTTGTTTTTTGGGGAAAATACAGAGTGTTTAGATGTCAGAACCAAATTTGAAGGAATCTCTAAAAAATATGCTCAGGAGAGCTAAGACGCCCAAGATGGCATATTAGTCTTGTTTTGAATTTCTACAAAATCTAAACAAGATCCTGAGCTTCAAGGTTTGCACATGCTTCTCTTCTAATCTTAGGTTTTGAAACTTTTAGATTCAGCCTATAGGTGAGTTTCCGCGAAGATGAAAAATTTGTAATGAAACTTTACAACTTTTGCAACTTTGCACTCCATGTGATCTTCAAGTCTTCAACCTAAATCTGCAATCACAAATATGCAAGATGGAAAAACTTGTTTTTTATTAGTGAATGGGGGTTTTCCTTGGTCAAACCCCTTGTTGGTAATTAAACCTTGAAATGAAATATCAATAATGAAGGAAATGGTGAATGAACAACATGCAATTCTACAACACACCAAACCCTTATAAAGTCTATAGACTTGTGTGTGATGGTTGCAATGAATATGGACTTGAATTGCTTGCTTGAATCAAAACCCTACATAACAAATGTTAGCACAACAACACACTTGATGTAAGAATATCTTTGATATGATGCTTGAATCTTGAAATGGCTCCAAATGCTTGATAAATATGCTCTTGAATGCTCTCACACAAGACTTGGATGCTTGAATGCTTGATATATTGCTTAGGATGAAAAATGGTAGAAGGAACCTTGTATTTATACTTATCTATGCACTTAATATCTCAAAATTACATCACACCAAGCCGACATATGAATTCATTAAATAAAGGAGGCTAAATCCAAACATAATTTGAAATTAAATCTTGAAAGTGACTCAAGGAGGACTAAGATGCCCTAGGTGGTGTCTTAGTGCCAAGTCCTAAAAACTTGCGACACACACACCATAAAGGGGTCCAAGAATAGTGCAAGATCATCATGGAAAAAATAGGTCCTTAAGTGGCAAAAAATTCAGAAAAATTAGAGTTAGGAAAATTGACATAAAAATTTGAATAAGTTATATATTTTATTTCAAAAATATGTAAGAATAGAATATGTATCAAATTGAATTTATTTTCTAAACTACTAGGTTTGTTTAAAAAAAAAAATCTATTTTGTGAAAATTTGAAATTTCATTACAATAGTACTTAAATTTCAGGGAAAAAATAAGAAGTGTCAGTCTAACCACCCTATCCACAATAAAATGATAATTAATTTTTATAATATTTTAGATATAAGTAGAGGACTCATTCCCAATGTGATGCATATTTTTTTGTAATTTTTTTCCAAGTAAATAACTAATTATGAATTTTTTATTACAATTTTTTAAAAAATATAAAAACTTCGTATGTTTGACCACCTTAACAAAACATGAAATTCAATTTTTTTTTTAAATCCTATAGAAGCATGGAAGCATGGACATTATGTTTGATTCTGATATTGTTTGTTTATAGATGTTTTCAATCAAATATCAATCAGGACTTTAGTTATAATTTGAATAGAAAATGGATAATAATTACTTATTAAATTAAAAGTAAAGCATGATTTATATCGATGGAAAGCTGAGAATCTCCTTTAAAAATATTTTTTGTTTCATCAATTTTGGGTAAAAAAATAGTTGTCAACCACATACCCATCATATTGCCACTTTTTGGCCCATCATGATCTTGCACATACCCAATGTAAGTAAAATAGAAAGTGTGCACTTGGAAATGTGTTGAAAACTAGAATGGAAACTAGAAATTATATTGATCCTAAAAATTTGACCTACTAGGACTCATTTTCCATTCTGGGAAAATCGGTCCTAAATCTAGAAAACTGTATTGGAGCCTGTTTCAGCTAAATGGGTATCTAAATCTAAAAAAATTCTGAGAAACCTGTACAATGGGACTCATATGCCACTAATGGCATATGATTCCACTTTGAATTTTTTGAAAACCCAAAAGTGGAATGTGAAGCTCTCAGTCTACTCTTTCTGGTCCTCTAGGTGTCCAGATTTGAAACCCTAATTTCTAACACTGTAAGTGAGTTTTTGTGGATATTTTGACCTAGCCAATAAGGAGGTGAATTCAACAAGTTTGCAACATATTCTTCAATCATCTCCAAACCTTCAAAGTACTTAGATCTACAATCACACAATGAAATAAAGAGAAATGTTGAATGTTAGGGAATAAGGGTTTGCCTTGGTTAAACCCCTTTTAGGTAATTAAACAAAATGAAGAAATAAGATGAAGCATGAACATGAAATAATGGAATTAGAAAATTTCCATGATGATAGATCTTGAATTGATACAACAATGAATGAAGAATATATCCTTGAATTTCTTTGAGTACTATCTTGATGACTTAAAATGCTAAAACCCTAGCTTGCTTGACTTGAGATGGATAATGAATGATGAATTAGGGTTTAAATGCTTCTTTATATAGGAAATCCACCTAAAATGCATGTTAATTTGATCCCCTAGAATGACATTGAAGAAAAACAAACTTAAAAACCAAATTTTCTTGCTTGAACTCTAAAAATAACTCAAATGGGACTCATTCGCCCAAAGTGGCGAATGGGTCCCACATGGGCTATTTTTCTAGCTGGGATTTGGAGGAGTGAAGAAATCAAGTTTATATGTTGATATAGTCAGGTCTTTGATCAAAATAATACTTGAGATGCACAATATGGGATCATAGTCACCTATTAATGATGAAATAAAGGGTATTTAGGGCTAGGGACACAAAGTTCAATGAAAAATGTGATTAAATACACTTTCCAACATTAAAATGAGGTCCACTTATCCTAGAAAGGCACATGATCCAATGTGAATGCACGTAAAACACATTACAACACTAGATTAAAACTAAGTTGAATTTACAAGCCTTCTTATAAACATGAGTTTTGGTACCCTAATTTTCTCTTTCACTTTTAGGGTCTATCACCTAAAAGGAAAGGGATAGGGTAAAAATCAACAATGTTTGTTTAGTCAAGATTAATGTAATATGGATGAAATATGCCTAGATAAGATGATCTAAATGCAAAAGACTGATAAAATAGACTAATTTTGTATGCAAAACTAAGAAATGAAAAGTGTTTGAAAACATGATGTGATATGCAAAAAGAACTAAAAACATAAACAAACAATAAGAAAACTTAATGAAACTTAATGAGGTGCACTTGGAGGTTGAAAGATAATGTGGAGAGGTTTTGGAATGTTGTAGAGTTTACTATTGAAGCCCACTGGGACTCATTCACCACAAATGGAAAACTAGTCCTATTTTTGGTGTAAACTACTAGAACAGGTTTCAGGATGTTGGGAATAGAAATCCTTAGAAAAAAAATTTCCAACCTGAAAATGGGACTCGTTTGCCACAAATGGTGAATCAATCCACCTACAAATTTTTTAAAAGTCAAAGGTCAACTCTATGGGTCCTGATCTGCAGTTTTTTGCTTAATAGGTTGCCCGATCCAAATCTAGAAAATCCGATAGGAAAGTGTTCTTTAACCTTCAAATATGGTTTTGTTGACTTTGAATGATTTTTGAAAATTTGATGACACTTTTTAAGACCTATCTCTTTGACAAATCTACATACAAGACCTATAAAACACACATGCAAAGACGAGAAAAAGTGTTAAGGGTTAGAGTATAAGGGTTTTCCTTGGTCAAACCCTCGTTTGGTAATCAAACCCTTAAAAATGAAATAAAATAAAGAGATAATGATGAACAAATCACATGAAATGTCATAAACTCGCCATACCCTTCATGTTGAAGTCTAAAGATATGCAGCTCCATGATACTTGAATGCTTTATTGAATGATCGAGGATGCTAGAATGCTTGATGGATGAATGCTTTCTTGAGTGAATTACATTGATGGGGGTTAAAATGAATAGAAAATTATATATTTGCACACAATTATGCCCTAATTTCCCAAAAATACATCACAGGCTGACCTTAGGTCTTAAGAAATAAAAACTCGCGATTAATTTGAATTTATTTTGATTATTGTGCCAAGAGGCTCTCATTCACCCCTAATGGTGAATGGGTCCCATTCAAGCCATGTGAATGGGTGTTGGGAATTAAGTTGTTTTAAATGGTGTTTGTCGGATTTATATTTAAAAATACAATTAATTAAGGCCTGTAAGTGCAAAAAGGGGCCAAATAAAGCATAAGAAAGGTGTATTTATTGTGACAAGCCTAGAAAAGCATGAAAGTTTGTTACAATACTTTACAAAACTTTAAAATAAGACTTAATAAGTGATAAAAAAGGGGGTATGTAGGTGAATTATAATAAGAAGAGTCTGGATAGGTGTGAGAATGTGTTACCACACTTCACAACACTTTTATGTAAGACATCATAAAGTCTTAATGATTCATAAAAAATCAAGACCTAATGTGAATATGTGTGCCACATTATAACATTAAATCAAGGTAAAATCAAGCCAATTAAGGACAAGGAGGCATAAAACATGAAAAAGTAGAAGGGTTACTTTCTTTGTGTCCACATTTAGCCGCCACTTTAGTGAGAGGATGAAATAGCTTAAAATTCACACTAAAGTAGTGTAGTGCATCTCCAGAGGGGTTCCATTGAACTAATGCTTAGCAAGATGAGCCAACAATGATCAAGAGGGATGATCAAGCCCCAAGGATGAATATCCCATGAAGAACTAAACATAAGCACTGTATAGAACACACATGAAAGGGAAAGAGAGGAAAAGGAAAGAGAAAGATGAAAGAAAGGAATCAGATCAAGCTTTGATTGTTTGTCTAGCCTATTGTGGATTAGATCTAGGTTGTTTGTTTAGAAATAAAATGCATACTCACTTTGGGGTGACAATACTCATGGCTGTCCACTGGGTGAGAAATCCCAAAAGGTGAGAAACATACATTCATGGTTGGTATGTACTCACAAACACACAAGTGGCTATGGGGAAATTCCTGCCTTGGAATGGGCTTCCCGCTCAACCATACCAAAGTTATAGCTCCTAATAACTTTAATAAGGTGCCACAAAAGGAAAATTTCATTTTGTGCCTCATGAGACAAACAAAGCTTCATATGCTTAGAACTCATGAAAAAACACGATGGCACCACAAGCATGCAAGTGTGTGTTATGCAAGGTGTCCATATAAATGCAAAATATAACATGCAAAGAATGTTCAAAGGATACTTGATTAGTTCATGCGAGGTATATAACTTAGGGAACATTGTGTCTAATGTCTCTGAAAGAGGACCAATCAAAGAATAGAATGTTCACAACTTAGGGAATGTAGTGCCTCGCATTAGGCCACTAAGAGGAATGTAATATGCTAAAATAGATCATTCTTATGGACACTATACCCAATGTCATCCAAAAAATGACAAGTGCATCGTATTAAATAAAAATGATACACTAAGAACCAAGAGAAAGAAAAATGAAAAATGAATATTGCCAATGCATGCCACCACTTTAAAGGAATTGCTACACACCAATCTGTGAACAATTACTTTAAAGTAGTGAATAAAAAATGCAAAAAGAAATAAGACATGAGAGCCAACCTATAAAGCCCTATTCCAAGTAATATGTTTTCAAGTAAGGCTACATCATGCAAATGAAAAAGGAAAGGAAAAAGAAAAGGAAGGGGTTTCCCCTAAAATGAGAACACCAAAGGGTATGAATAGGATCATCATGGAAAAAATAGGTGCTTAAGTGGCAAAAACTTCAGAAAAATCAGAGTTAGGCAACTTGACATAAAAATTTGAATAAGTTATCTATATTATTTCATAAATATGTAAAAATAGAATTTGTAGAAAATTGAATGTAGTTTCTAAACTACTAGGTCTATTTAAAAGATAAAAAATAGTTATTTGGTGAAAATTTGAAATTTCAACGGAGTAGTACTTCAATTTCAGGGAAAATAAAGAAGTAGGTGTTTGTCTAACCACCCTAACCATAATATTTTTTTATAATATTTTAAATATAGTAGAGGAATCATGTCTCGATGTGATGCATATTTTTTGTAATTTTTTTCCAAGTAAATAATTAATTATGATTTTTTTATTACAACTTTTAGAAAATATAAAAGAATGTATGTTTGACCACCTTAACTTGGTCAAAAATTCATGAAATTCGATTTTCTTTTTTTAATCCTATAGTATGTGAAGCATAGAATGTGATGCATGTTTTGGATTAAAAAAATGCAATACCGTTTGAAAGATATAGATGTTTTTCAACTAGCCTATCAATCAGGACTTTTCTTGTAATTCAAATAGAAAATTAATAATAATTATGTATTAAATTCAAAGTAAAGCATAATTTATATTGGTGGAAAGTTGAAAATCTCCTTTATAAACCCTTTTTGTTTCATCAATTTTGGGTAAAAAAAAATCATCAGCGACATACCCTACACATACCATCATATTGCCACTTTTTGGCCCATCATGATCCTACACATACTCCAAACACATAAGGGATCTATGCATTTGGGGTTAGTATGTTTGTTGCTGCAATATTTTGATTAAAGAGCTCAAAACTATCATCAGTTCTCAAATACACGTAGAACTAGAAAAATGACACAAAGAGGGTGAAAGAAAAAGAAAAAGAATCCATTTGGGCTCAACATGGAAGAGACATAGGATATGTCAAAGTTTTGCATCGTCCCTAGAAGGAATACACAAAACAAAAGTAGAAAAGAGAAAAGAAAAATGTGAAATGAAAAAGAAATCCTTGTGGGAAAATATGAAGGAGACATTTTGGTGTCAATGCCTTGTGTCATCCCCAAAGGGAAAACACAAAACATCAGCAAAGAAGAAAATAGAAAGACCTTTTGGGTCAACATGGAAGAGACATAGGGTGTCTCAACACTTTGCACCATCCCCAAAAGGAAAACAAAAAAAAAAGGGAAAAAAGATAAAAGAAAAAGCAATGTATGACATATAGAAGAATGAAGGGACAACTAGAGGAATTGCAAAAAAGAGAGAGAGAACATCAAACAATACATCATGAGAGATCGCAGTTACACACATACAACCAAATGAAGGAAAAGATAAATACTAGTAATGCAAAGGCAAGTCAACCATCAAACAAGTCATCCACCTCCCAATCTTAGTCAGGATAAGCGAAAGGTGAAAAACAAAGATAGGGGACAAGGACAAATGTATTACTAGGACAAGGCTAACAACTTATTGACCCCACTAAGTGCAAGGTGAGAATGAGCTAGGATAGATGATGGGAAAGGTCATGTAATAGTGAAAATGGAAGATTCTACAACTATTGCATGCGAAGGAGTGGGAAAGTGTACTATGGGATTATGGGATAATAGTCGTTGTCATCGAAGTGGTACTTACTCATTATTTCCTTCAATGTCCGAAACTCATCACTGAGGTGTCCAAGAACATGATGGTATTTACAATAGGGTATGTTGGAATATTTAAGATGTATTAATAGTCTATTCATAGGTGGTAATATGATGAGACCTCTATTTAAAATAATTTGTAGTTTCCTTTCACATTTAGGTGGTGGATGGAGAGGAAATTTTAGTTTTTTTAACTTGTAAGATCATTTGCATTTACTAGATTCACCCTTTTCATGAATTGAAGGAGGAAGAGGACCCATGGGGATCCTTGTATCCTTATGATTTTTCTTAGTCATGGGTTGTTCAAGAGGAAGAAGTATACATTCAACTTAAGGGGAGAGTCAAAGATCACTGTGCCATCATTACAAAGCCTAAGATGCTCTCTAGGAGCCTTATGGTCATGAGGGGTATTGTGATAGAATATCCCCTTTTTGTTTTCTTCAATTGTTACTTTCTCAAAAAGTTGATGGATTTCATGTTCATTTGTTATGTCACATCCTTGCTTTCTTAAGATGGTAAAACCCTTGCCATAAGTTTCTTCAAGGTTGAATGGAGTACTAGTGACTTTGTTATCATAGAATGGTTGAGGAGTTGGTTGTGTAGAGGAACTTGGTCCACTTGAGGGAGGCAACTTAGGACCTTTGTTTGTTTCAGGATGTAAATACCCAAACGTATTAGGAGGTGATACAATAGGAAGGTCTGATTGTTTCATGGGTGGATAAAAGGATGCATTAGCTTCGAGGTTGTCAAGGAATTCATTTAAGAACTTATTCATGCTATCAACATCTTCTCCAATGATGTCAATATCACGAGGAGATGTAGGAGCATGAGGAAGCTCAAGGTCATTGGGATTAGTTCCAAAGGCACAATTTGACATGTCCACTAAATATTTTAATGACATCCAAAACTTATTAAAGAAAAAATCCATGATGCAAATTAATGAAAGCAAACTAAATGCAAGAAATGGAATAAATCAACTCTTCAGGAAATAGGAATAGAGATGCAATAATAGAAAATAGGGATGCAAAAAATGTTCTGAAAATGACAAAAGTAGAGTGCAAAATGTGTAATTGGACTAATTCGCCCAAGGTGGCGAATGTGTCCAGTGATGATTTTTTTTGAAATTTTTCAAAATATTTAAGATGTATTGTATGCTTTTCAGATTTTTTGGTGCAAAACTAAGATGCAGATGCAAAATTTCAATGTTTTTTATATGATTGGAAATGTAAAAATGAAATCTATATGATCTTGTCACTAATGCAATTTTGAAAACCCTAAGATGCAAAACAATGCAAAACCTAATGCAATGTTGACGCAAGCTAGCCCTAATATGTAAATGCACTTGAAATCATAAGAATTTGTTTTCTAAAGATAGGTTCCCCAAAATGTAAACATGGGTTTTGGTACCCTAGTGTTCTCTTTCACTTCTAGGGTCTTTCACCTAAAAGGAAAGGGGTAGGGTAAAAACCGGCTATGTTCACACTCAAGATTAATGTAATATGGATGAAATATGCATAGATGAGATGATCTAATTGCAAAGGACTAATAAAATAGACTGATTTTGTATGGAAAACTAAGAAATGAAAACTGCTTGAAAATACGTTGTGATATGTAAAAAGAAGTGAAAACATAAACAAATAATAACATAACTTAGTGAAATTGAATGATGTTCACCTGGAGGCTAAAAGCTAATGTGGAGACATTATGTAATTTTACAGAGTTTACTATTGAAGCGCATTGGGAATCATTCACCACAGATGGCCAATTAGTCATATTTCTAGTGAAAACTTCTAGAACAGGTTTCGGGGTGTCAGGAATAGAAATCCTCATAAAAATATTTTTTGAGCCTGACAGAGGGACTCATTTGCCACAGATGGTGAATTAGTCCACTTGTAGATTTCTCAAAAGTCAAGGGTCAACTTTGTGGGTCCTGATCTGCACTTTTCTGCTTAACATGTTGCCTTATCCAAATCTAGAAAATTTGATAGGAAAGTGTTCTCCAAGATTCCAATAGGGTTTTGTTGACTTTGAATGATCTTTGATAATTTTATGACACTTTTTAAGACCTATCTCTTTGAAAAATCTATATACAAGACCTTCAAAACACACATGAAAAGAGGGGAAAAAGTGTTAAGGGTTAGAGTATAGGGGTTTGCCTTGGTCAAACCCTTGTTTGGTAATCAAACCCTTAAAAGTGAAATAAAATAAAGAGAGAATGATGAAAAAGTAACATGCAATGTCATAAACTCACCATACCCTTGATGTTGAAGTATGAAGATATGTTGCTCCAAGATACTTGAATGATCGATTGAATGACTAAGGATGCTAGAATGCTTAATAGATGAATGATTGCTTGAGAGAAATATGTTGATGGGGGTTAAACTAAATAGAAAATCATATATTTATACACAATTATGCCCTAATTTCCTAAAAATACAACATCATAGGCTGACCTTAGGTCTTAAGAAATAAAAACCTGTGAGTAATTTGAATTTATTTTGATTTTTGTGCCAAGAGGGACTCATTCATCCCTAATGGAAAATGGGTCCCATTAAAGGCATGCGAATAGGTGTTGGGAATTAAGTTGTCTTAAATGATGTTTGTCGGGTTTATATTTAAAAATACACTTAATTAAGGCTTGTAAGTGCATAAGGGGGCCAAATAAAGCATAAGAAAGGTGTATTTATTAATGAAAAGCCTAGAAAAGCGTGAAAGTTTGTTACAAGACTTTACAAAAAATTAGAATAAGACTTGGTAAGTGATAAAAAGGGGGTACATAGGTGAATTATAATAAGAAGAGTCTATAAAAGTGTAAAAATGTGTTACAACACTTCACAACACTTTTATAAGACATCACAAACTCTTAATGATTCATAAAGATTGAAGACCTAATGTGAATATCTGGGCCACATTGCAACATTAAATCAAGGTAAAATCAAGCCAATTAACCATAAGGAGGGAAAAATGAAGAAAAAGTAGAAGGGTTACTTTTTCCATGTCCACATTTAGACCCCAATTTAGTCAAACGATGAACTTGCTTTAAACTCACACTAAAATAGAGCAATGCATCTCAAAAGGGGTTCCATTGAACTAATGCTTAGAAAGATGAGGCAACAATGATCAAGAGTGATGATCAAGCCCCTAGGATGAAGATCCCATGGAAAAATAAACATAAGCACAGAAAATGCACATGAAAGTGAAAGAGGAAAAGGAAAGAGAAAGATGAAAGAAAGGAATTAGATCAAAATTTAATCATTTGTCTAGCCCATTATGGATTAGATCTAGGTTGATTGTTCAGAAAGAAAATGCATACTCACTTTGGGGAAACAAAACTCATGGCTTTTTGTTGGGTGAGAAAGCCCAAAAGGTGAGAAACATAAACTCACGGCTAGTATGTACTCACAAACACATAGGTGGTGAGTGGGTCCTCCCTTAATGGGACCCCCCTTTCTGAATTTCATTTTGGTGGGAATTTAAGGATGTCTCTTTCTAGATTTGGTGTCAGCCTTAATTATTTGAATTTTAGGGTTAATATCCTAATTTAGTATAAATAAGGGGTTAATTCACATTGTTTCACCTAACAAAATTTACAAGCATTCTGGAAATTTCAAGAGAGAATTATAGAGCATTCATAAGGAATTTCAAGGAATATTTCAAGAGTTTATTGCAGCAATTCAAGATCATATCATCATGTCAAGGGTTTGATGTGTGCATTCATGTTGTTGAGTTAAATAAGTGGATGTAGCATTGAAGATCTAGCATTGTTCACATCATATTCAAGGATCCAAGATCTACATTCTTAATGGTCACTACATATTAGTTTGCAATTTTTTTTCACAAGACATCATCCAAGGTGATATCATTTACATATTTCATGTTTCATGCTTCATTTCATCGTTTGGTTTAATTACCTACAAGGGGTTTGACTGAGGAAAACCCCCATTCACTAGAAAACAACAAGTTTTCTACCCTTGAGTGTGTGATTGTAGATTTATAGGTTTAAGATTAAGATAAGCAACATTTGGAGAATTTTTTTCAAAGTTGCAAAATTGCAAAATTTGTCAGTCAAAGTGCAAAACCAAAGAATTAAAGCTACAAAATTGCATACTAACTTCCAGAAATTGATAACAGGGAATTTGAGAGTGTAGAAATCAAAGAACAGGACCTTGAAATCAATTTTTTGAAACCCTAAAAGGAACCATTCACCATTGAAGGCGAATGAGTCCTTTGTAGCTCAAAAACAATAACTTTTTGACCAAGTACACAAATTTTTATGCTCTAAAAACTTCCCCCATAGTTTCTATAAATGTTAGGTAGCATTTTTTATTATTATTTGCATCTTATTTTACTCATAATTTGAGTGTTTAGGGTATTAGAAAAATTAGTGGTTCATCCTCTTGCTCATGCATTTTTCACCATAATCATTTTAGTGAACCCGACTCATTGAACATTGCAATTTTTTTATTTTCATAATCTCTCATTGCATCTTAAGTTAGATATTGCATTCAATTGCATTTAGATTTGCATTGAATTAAGATTTCATTTAAGGTTACTTGTTTTACATTGAAATCTTTCATATCATATAGGGTTTAGATTTGCATTGTTTTTCATCTTTCTAAATCTAAAAAATTGCAAAAACAAATCAATCATTTCGCATCTCATTTAGACCTCATACAATTAAAGTTTCATTATAAACATTTGTTCTTTGTTTCAAACCATTGAATAGTTTTATTATGATATAACAACATTTCTAGATATTTCATTGATACGAGAATGTAGAAGAAAACTATTAGAATTTAACCACTTTTTGATCTTCCTATTCATGTCAACAATTTGGAGAGGTTAGTAACTATTTAAAAACTCTATAACACACAAGAAGGGAACTTCTATAAAGATCTTTGGAGGAATTAAAATGAGTTAATTCCTTTAAAAATATTATTAGACTATCAAATCATTAAGGAGTTGAGGAATCAAGGGTGATAAGGAAGTCATGCTAGATTGAGGAAGGTCAAAAGGGGAATTTCAATGGGAATGAGGTGTCAAGATGTGAGGATTGTAGATTTAGGATGGGGTTTAGCATGGTAGTAAAATAAGGGAATGCCAAAATTTTGACTATGGTAGATTATATAAAGTTGTTGGTGGAGTTTTAGGATTTTTTTGTTTCATTAAAGGAGGCACTTCCTTAAGAAAGGGATAAAATTATAACTTTGATAAGACTTAGAAACATTTTTTGAGAGAATTGATAGATTTTTAGGCTATTGAGGGTTGATGGAAATGGATGCTTGAATAAGGAATGATTGAAATTTTAACTACAATAGACTGAGACATTTTTTTTAAGGAAATTGTTAGATTTGTGAGTACCATAAGCCACAAGATCAAACAAAAAAGAAAACACTTTCCACCCAAGAGCTCTACAAAAGAAAGATTTTCTATTTCTCAAAAAGAGAATACATACAGGATGAATAATTACATGAGAGAATGGATGATTTATAAGAGTAACCCTAATGATTAAAGGGATTAGACCATGAGAAGTGTCAACATATTGTGAGATAAGACCGAATGATCTAATATAATTAGCTCTGTAGTTAACATAATAAAGAATTTAGTTAACAAATAAAGCAAACCTAAGTTTAGCTTAAGTGCATGAGAATTAGAATAATAATTAATTAGAGTACTTAATTATTCTCTAATACATGATAACTCTAACACCCCTTTAAGTATAACTTAGGGAGTAGCTAAACATCTCTAAAAACTAGAGCATAAGAAACAAAGAAATAATGAATGGATCCTGGCAACTAGGATTGATGAGGTACCCAGTAGAACTAAAAGATCTCTGAAAAATGGAGAAATGGAGAAAACCTCATGGGAAAACTCCACTCCAAAAAGAGATGAATTAAATTATGAAAAAAAAATGAAGAAAGGAAGGCCTCATGAAGACCCCCCAAGGACAACTTTCTTCACCCCAGTCATCAATCAACAACTGAAGATAGTGAGGTGATTTCAAAAGTTTCATGAAGATGTCTACAACTTGCTCCTCTGTAGGCATGCACACCAAGGTGAGAGAACCATCCTAAATCAACTACCATATGAAGTGCATGTGGATCTTTATATTCTTAGCACACTGATGCTCCACTAGATTGTGAAATATGTGAATGACACTCTAATTGTCACACCAAAGAATAGTGGGACTATCAGAAGGAAAACCAAAATCAGCCAAAGACTATTGAAGCCACAAAACCTCCTAGCTAGCCAAAACCACTACATGATACTCATCCTCTCTAGATTTTAATGCAATATTAGATTGCTTCTTGCAATACCATGTAATAGGGCCAGAACCAAGGAAAAAAAAGCCAAAAGTAGACTTCCTATCATTGACATCACTAGCCCAATATGAGTCAGTGAAGCCAATAATTTGAGGATCTCTTGATGCATAGTGAATACCATGATGTAAGGTACCCTGAATATATATCAAAATATTTTTGGAAGCTTTCCACTGACCCTCATGTGGATCATGTGAGAATCAAGTGACAAGACCAACCATAAATGAAAGATCATGATGTAAATGTGTCAAGTACAAAAAATTTCCAACCAACTGCCTATATAATGCAGCATCTACTGAAGGAGTAGTATAAGTGGAAGATAATACAACACTTGACTAGAATGGTGTGGGGGTAGGCTTGCAATCAAGCATGCCAAATCTCTTAAGCATGTCAAGAGCATACTTCTACTAAAATATTGAAATCCCATCCGAAGACTGAATAACCTATAAACCAAGAAGTTAATGCATAAGGACAAGATCTATCATCTCAAACTACTCCATCAAATCTTGTTGAACATTATGGATCATGAAGGATGAACCACCTATAAAGATCAAGTCATCCACATATAACACGAGGATCAAAAGGTCACCCTATTATCCCTAAATGTGAACTGTGGGATTGGAATGACATCATGTGAAGCTAGAAGAAAGCAAAAAAATTTCCATCTTCTCATACCAAGCTCGAGTGGCTTGTTTCAGACCATATAGTGAACAACGAAGTCTGTAAACCAGCAAAGAGTCCTTAGTAAAACCATGTGGTTGCTCCATATAAATATTCTCATGAAGATCACCATGAAGGAAGGAACTCTTCACATCCATTTGAAATATTGACCATTCTTGTGAAGTTGTAAGGGAAAGTACAAGGTGAATAGAATTCATCTTGGCAACAGGTGCAAAATTCTCAAAATAATCAATATCTTCAACTTGATAGAAACCCTTTCTAACAAGACGAGCCTTATACTTATCAATAGAACCATCTGAAACATATTTGGTATGGTACACCCACCTACATTGAACCAAATATCTTCCCTTAGGAAGAGGAACAAGATCCCAAGTATGATTCTTCATCAAAGAAGAATACTCATCTACTATAGCATTATCCCACTCAGGAATCCGAATTACCTCTAAAAACCTCTAAGGATCATATGAAATGGTATGACTCAAAAGAATAACACCCAATGTTTGTGCATGAGTTCCGAGGGAGTCTGAAGGATCACTTTCCAAAGGTCTAGTTGCATATGGTGGGCCCACTTGGGTAAAGGCTAAATATTTGGAGGTGGTGGGATAGCTAGAGAATCATCCTCATCCTCAAGAGATGAGCAATCCTCAAGATATGAGGAGTGAGTAGTAGGAGATGAGGGAGAAGCTAGGGATGGAGAATCCATCTAAGGAAAGTGCTCATCAAACTAGACATCTCATTTAAACAAGACCCCTACAAAATTAGGATCAAACAACTTGTATGCCTTAAAATCCTCATAGTAGCCAAAAAACATGAGTGGTTGGATCTACCTCTCCATTGTTTTCTTCTAAGATTTAGGAATGAATTCCCAAGTCTCACACCCAAAGAATCGAAATGTAGATACATTAGTCTTGACATGGGACCATGCCTCCTCAAGAGTCAGATGTTGTAATGCCTTGTGAGGCATATGAATTTTGAATATAATTGGCATAATTAACTACCTCATCCCAAAAAGAAGAATGCATATCTTATGACTAAATCATATAGTTTTCCATCTCCCATAAAGTTTTCTTCTTTCACTTAGCAACACCATTCTGCTGAGGGGTGTACATGGAACTATAAGTTGATGCTACAAACCATGCTTAGTTCCAAAGTCCCTGAAATTCTAATTAACATACTCCCCCACATTATTGTTTGGATTCATCTGAGAGAAAGACCAAATTGCTTCTCCACAAATGCCTTAAATATTATGAAAGAATCAAAGGCATCACTCTTGCACTTAAGAAAGTACACCCATGTACACCTGAAGAAGTCGTTAATAAATGTGAGCACACATTTGGACCTTGAAGATGAAGGAGTTAGAAATGACATGATGTCACTATGAACCAACTCTAAGGGTGCCTTAATACATGTGGTTCTACCCATAGGAAAATAATCTCAATGATATTTTCCAAGAACACATCCTCAAAAAACACCATCAGTACAAGAAATCTTAGGGAGCCCTGACACTAATGCCTATGTACACATCTACTAGAGATATCTATAATTTACATGACCAAAACATTCATGCCACATCATGCTATTAGTGTCTGCATGTGCTATGAAGGATGAACCTAAATTAATTGAACTCTCAAAAATATCAAATCGATATAAATGAGAAGAATCAACAATCCCAATGGCCACAATAATATTAGGATGGTGAAGGTATCAAATAACTACATCATGTGGGGTAAACTCGACTATCTTATTGGCACTTGATTGACAAATATGATACAACAAAATAAGGTTGGTGGAGATATCAAGAACTACAAGTACCTCTTGAAGAAAACCACCCTCAAGTGTGATAGTTCCTAAGCCCAAAATTGAAAGTTGTGTAGAATCCCCAACTGCATTCTAAGTATTGCTACAATCTAAAAGGGATGAGACCAAATCCTAAGAAGGTATCATGTGATGTATTACACCTAAATCAAGTATCCATGGAATGACAGAAGGTAAGGCCCTTGCAAAAAAAGCATGAGGTCTTTACCTGTAGATGAGGAAGAAGATTTAGGGGTGGAGATATTATGTTGTATGGATTTCTCCAAATCCTCAAATCTCTTCCAACATCTATTGATTGGGTCCCCCTCCTTACCACAAAATTGAAAGATTCACCTAATTTCTTATTCATCTTGGAGGAGGACTCACCATACTTAGAAGTTTTATAATGTCAAGGAGTTGTTTAAGGTTTTTGTTTTGACTTCTAAGATGTTTTAGAGGAATGTTCGCTACCTGATAAATTATATGTCTTTGGCTTATATTTCTTCTTGTATTTCCCTTTGGATGTTTGTGCTACCAATGCTTGAGTTTTGGAACCAGAAAGAGATTCAAACTAAACCAACTTTGCTTGCTCATGAGTCAAATGCTCACATAAAACCTCAAACGTAGTCATGTTAAATGCATTTCCCAATGCATCCATAGTAGAGTAGAAGGTAGAAGAGAAGACCTAGAATGATCCTTGAAGCTTAGATAGAATTAGGAAAATACATTCTTTGTTAGTTTTATCCTTCCCACAACCTTGCAAAAGAGTTCTGAGTGACATAAACTTTTGCAAGTAGTCCTTAATGGAGGGGAAAGTATCAGGTAAAGTGATGTTAATTCTACCTCAATGTGGAGAGCTCTATAATAATTTATGGTGCCAAAAAGGTCATTCATCTTTTTCCACATTGCCCTAGGAGTGGTGCAAGATTGTAATTGAAATAAGAGACTATCTAAAAAATGCAGTGAAATCAATCGCATAGCCTCATCTATCTTGTTCCTATGTTGAAATATCTCAAATGGATGAGTCAAATTTTGTTCTCCTTCACCCAAACTAGACTATAAACCCTTATACATGAGAATTTTGGTCATATGAGCTTTTCAGGTATGATAGTTGCATGGAATAAGATGTTCAAATGAAGAGGTGTTTGACCTGATGATTGTGGTTTTCAAAAAAATGTGTGGTATAGGATTTCTAATCTCTAATGTATATAGATACTGGAAGCTAGAAATATACCCCCAACAATAGGAAAAACCAAACCCAAATACAACTTTGAGGGTAGAAAATTTTAAGAATGCAAAAATCACTTTAGAGATTTCTCTATGTACCTTGTCAATATTTTTGAAAAATGGACTGCATGGCTGTGTAGAGCATTGAAAGAGATTTCCAATGCCTTTTTTTTGTAAAAATCAAAGTTTATTTTCCCAAGTTACGAACTTGAAAGTACATAATAGAAGGGTTGTCTTCAATTGACTGTAGAAACTTTCTGGTAAAAATATACCCGATTTCATAAAATTGCTTAATTTTCCTTAGAAAACCAAACAGGGGGCTTAAAATTTTAGTCCTTAAACATATGGGTACTCAGTTTCTCGGTTCAAGGCTTAAGTAGAAAATATTCTATAGAATATTCTAATCAATATTTACTATCAAATTACCAAAAAGTTCAATTTTGGATTAATAAAATTCTTTTATTTCAAAAAAAAAGCCAAACCCTTCAAATTTTTAAACCTACACAAACTTTTTTTTGAAACCAACGGAGATTTTTTTGTTTGCTACAAATTAATGGCCTACATAGTACGATATATGGATCTGTATGTTTTACAATTTCTATACCATACCAATTTTTTCCTCATAAATCATGCCAACAAAATATTTCCAAATTTTTCTCATATTTTCACAAAAAAAAGTCGATCTTTAGATTTTTGGCTGCTCCAAACGCAATGGAGAGGTCCATTTTGCACCATAATGCTTTGAAAAATTTTCCACCTCAAAAAAAAAAAAAAACACTGAAAATTTCTAGATTTGAACCTGCAACCCTAGATGAGAAAAAAGCCCAGAAATGGAGAAGGGGTTCGCTCAATCCTTGATTTGATAGCATGTTAGATTTGTGAATAGCATGTGCCATAGGATCAAACAATGAACAAAACACCTTCCACCCAAGAGCTCTACAAAAGAAAGATTTGTTATTTCTGAGAAAGAAAATATATACAAGATGAATAATTACAAGAGAGGTTGAATGCTTTAGAACAACAAACCTAATGATTAAATGGATTAGATCATGATAAGTGTCAATATCTTATGAGGTGAGACTGAATGATCTAATATTAGCTTTGTACTTAACATAAACAAAGAATTCAGTTAACTAATTGTAACAACCCTCTTCTTAATACTCAAGTGATCTCAAGAATTTACTAGAAGGTAAATAAACTTAGTAAACATGAGAGAGAATTTTTTTTTTAAAACATTTGTATAAGCACAAAAATAAAGTACATCAGTACAACTTTTCTAGATAAATTCAACTTGAATTCACATGTAATTGTAACTAGAATCAAGAGAATTCCATACACTATTCATTTATATCACAAAATATGTACTTAGCATAAAGAATAGTTTTACCTCATAGGTTGATTTCCATAAACCATAACATGGAGTTCACTGCATTTGGAATGTTGATGTCGAACTTCACGATACTCAGTGATTCTTTTACTACAGAAAGAGAGCATCATCCTAGTGCTTTTCCTCCAATCGTGGACCCAAGTGGTCCCCTGCACACTTCCTAACTGGAAGTGCCCCGACCCTTCATGAAGGGTATAGATATAAGGAGTTGTCAAGTTTCACCATCTGATTTCTAGTGATGTGTACTACAAAACTCAATCGACCATACAACTCTAGATCCCTTCTAGCTAAGTAATGATCATTCTGATTGGTCATTCCATCTAGACACACACCTCTGACTTGTCTTAGAAACTATCCCATCCTATAGTTTATCTTACTTTATTTGATATTCTAGACACAACTAGTCAGTATAGAAAATCCATTCTATTCATTCTGACTTAGAAATAATCCATAATTCATTATAAACATGTAATGTAAAGATTTAGATATTTCAAACCTTTTCAAAAGCCCCCTATTGAATTCTTGCAATATCTATGGTTTATGATGTCCTGTCATTTACTTCTCAAGATTCAATACCCAACATCTCAATGCATTTAATCAAGTTTCAACATTATCGAAGAATCTCTTAAGGTGTTATAAAGACTTCATGTCTTACTCAATAGCTTTCTCGACCTTACACTGACAATCAAAATAGATATGTACAATGTCATATCTGACATAAGAGTTATAGATTCCCTACATTCTCCTTGTTTCAATACTAGGGTTTAGCTTTTCTAACCCAACGCATGGAAATATCAACATCCTTGATTCTCCAAAGTTAATAACATAAGTGTAACTAATCATAAGAACAAAATGCCTCTAGTCTCTCCTAGACCACTTGACATTGTTTAAATTCACATTTTACGTACATGTATAAACATAGTATTCAAGGTATTCCTTCACTAATGTAATATCAAAAGAATACTATAATTTCACATCAATAGTCTTGATCTAAGTCAATCTACCAGCATAAGTTAGGCTTTAATATCTTATACCTCCCTCATGAGGCATGACCATTCATAAAGAGATGACTTCCATTTACAGAGAAGTATCATAGTTTCATACTAACCATAGTATCCACCAATAAACTAGGAATGAACTTAGTGCCACCTACAAGTCAATAAAACTTTCCTCTTATCTATTTTCTTCTTCACCAACAAGGAGTCAACATATCCTTTAAATACATAGGATGTGTTGTAGTTAACATAGTAAGTATCAATAATAGTTAAACTCTGTTATAGGGAATTTGTGACTCCATGTCACCATATTCCATTTTCTAAACATATCATAAGTCAATCCATGGTTCTCAATTCCAATTTAAACTATCCCATAGGATAGAATCATATTCGTGATATTATAGACATATTTTGCCTTAACTAAAAAGAATGGTTCCTAAAGTTGATAGTTCAAATTATGCTTATGAGCTTTTGCTAATAAACACTATCCCCGTGAAGATCACTCATAAGTAAAAACAAGAGTTTAAATCTTGTAATATTAACCATATTATTTTTGGTTATATAAAGCAACAAACTCTAATACTGATGATTTGGCTAACATGCAAGCTTTCATATGTTAAAACTATGATCATTGATGATCACACCACCTCCTTTGTTGAGGGTAGACAAGTACAGTCATAATTATTTAATAAGCCCTTCTTTAACCCCAATCGGGTTTTCATGCAAGCAGAGTCAAGATTTTGTTTGAGTGTTGTAAGCATAGTTATATTTAAGGCTATATCATCCATCACCACAGTCGTGGTGGCCATATTGGTTATATGCACGTTGAATAACTAACAGGTACAATACCACAGTTTGGCACCTTTCATACCTTGAACTCCTTAGGCTCATCCCCTTACTCGAGACTTGGCTATGTTTTTATTCTATCTACAATGTTATTCAATGTGAATACGCTGAAGTAATTATATGTGCTCGACCATAATGACCTCGAGCCATAGATATAGCATGGATTATAATGCACTAAGCTCGTCGGCTTTTGTGACCTTGAGCTACAAATATAATGTGACAAGCCTTGCAATATAGCTTGATTTTCACACCTATGAGCTTTAGTATAGAAAGGGATACAATGTATTGAAGCTCGGTCTCCATGGCCTCAAGAAAGTCATGGAAAGGAACATAATATAGTATTGCTCCGCCATTAGTCTCGAGCTTAGACACAGTGAAGAATAGAGAGGAATACAGCTCAGTTGTAAGGCCTTGAGCCTCTGAAATGAAAATAAAAGCTTTAAATATTATTCAAGCTCGACTGTAATTTCCCAAGTCATTACCACAAAGAATATATCAGAGATAAGGACACCATAGTAAAAACATCAACCCCATAAGATATACACGTCATGGAAGCTCAATATAAAAGAAAACTCATAATTGAAAATGCATGTAAGGGTAACATTCTTTACTCTACCTAAGCACAATCCCTCAAATGTGAAGGTATTTCCCAAATTCGGCCTCCATTTGGCCTCCTCTTAATGTCTTTCCATGCGCATAGCTAACCAAATCCTCTTTTATCCCGTTCGCTAGCCAAGAGACCCATTTCTTCTAGACGCTGGCCAAGAGATCCATTTTTTTTTTAGACGCTGGTAGGGAGATCCCCCCTCCTCTACACACTCTTCCTCGATAGTTAAAACTATCCCTTCTCTTGAGGCCTCCACCCCTTATAACCATTTCTTGATTGACAGTTAAGGCAAGGCCACTACCAGTGGTTGCAACGACACTCTAGCACACATGGGTGACTCAACAAGTGACAACGACCAATCATTGATCATGCCATCATGGGTAAGGGTTGATAAGCATTGAGATTTGCTAATATTAGCATAAAGATGTTAACTATATATATATATAAAGAACTGTCACCTCTTAATGATATGTCATGACCTAAGGGATCTGTGTAAGGCATATAAACTATGCAATTTCATATAAACATAAAAGTTAAAGCCATTACCAAAGATTCTATGAGTTGAACCATTTCTTCAAAGTAATTTTCTCTTCTAAAATAAAAGTTGAGTCATATCGTTTAACTCTTAGCTTATGTAGCCATTGCCAATTTAACATATATTTTAACATATTAATAATTTAAGAAATATTAACGTCAGAGAAAGGTTGACGATATAGGCCGTTACGTTGTCAAACTAGCATATTCAACAAAATGAATGAATTCAATGATGATCATCATAATGACTTCCTTTTGCAAGGAATCAAGCTACCATATTAGTTCCCTGACTTATTAAGCCAATTTAAACTATTATCCATAATAGAAAAAAAGAACAACCAATTACGCAATTGATGGCATGACATAAACTCGTTACGACATAAGAAGCATCGTGCTCGACAGAAAATTGTCTTAGTCGTAAAACAACTAGTGTTCAACCTTGACGACGTCACTATCCCCAAAATGACTAGGTTGACATTAATCAACTAGAAATAGACTTAAGATGGTGACAACCTGTTTTACTCCTTGTATCTATTCCCTTCTCTCTGATGATGCTCTCCCTCCTTTTCTCAGAGGGCGAAAACCTGATTCTTGAATGCAACTTTCCATCACCAACTAAATATTAGTGTATTAATAATCATTTCATAATGCTCATGAAGTCATCACTTCTTGGCAACTTTTAAACACATGACAATTTTAGTGAAATAAACATAACTCAAGAAAACATTGATTTCTCCAGACATTTTTCCTAAACATCTAATCATTGAATCATGCGTATTCATCTACTAATTACTTCAAAAGTAAAAAGTAAAATAGAGTTAAAGTTAGGGATGTAACTCTAATAAAGAAAACCTAAGTTTAGCTTAAGTGCATGAGAATTAGAATAATAATTAATTAAAGTAATTAATTATTCTCTAATACATGATAGCTCTAATAGACACATTTTTTTTAGCTTTTAAGGTTTGAAGGAAATGAATACTTAAATAAGGAATGACCAAATTTCTAACTCTAATAGGATTAGAGGCCTTTTGGAGTGCAAGTAATCGTAGTTCAAGAAGTTGAGATAAAGGGGAACATCTATTGAGGGGTGGGTGGATGAGGAAGTCTGAAAGTCTAACTCTAATACAAAGGACATGCTTTTAATAGAATTTCAAGCTTCAAGGATTAGGGATGCCAACTGGGAATTATACCAAGGGATAGGAAATTCTAAAACATTGAAACTTTAGTATTTTAAAAACATAAATAAAAAAGTATTTTAGACTTTCTATAATGTCAATATAATGGGATAGTAGTATGGACAACCTTGACACTCTAAAAAAAAAAATAACACTTAGATATTTTTTTGCAAGGACTTAAGTGGGCTGTTAGGATGAGAATGGAAGGTATACAACTATGAACAACCCCAAAATTTTGAAAGAACATAAAATATATAAAACACCAAAGAAAATACCAAAAAAAATGGAATTATATATATATTTTTTTTGTATTTTTGTAACTTTTGAAACCCAGGGAACCCATTTAGGATGTCTTAGATTGATTATAAATAATGGGTCAAATATGATTGAGGCACGCAAAATAAAAGGGACTAAAAAAATGACACTACAAATTTGTGATTATCATTAAAATGTGTTGTAATGTCATGCACATAGGTGAGAGAAATTAAATTGTATCGTCTATCTCCATTCTATAAGACATGTTGCAAGACATATCCACAAAACTTGTGTACTCATCAATATGACAATTTGAATTTGACCATCATAAGGTTCATGGGTAGATGATATGGGTTCATCTAATAAGCATGGATATGTACTAATGAACTCTATAACAGAAGGAAATAATTATATATAATAGAACAAACCCTTCACTAATGAAACACAATTATCATTATAAGAATATCCCTTTAAAATAGCAAGGATATATAGATGTGTAACCAAATAGGAATTTACAAAATTTAAAATATATGTATGAACAATTATAATGTATATATCCAAATACTAATAAAAAAGTATAAGCATATGAAGAAAAATTATATAATTTTTTTTAAAAGTAGATGATAAATCATACTTGTATCATACCTAGAAAATACCCTAAAACTAGTAAATGTATATCCATAAGGTCAAACCCTAAGGGGTTTAAGATTATATATGTTTACATAAATGTAAAGGAAAAGTTTAACATTTGATAGGTTACTAAAATTTAAATTAAAATGAACAATATTTTTCTTAGTCTAGGCTAATATAATTTAAAATGCATAAATATTAATATAATTAATTTAAAGTCATTAATTCAATAAGTTGCAATCGACAATCTATAATTTATAATAGTTATTAAATGTAAGAATGTAAATAGAAACAATGGCATGTATCTTTGTAACCAAAGATGGAATGACCCAAATGAATGCTCTCTAACACGTAATACCTCAAGATTTGAAACAATTGATGACAAAGTGGAATATATATAAAAGTTAGATTTTTTTTGTTGAGCCTATGTAAGAAAAATCCATAGATTAGGGACAATTGTGTGACAACAACAAATATACCTTGTACCTACTAACTTGTACTATGAGAGGAATAATATTCTATTATTTGCATTGTTTAACTCGCCTTAATTTGTAAACTTAAATTAATATATGGAAGATAGGTGATATTTATAAACATTTCAAGGTAAGGTTGGAAATGTGTCACAAGGGGTCATATTCTCCAAGGTCATCCTATGAAAAAAAATACAAACAATTGAAAAAAACACTCACTCATCAATAACACATGTTCTTAGAATATTTATACATAACTAAATTCTCGAATCTAAATACTTTTATTATTTACAATGAGAAAACTTGTTAATTATAAATGATTAAAATGAATACATTAAATTTATTTAAATAAAACAAAATAAAAAATATTATACAAATTTATATTTAATTAACACTAAACAAACTAATGTATAAAACTATGGTATTTATCAATATATCTATATAATAAAATCCTTTCCTCTAAATAAAGTAAACATTAAATAAAAATTAACATAGGTATCATTTACACGTAAACAACTTTTTGAAACGGGGGTTAACAGGGGAAAATTATTAGTACGTAACAATTTGGATGGGTCGTTCCAGGGTTACATCACATAGAAATATTATTATTTATAGTGTTTACCGAACTATTAGGCCAGTTATTTGACAGTTTTCTTAGCCCAAATTTAATATGAGCACTAATCATGTTACTGAAATCTAAAACAATTTTTTATGAGTATATTATATTAAAATAACTTTGCTAAATATATACTTTAATTTGTACAACGTGACTACTATGATAGAATTATATTTTAAAATTTAAACTACTTTAATAATGTTTTAAAGTTTAGTCGTTTGAATGGAGATTATAGTTTGAATGGAATTTATCTTTTAAAGCTGAATTATTTGAATGAGGATTAAATTGTTTGAATATAGGAATATTGTTTGAATAAATTAAACATACTTTAAAGTTATGTTGACTTGGATATTAAAAACAAAAATGATAAGAGTAAATTTGAGGAGTTTATTTTATTTTAAGGAATTCAAAAAATTAATTGGTTATGATAGGTTTGAGGGTTCTAACAATAATATTAAATGTCAAATTTTTTAGGGGTCCTTTTTTGGGTTTTAGGAAAACTCACCGTCAACAATTCACCACTGGAAATTCACTATTATGACATATTCACTTCAAGTAAAATTCACCCACCAACAATACCACATTGACATTTTTTTAATATTAATGCAATAAATTTTTTGTGGTGATGAATTTTACTTGTGGTGAATTTGACATGGCAGTGAATTTTCCGTAGTGAATTGTTGGCGGTGAATTTTCCGTAGGTGAATTGTTGGTGGTGACTTTGCAGTATGCCCTATTTTTGGTCAAAGAATTGAAAGTTAATAAGGTATATATTGGAGGTTATTTAGAGCAAAGGATCAAGTACTTGAGCATGTTTCAATAGTCGTGATAGCATTTGTTTATATAATGCTCAATATTTTTAAGAATATTAGATCAATAGTGACTTTAAAGTTGTTAGTGTTGATAATGACTACCCATAATTAAATGAAATGTATTCCTTAGATCTAAAAAACAACAAATCATGTGATGCCACATCAACGCCTAATAAAACATGATGTAGATGCACAAGTATTGGTCTCACTTTTTTTTGGGGGGCATTTTTGGACACCTTGACAAAAAGCATGTTGATGTGGTATCATATTTGATGATCTGACCCTAAAACCTTAGTTATAAGTAGGGGACTTGGCATGTACGCTGTTGTAAAAAATTGGGAGTGATTTGAAATTTTCATGTAGGTTTTTGAGAAGCACGAAGTTAGGGTGCTCAACTATTGGGTCTTCTCCCCTAATGCATCTAAGGTATGGCCATTTAAACGTTCATAGTTTGAAGCTTTTGACCTCACAAGCATTAGTTTCTAGTTTGCCCAAGGTTGAAGAGCACAAGGAGGTTTGTGAAGGATGTGCTAAAGGAAAGCATGCAAGGGAAAAGTTTCCAAAAGGCGCTGCATGGAGGGCCCATTACCCCCTTCAACTTGTTCATTCAGATATACGTCGACCTATGCAAACAAAGAGTTTGGGTAAGTCATCATATTTTATCACTTTTATTGATGATTACTCACGAAAATATTGGGTGTATTTTTTGAAGGCTAAGGATGAAGCCCTTGATACATTCAAGAGGTTTAAAGCACTTGTGGAAAATGAGAAAGGGTGCAAAATCAAATGTTTAAGGACTAATCGTGGAGGAGAATTTTGTTCAAGAGCCTTTCAAGATTATTGTGATATGAATGGCATCATGAGGCAACTCACCACTCCATACACACCTCAACAAAATGGGGTAGATGAAAGAAAAAAACGCACTGTGGTAGAAATGGCAAGGAGCATGTTACAAACCAAGGGATTGAGTAACTCTTATTGGGGAGATGCAGTTGCTATAGTAGTGTATATTCTCAATCGAAGTCCCACCAGTGCACTTGAGAAGTTGACTCCTTATGAAGCATGGTATGAGAAAAGACCTAATGTTAATCATTTCAAAGTTTTTGGTTGTTTAGCTTATGTTCATGTACCTGATTAGAATAGACAAAAGTTAGATGCAAAAAGTGAGTCATGTATTTTTGTTGGGTATAGTGAGGAAAGCAAAGCTTACAGGTTATATAATCCTCTCACTAAAAAGCTTATTGTTTCAAGAGATGTGTTTTTTTATGAAGGGGGAGTTTATGGTCATCAAAAAAGCCAAATGGAGGAGTCAAAATCTGTTTTGAATGATGATATTTATCATGAGCAGCCCACTAATGTTGCTGTTCCAAATGCTTTAAATCCACCAAGCAACCCCTCATCTAATTCTTCAAGTCCAACTTCAACTCCAAGTTCTAGAAGGAAGGTAAAAAGTTTGAGTGATATTTATCAAAGGAGTGCAAATCAAGCACATGAAGAAAATCCAATAAGTGAGATAGTTAATTTTGCTTTATTTACCAAGGCTGGTTTTGAACCATCATATTTTGAAGAAGCATGTAATAATGAGATTTGGATGCAAGCAATGCAAGAAGAGATGGATTCCATTCATAGGAATGATACGTAGGAGCTTACATAGCTTCCACATGACAAGAAGAAGATTGGCACCAAATGGATCTACAAAACTAAGCATAACAGTGATGGAAGTGTTGAAAGACATAAGGCAAGATTAGTTGCTAAAGGCTTCACACAGAAGTATGGGATTGACTATGAAGAAACGTTTGCACTAGTTGCAAGACAAGAGACCATCAGAATGCTAATTTCATTAGCAGCTCAAAAGAATTGGAGCATACATAATATGGATGTGAAAAGTGCCTTCTTGAATGGGTACTTAGAAGAGGAAGTATATGTGGAACAGCCACAAGGTTTTCAAGTGGAAGGAAAAGAGAATCATGTCTACAAATTGAAGAAGGCTTTGTATGGCCTCAAGCAAGCACCAAGAGCATGGTATGCTAGGATTGATGGATACTTTCAGGAGAATGGATTCAAGAGAAGTAAGAGTGAACCTACCCTTTACTACAAACAAGAAGATAATGATATTCTTATTATAAGTTTGTATGTTGATGATTTGTTGTATATGGGTAGCAGTTCTAAGATGAAAGATGAGTTCAAAATTGCTATGATGAAAGAATTTGAAATGAAAGATCTTGGTCTTATGAAATACTTTTTAGGAATTGAGGTTTATCAATGTAAAAATGAAATTTTCATTTGCCAAACCAAATATGCAAAAGATATGTTGAAGAAGTTTGACATGGTTGATTGTAAACCATACTCCACTCCAAGTGCTCATGGAGTTGTGTTGAGTAGGAATGATGGTGCTGAATTAGTTGATGAGATGCTTACAGAAGTATTATTGGGAGTTTGATGTTTCTAACCCACACAAGCCTGATATTGCATATTCAGTTTCACTTGTTTCAAGGTATATGACAAATCCATCAGAAATACACATGAAGGCAGCTAAAAGAATTTTGAGGTATGTGAAAGGCACTCTAGATTTTGGTATTCATTACTACTCTTCTATAAGGTTCAATCTTGTTGGCTTTAGTGATTTAGATTGAGGAGGTAGTATGGATGATCGTAAGTCTACATCTAGAAATTGTTTCTCCTTTGGTTCTAGTTTGATTACTAGGAGTTCCAAGAAGCAAAGTATGGTTGCGCTCTCATGCATAGAAGCAGAGTATGTTAAAGTCACCTCAGCAGGTACACAAGCTCTTTGGCTTAAAAAAGTTTTAGAAGAAACTGGAGAGAAGCAAATTAAGCCTATAGTGGTTTATTGTGACAATGTAAGTGCCATCAAGTTAGCAAAGAATTCGGTTCATCACAGTAGAACAAAGCATTTTGATTTGAAGTATCAGTTCATCCATGATTTAGTACAGAAGAAGGAAGTTGAATTGAAACGCATCAACACTCATGATCAATTAGCAGACATCTTCACCAAAATTGTTGCAAGAGATCAGTTTATGTTACTTCGTGATCAGATCGTGAGCCCTCTTAGCATCAAGGGGGAGTATGAAGATAATTGATGCTGCACGTGATCTTCTAGCACGATCTTCCAGCATGATCTTCTAGCAAGATCTTCGAGCATGATCTTCCAGCGGAGTTCTTTTTGCTTTAAAGTAGTTTTTTTTTAGATTTAAATCTTCCTTCTATGAATAAAGCATGCAATGCATGCTATGTAGTTTATTTTGCTTTTAAATCTTCTTTCTATGTATTTAGTTTTTTCTTTTTTTCCTCTATGTTGCGAACTCTATCTATTACTCTGTTTTTTGTATTCTTTTGGAACAGGCTGCAATATGAACAAAACAACTCTGTTTTGAAAACAGAGCAGACATTTTCTGGTTCTGAATTTCATTGAATATCTTTGGATCATAATTCTTTATGAAAGGTTTTGAGTAACATAGCGTATGATCTATTTTATAACTGTATTTTTTCTTTTATCTTTCTGCTGTTCAATTCATTGTATCAGCTGGTTTTAGAGCCCTGTCTGTTTTTCAAGTCTACAATTTTCTCCTCTAGATGTCTTAATTTAGACAATTTATCATAATCCAACGAAATATGTGCAACAGAGAATGCTGAAAACCCAACTGAACTTCGTGGACCAGTAGATTTTGACTACAAGATACTTCGAAAAGCCACTAACAACTTCGTTTCGGGAAACAAACTTGGAGAAGGGGGGTTCGGCCAAGTGTACAAGGTGAGGTTGCACGAACTCGGGCTAACGTCGTTTGTCCATTAGGATCAACTATTTGAAACTAGGTTAATTTCGTTGCAGGGAACACTAGAGAACGGCAAAGTCATTGCAGTAAAGAAGCTAAACTTAAACCAATCTGCGCGTGAGGTATCAGAATTCGAAAGTAAAGTAAAGCTGGTATCGGATGTTCATCACAGGAATCTGGTGCGCTTGTTGGGATGCTGCAATCAAGGCCCAGAGAAACTGCTTGTTTATGAGTATATGTCAAACAGTAGCCTTGACAGAATATTATTTGGTACGTAATCTCAAACACTTTTCGTCTTCATTGCAAAGTCTTCCATTATCTTGTCAATAAAAAGGGGTTGAATGCAGAAGAAAGTGAAAAGATACTGAGCTGGAAAGAAATATTTAACATTATATTGGGGACAGCTCGTGCCCTGGCATATCTCCACGAAGATTTTGATCTGTGCATCATCCATCGGGATATTAAATCCAGCAATATATTACTGGACGACAACCTTCAGCCTAAAATAGCAGACTTCGGACTAGCAAGATTTCTTCCCGACGATAGAAGTCATCTTACGACAGCAATTGCAGGGACTCTGTAAGCAAACATCCCTATATTTGAATTACTTAAAATTTGACTTATATTGTGTATAATAAGTTAATAACAAGGTATAAGATATTTGGTTTTGACAGAGGATACACAGCTCCGGATACACAGCTCCAGAATACGCCATCCATGGGCAAGTGAGAGAGGGAGTGACATCTACAGTTATGGTGTGGTGATTCTTGAAATAATCAGCGGCAGAAAAAGTATTGACATGAGGCAACATCCTGATATGGAATATCTGGTGGAATGGGTATTTCTTCCATACTATATATGCTGTTCTGTTTGCCATGTCTGTTCTCTTTATAAAAGACATATTTATGGCCCTGCTCATCATCACGAGTTCGTGATGAACCTGGATTTTATGAAACGTACTGCAGGTGTGGAAGCAATACGAAGCGGGAAATATTTTTGGTGTGGTAGATAAGAGGATTGAAGATGCAGAGGAGTATTAAGGGTGTTAAATCTTGCACTGTTATGCATACAGGCTTCTGTTGTAGATAGGCCATCCATGTCACAAGTGGTGGCAATGCTGGTGTGTAGAACACCCTTTGAGTTTAAAAAACCCTTTCAACCTGTTTTCGTAGATGTAAGGTATAGAATCCGCGGTGAAAGTTTCAGTTCTGTCACAGGCTTTTGCCATTCGAAGGCAACCATTACAGAATCTCTCAGTACTCGTTAGCAGTAGAAGATCTGGTTCGCTCTATGCATGCCATCAAAGTAGCTTTCCTTGAATTGATATGAAAACCAGAAACTAATGGATATTAACATGGGCCTGAAGATTTTCACTTTTCTTTTTCATATTTTTTAATTTGCATACATTTTGAAAAGCATAAAATGTAAATTTCCCGGTTAGCTTCAAACAGTTATTTAAATACTATATAGGGTTATTTCCATAGAAAAAGAAAAACATTATTTATGTCAGCAATTAAATTGTTCTCGAGTATTACATATTGTAAAGGAAAAAAAACTAAGGCCCCATGTAGTAATATGGTAACCTTTCAATTAAATAACAGCATCCATTATTATATGGAGCAAAATTTAAAAATTAAATAAATAAAACAATGATATTGGTTAGAAATTTAACAACATATGTTGTTATAAAATAATCAAAGATGATTACATAAATCTCTTGTAATTCAAAAGCTCATTGTTTTTTTTGTTGCATGTCACTATTACAATTATAGATTTGAAATTACATACTTATGGACCTTGCACATTGTAAATCTAAACTCTATAAATCTTTCAATATTTTCTTTAAAATCTTGTATGTGTTTCTACATAAAATTAATTAGTTGTGTGGTTAATATTTTAGTAATAATAGAACATTTGTATGCCCTTAGTGAAACCCCCAAGATACCAAGTCGATGATTTTTAGAAATAGTTAAAGATAACAAGAATATATGTAACATATGCCCTAGATGTTGTTGCAAAGAGATGATGTGGTAATAAAAATTGTGACTATGCAAATTGATCTACCTTGAACATGCTTTTATCAAATAATTTATTTAGGATGATCAAAATGAACTCGGGCCAGTTCTTAAGTATATCTCCAAATGATGCAAATAAAATTTTATAATTCAATTCAATACATAATGAGTAATTTTTAAGGGTTATGTCAACTCTAAATTTAAATTGGATAAGTAAAATCTATGTGGCCACTTTCAAAAAAAATTCAACTAATCTAAGTGACTAACACAAGTCGTCAAATTAATTCTAAGTGAGAAATCGATGAATGCATTAGGAATCAACTTGGAAATGCAAAAAATTGCTTGAGTCCCAAGCCCCTTGTGTAGATGACCTCATTAAGTTCATCATATTTAAATGATATGAGAAAACTAAAAAGAGTATTCCCTTATTCAACTTGCTTAAGTATTATTCTTCATTATCCTCCATGTTACTATTAGTTGTTGAATGTTGCAAAAATCCAAAAATGAAAGATGTTTGGGAATGTTTTTGTAAATTTCCTCAACTTTTGTGATGATGTAGAGTTTTAATGGACTACTAGACATGTTTATCTCATCTAATGTCCTATCCTAAATATTAACCTTAGATAGAAGTTTGACAAAGTATTTTAGGTCCCCTTTTTCCCTTTTTTTCATTTCTTTCTTCAATTTATATTTTTTTTATATACTTTTTGTTGGAGTAAATTAAATAATATATTACTCTAGTGCTTAATGAAAACTTAGGAAAATGTCATCTAGTTCTAATTACAAGTGTTATTGCATTAATTATGCATTTTAATTAGTCATGTGCTTTACTCTTTGTGTTGCACACAAGATAAAGTCACTTAATTGATTCATGCATTCTGTTATCTCACTCCTCTCTCAGTCAGAACTCCATCATTTAGGGTCACATGTTGAGTTCCTGTGATTCTTCATAAGGATATTCAATCCTTCATTGTAATCATTCAGTAATCAATAATCATTATTGTTTCACATGTTTTTCTATGTAATTTCTCATTTGTGTGTGACGAGTTTCTCTTCAAAATATCATCCAAGGCTTGTGGGATCTCAATCATGGATTCTTTCATGGTATTAGAGCTCCAGATTTGAAGATCCTTGTTTGCTTTTTTGAGGAATTTTTTTGCATCAGAAGCATTTTTTGTTAGCAACACAACAAGAAGGAATCGACCCACCCCTCTGGCATAATCTTTGCTCAAAAATTTGTGACACCTCTGTTCAAGAGGCATAATTTTTGTAGACCGTCAAGGTTTGTGGCAGTTTGAGGGAATCAGGGAAAGCATATGAAATCATCATTTATTTGGAATTTGCATAAGATGTGAAGGTCCACCTTCATCGCAGGTCGTGAGTTATTCCTCTGTGGAGGATTTGCACAAGCCACAAGTCTTGACAACTCCACATTTAACCTTTGTACAGGTGCCATTATTTAGTATTTGCATTCTACCTTCTAAGGTGATTGATAGCCCTGCATTTGGTCTTTGTACAGGTTGTGTGACCATGCAAGGGCAAGCTCGAGTTTGTTGTGTAGATCATGGAATCCATGTAGATGTCAAGATGTGCGACAACCTTTCTTTTGGATTCTACACATCACATGTGCTCTTTGCCTATGGCTACACCCCATCAATTTGAAATAATCGACCTCCTCTTAATGCGTTACCCTGACAAAGTGAATGCATCGACCTGATAGAGAGGAAGCTGGGAAATCTATTTGGTGAAGGCAGATTTCTATGAAAATTTTCACCAAAATGAAGGAAGATGAAAATCTTTGTTTCTAGATGCATGCATGATTCTTTCCTTATTTTTTTTTTATGCTCCTTTCTTTGTTCCTTATTGATTCTTTAAAAATGCAAGTACCACATGATAAAGATCTAGGAAAAATTTGGAGCTTTGTAAAAATTGAATTATATAAAGTTTAATATGTAGGTTTCTACTTAAAGCATCTAGAGTAGGTTTCTTTCATTTTGCTTCTGAATAAACAAACTTAGAATATTAAAAGTTGCTAATTAACCATCAAGCTTCACACTATTCCACCAATTGGAAGCCAAAAGTGTTATTTTGTTCTAAATTCTTTTCTAAATGAACTTCCAAAGTCACATCCTCATGTGCTTCCATAGTTTCTTTCTAGAAGAACAATATTGAGAATTGAATAAACAATGGCATCAGCCCAACCAGAGGGCTTCTTTGTAGTTCTTTAGTAGTTGCAACTTTCTTCTTTAGTTTGAATAAATTGTTAGTAGTTTTTCCACCTGGATTTTCTCCTTTCCTCTTTGTTGATAGCCACATCACTGATATTGGCCCACCATCTTCATCACCTTTGCAGCTTGTTCTATATTAATCTTCACTAGATCTTGGATTGACATCATCTCTTTCTGACATGTGGACACGTGAGCATTTTTTAGGGGCACACATCATCTGGATTTGGATTCCAAAATCACCATAGATTCTTTTGGTTTTTCTTCTCCAATCACTAGTGAATCCTTTTCTTCCTAAGGGGAGAAATGTTGTTTGTAGGCAATGGATCATATTTTGTCTTCAAGAATTCATCATTGGCATGGGAGCTCTTTCATTATGGGGGAATTCATATCTTCATTTTCTCCCTCCTATCAGTGGGATATCTATTGTACTTGCATGATAGAAGCAATCCTTGGGGTGTCACGTTGAGTCCTCCTATCATTCTTTCTTTAGTACATTCATTTCTTTTTCTCTCTTTTGGAGAGGATCTTTTCCCATGTGCTTTAATCTTTTTCTTTAGTTATGAGAAATTTCATGATGTTCATGGGTACCTCATTAGGCCTTGTATCCATAACCCATTCTACATCCATCCGTGCATTTTTTTCTTTCATCATTTTTTTCTTCTCCTCATTTGTCATTCAAGGTGGGTGTTGGAGTAAATTAATTAATATTTACTCTAGTGCTTAATGAAAACCTAGATAAAGGTCATCTAGTTCTGATTGTGAATGTTATTGCATTAATTATGCATTTCAATTAGACATGTACTTTACTCTTTGTGTTGAATGCAAGATAAAGTCACTTAACTAATTCATGCATTCTATTATCTCACTCTTCTCTCGGTTAGAACTCCATCATTCAGGGTCACATGTTGAGTTCTCCTAAGTCTTCATAAGGATATTCAATCCTTCATTGTAATCATTCACTAATCAATAATCATTATTGTTTCACATATTTTTCTTTGTAATTTTTCATTTGTGTGTGACAGGTTTCTCTTCAGAATATCATCCAAGGCTTGTGGAATCTCAATCACATATTTTTTCACTTTCAAATTTCTTATTTGTCCTAACCTCCTATTCATTTTTATATCTCTTCATTATTCTATTCCCTTTCTCCTTTTCCTTTTTTTTTTAATTTTTGAAAGTTGTAGAGTTCATTTAGAATTATGGAAATTCACCACTAGAAATTCATCCCTAGAAAATTCACTACAAGAAATTCACCGCCATGACAAATTCACCTCAATGA
The DNA here is from genome assembly GCA_007258455.2 of Sequoia sempervirens. NCBI lineage: Eukaryota > Viridiplantae > Streptophyta > Pinopsida > Cupressales > Cupressaceae > Sequoia > Sequoia sempervirens. Next base: position 419,447,339 of record VDFB02000003.1, on the reverse strand, counting down.
AAATTCACCACCAACAATTAACTACCACAAAATTTAATCACAAAATTTTCATGTGATGAATTTTTCACAACAATGAATTTTTGGTGGTGAATTTTCCTTACGGTGAATTTTTCATAATGGTGAATATTCCTACAGTGAATTGTTGGTGGTAAAGTTTCTGATGGTGAATTGCTAGTGATGAATTTTCCTAGAGCTATTTTGTCCATACTTCTTCCATTTCCTTTCCATGTTCCAACCAACCATCCTCTTCTATGTCCATGGATTCTCTCATCCCCTTACTTGCTACCATGTTTGATGTGCTTTACAAACTTGTAGGATCCATCCAAAATCTTCACATTCCCTTCTACCTCATTAACTCTAGTCCAAATTTTCTACTAATTCTTGCAATGCTTTCTTCCTTTTATCTTTCTATCCTACAAATATGAAAAAAAATTCAAACTTCTTCCAACTTTTTTTCCATATCTAAATATCCTAACCTTATAATGTACACATTTTCTCTTCTTCTTTGATCCTCACTTATAGACTTGCATGATTTAGATGGTATTATTTTGTCTTTCATTGCCCCTTGCCAATCTCTAATATTTTTCTACTTTTCCCACTTTAGTCTTATATAAACTTGTAAGGTTCATCTAGACCTCATTAGTTTTCTCACCACCTCAAATTTTGGATCATTTCTATGTATTTTTTCAATCACCACATTCACCTATATTCATCCATTTGTGGTGTTTTCATGGATGTTTAAAATAATCCATTATCCTAACCTCCTAACCTTCCATCTTCTTTCCCATCCTCATATTCTCTTATTCTTGAATTCTAGTTAATTTTCTTGTGTTTTATGAACTTGTAGCTTTATATGGAATTCTTACCATTGACTTATTCCTCCCAAACTATGTTCCTTCTTTTTATGATATTTCTTAGAAATAAATTTAAAAATAAAATCCAGCAAACCACTTCAATAGGATGGACTCTAATAATCAAATAATAATATATGAATTCAATAACTAATTATATAATTATATGGAAAGGAATTATCTTCCTTATTTATAAGGAAAACTCTATAGGGATACACCCTTCATTCTAGTTAATAGGGGTTATGGTATTAACTAAGACTAATGTTAAGGTTAACTATTCCACAAGTCTTTATCCTTATTATACATAGGGATATATAATATATACTTAGGAATATATGATATTAGTGTTGTAATATTGTCATCCCCTTATAAACTATTTCCTTCAATGTTTAGCAACTTTAAAATCTTTTTTTATGAATTTTTCATCATTCCATGTTGTATCTACAATGTAGGAAAAAGTATCCCCTTTTCACACTTAATTTGGGAATTATTAATAATAAATGATCTTATTTATGCCTTAATTTAGTGCTATATAATATGTTTTACATATTCACATTAAGTTTAGGGCCATTTTTAGTTTAATGGACTTAATTGTACCTTATTTTTAGTGTTGTAAGGTGTACCTTTACACTTTCACATTAATCTAGGGCTTTATTAATTGATTGAGGTTACTTTACCTTAATTGGCCCCTTTAGTTCAAATGCAAGCCTAATTAAATGTAAATTTTTAATCATGAAACTCGACATTCGTAAATGCCATTACAAAACACTTAACTTTGGAAGATGTGTGTCCTAGGTAAGTGATCTAGGACCCATTCACCATAGGGCGAATGGGTCCTCACTTAGATCTAGGACCCTATTTTTACATAATATTGAACACCAAGTAATGTGCATCCTAGGTAAGCTTCCTAGAACCCATTCACCCTATGGCGAATGGGTCCTCACTTAGACCTAGGACCACTCCTTTAAAATATGTTTTTGGTGCTATTTTAATGATTTCAAATCATAATTCAATTTTGGCTTCTGATATTTAAAATTTAGGAATTAATGTTAAGATATGTGTAAATACAAGGCTATTTCACTTAGTTTGACCTAGTAATTTTTATTCAAGCACCCTAATACTTTCAAGCAATCAAGAGTATTTTCACAAGATCATTATTGTGAGAATTTTCAAGGAATTCAAGGGTAGATTATTGAAGATTATTGTAAAAATCAAGATTCATTTCATCATGTCAAAGATGTATTGCATCATGCATGTTGCTAAGCTAATATAGTGATGTAGTGCTCAAGATCTATTCAAGCTTTTTTTCAAGTCAAGTTTCATGATCAAGATCTATGTCCATTTAGGAAACTTCATGAGCAACTAGTTTGTAGATCTTAAAATCCAAGGTTTCAAATAAGGTTTGGTGAGTTGTTACATAGATTTGTTCATTCATCATTCATTCATGTTTCATTGTTTCATTATAAGGTTTAATTACAAAAATGGGGTTTGACCAAGGAAAACCCCCAATCCCTAACAAACAACATTTTTCTCTCTTTGATATGTGATTGCAAATTTTAGGTTGAAGATCCTTTGAAGAGCAAGATTGAAGAAAGTTGCAAGGAAAGTTGTCAAATCATGGAAACTCCTCTACAAACTTTATTTATGTATGTCTAATAGTGAACTCCTGGAATCTAGGAGTGTATACCTGGTAGAACATAACCTAGAAAGCATTTTCCAAAAACCCTAGCCAGGACCCATTTTCCATAGGGCGAATGATTCATTAGTGAGATTCAAAAGGTGAATTTTGGTGAATGGTACACCTTGTTTTCCATTTTCCATATTTTCCTTTTGATTACTCTTTCAGTCAAATTTAATTACTATTCTTCATTTGTATTTGGTAGATTACATTTTGAATGAAATTAGGAAAATAGGTCATTTTGGTGAACCCCCGTTCATAACAAATTACCAACTCTTTTTTTTATATGTGGCGAACCTAAGTTTGATCATTGCATTTTTTGACTTTGGAGTCCTCTTTCATCCTATATTTAGATCTTTCATTCATTTGCACCTCTTTGCATTGAATTGAGTCTCGTTTAGGGTGTCTAGTTTGTAGTCAACATTTCATTTCATTTAAGGGTTCTAGGATTGCATGTTTTCATTCTTTAAATCTGAAATGTACAAGAAAAAAGTCATATTGCATAGAATTACATCATATCAAATTGTATTTGAAAATTGAAACAAAATTGCATATCAAATTAGGTGTTTTAGATTGTCATTTTATCACATTTTGCACTTGCATTTAACATTGAATTCGCAGAAAAATAAAATTGAAACTTGATGTATATGACCAAAATATGGAAACTATTGAAAATCACTTAGAAATTTGTAAGAAATTGTTTCAAATCCCTCACCTAGGACCCATTCGCCCTAGGGAGAATGAGTCAATGATCAAGGTCACATTCTAGGTTTCTAGGCATAGAAAATTCATTTATACATTTTTGTTTGCAACTTTTAGATTTCTATTACCATTTGTAGAATTTTTGTTTCACTAATTTGATCATATCTAGCTTAATTTGATAAATTTAGTGCATTGTGTGATTTCAAAATTGCATTTACAAGAATTCATTTTTTAGGTTTTTGCATAGTTTAATCAGAAAATTACATTGTTTAGAATCTAAAAATTGCATTTACATATTACATCCTAGGTCATTGCATTGCATTTAACCTTCACCCAGCATTAAAAAAAGCATGCATAATCCCTCTAAGATAACTCTCACTTTGAAAAATCTGAATTGATTGATACAAAATGTAAGGAATATGAAGCTTTGAAAGAATTGTTAGGAGTTTATGAGAAGTCATATACTCCCCTAAAGAAACAAGAAGTCACTTGTGCTATGGTTAGTACTAAACAAGTGAATGAACAAGAGGAAATAAATAAAGTTGAAAATAATAAAGATCTACGTAATAATTTTGTAGATCCTCTTAACCAAAACTTACATATCTTTACCAATCCCATGCCAAAACACACTATTTCATTTGTCAAAGCTAGTGAGACATAGAATGATGTGATGAATGTTGACATGAATGATGAAAACACAAAAGATGACAATGAGGGAAAAACAGTTAGAATGGTGTCATTTATTGAAGATAGATCTCATATGGGACAAACCAAAATTCCCCTTGATATTGATTTCTCACAAAATTAAATAATCAAACATGCACCTAATGGTCCTCTTTACATAGCTAGAAGAGTCAATGACAAGCCTACTAATGGGATATTAATTGATCTCGTCTATGTAGAGAATGTGATTACTTAGGAATTCTTATTTGTGCATGAACTCTATCAAGATACATATGAAAGACCGAAAGCATGGATCAAAAAACATAATGGTTTTTTCTTGCCCTATGATTGGATTGATAAATCTCCCTCCAAAAGTAGAATTGAAAACATTAAGTGTCTCATTCCTCATCATCCCATCATCAGACCAATTTTGTGTGAATTTAGGTTATTCATGGCTTCACTCCATGAATTTCATCTCGTTGATTGTGCATAAATGTTTAAATTTTCCCTTTGGAAATGAAATCTTTATAGTGCACCATAGTGGCTTTAATCCTATGTCTTCCCGTGGGAACTTTTCATTGGATTTATTTTGTCCTAAGCCTATAGAACCTATTGTCCACCCAATGAAGACTTATTTTCAAATCATATCAAAAGTTTAAGGCAAAGCACATAGAAAAATTATCCCTTAGAAATATGCCTCAACCCGTGATTGAGCCACCTATCATTAATGAAACCATGATTGAACAAAAATCCCTTCCAAATATCCAAGAGAAACCTATGAAAATCCTCCTACCATTTCCTCTAAGAGACTGTGAGACAATCAAATCAATCACATTATGCCTCCTAAATTCAAACAAGTTTACCTAGATAAAAAGAAATTGGTTGAACAACCTACCATGGTTCCTTCTATTCCTCCCCTAAGGGAAGAAAAAAAATATATGGTTGACAAACCCACTCTTACACAATCAAAAATTGACAATAGATTGAAACGAAATTGAAATGCTAGAGAGCGTAGGCATAAATATCGTGCTATTGCTTGTATGTTACAAACTAAAGAAGGAAATAGAAAGATAGAAAAGAAAAATTCCAACTTACCTTAAGCAATGGATGATGACTCTATACCTTCACCGCAATGTAAACAAGAACCTTCTAGAGACATTATCATTTGACCTCGTATTGTGATTAATTTAGATGATGACATCGATATATCAAAGATTGATGAACAAGTGTATAATGAGTTGAATTCATTGTTCTCTTCTCCCATGAACTTCAATGAAGATAAGAGTGTTGAACTTAGTGCTTGTCCTATTTTGGAACTTGATGTTGTCCCTTTGGCCAGTTGCTACCTTTTGTATAAACTAATTGAGATTAGGATGCAGATGACCTACTATAGGTTGACTTGCATGTGCCTTACTATTCTTTTGCATTGTTTTCTTTTTCATGTTTCTTTATGTGATTGTATGTGTGTAATGTGATACCTCATACTATTTTGTTTGATGTATCTCTCTCTCTTTTTGCGCATTCCTCTATATGTCATAAAATTATTATCTTTTTCGCTTCTCTTATGTTTTCCTTTCAGGGATGACGCAAGGTGTGGAGACATTTAGGTCGCTTCCACGTTGACCTAAAGAATTGCTCTCTTTGTGTCATTATTCCAGTTATATGAGTATTTGAGGAATGAAGACATTTTTGAGCTCTACAAAAAAATTATAGAAAAGACATACTAACCTTGAATCCATAGATCCTCTTAGGTCTCAAAAATATAGGTTTTGAACCTTCAAAGGGTTTCATTCTCTTAGTATGTTTTTGTCTAATGAATGGGGAAAATATGGTTGATTACCCCTTGCTCTTTAGGCTCTGCTAAGCCTAAGCGGGTGTGCCTGAGTAATAAGGAAGATTTGAAGGTTTGAATATGATCTCTAATTTATGAAATCTACTCATACTGGCATGTGGAGGTGAAGTAGATGCAAGGATAATGATTAGTTCCTAATGTGGAAATTTCAAGAATCAAATGTGTGAGTAAAGTTTGTATAAAGTTGTTCTAAAGTTGACCATTGCCTAATCTATTAGGTGAATGGACTTGAGAGGTGGATGGTGATGATGGAGACAAATATGTAGGATAGGTGGACCTACTTCTTAGCTTAATTCTAACTTGTTGGGAACTTGCAATGGTTTCACCTTGTACAAACATGCAGGTTATTCAACTACTGTACTCTTCTTTATAAATCCCAATGTTATTCTCCCAAATTACTATGATATCATGAAAGGATTTTTAATTTTTAGCCTGAGGGAAACCAAGTAGAATAACCACTTTAAAATGGTTTTAATCCTTGGTAGGAACCAATTAAAATGAATTACTTGAAAGAATTTTTAATTCACTCCAACTAGAACCCAATCAATAAAACCACACAATAACAACAAATGTGTCCTGAAAAATTGTATAAATTTGAATAACTTAAAAGAACCACATTGGAGATAGCACAACAACATATAAGAATGAATATTAACACAATAGTTGAACACTAGAAATAGATCACTAATTATGAATAGTCTTCTCCTTTATATTGCTTCAAAATATATACATTAATAGTAGAAGTTTTTGAAATGTGGAAATGGATGGATGGAATATGCTATACTAATGTAACCTATTTACTACTACTGGTGATGATGATAATGATGATCCAAAACTGGGCCTTGGTTTCCCTTTTATATGGGAAGCAACAAGCTACATACCCATTACAAAAAGGTATGTCATTTGATAACTAAAATTTGATTAACACAAACATAAAATTTAGTAGTTTGTCGGTGGATGGACCATGATCCATTAGTCTTCTAGCAAGCACATGTGATCATCTAAGACTTGTTCAAGGCTCATGCTACATGATAATACATGGGCTACGACTAACATTCTTTGGTACCTTGTCACTCACTACTTGACCCATGCAATGAATAAATTAATATTGGACACATGCTCTGTATAGATCATGTCTTTGCATAAGTGTCTACATTATTTATGATAGATCATTCATTGCATATTAAAGTTCAAAGATTCACCCTAGTTGCGCATGTGTTTTCTTGAGCACCTCATCTTCATCATTCATTTCATCAAGGGTCATTGGAAAATACTAAGCTTTCTCATCCTTCCATCCATCTTGGTCTTTTAAGTCCATTTCCTCAAAGAAATTTGGCAGATCCATACTTAATGATTGGCTGAAGTCACTCAATTCTTATGTAAGTATGCTATGGAAGTTGTCATGTGTGTTCATAAGATCTTGATATTCATGAAGTACACTTTTGTTATGACCTTTCTTTTCCTTTATCTATAGTCCCACCTCCTTCATTCTATAACATAATCTATTGTGTTCTTGTAAAGTTGCATATGTCTTATCATGGATAACTCAAACTTTATCAACAAGCTTGATCATATCATCAAACCTCCTACACACTAGTTCTAATGTCATTTCAAATATAGTAGTTTTCATTTTTTCTTCAATTCCTCTTTCCCCTTATGAACCATTTCATATTACTACTTATAATAGGTAGTCATAGACATTTCTTCGAGCACCTTTCTTTCACATTCAATCAGTGTTGAGTAAGGCCCTAAGGAGTGTGGCATAAAAAATTGGACACTCTTGAGATATGCGAATTTCATGCCTAATTAGACCTAATTTTGAGTACCGATGCATTATTTATACTTGAAAAACAACATTTATAGGCCCCTAAAACCCATTATTTTCTAAGGGCCCATTTCACTTGAGAAATCATTTAAATCCTGACAAACAACATTAAATTCATCCATATCCCAAAAAACCACCTTCAAAAACCACCGGTGGGACCCATTTGTCACCTTGGGCGAATGAGTCCCCTCTAGTGGGACCCATTCACCAAGGGTAGTGAATGAGTCCCTTTTGAGGGAAATTTAAATTTTGAGCGGGAATTTAATTAATTCAGCTTAATTTTTTGGTGGATGTTAGCCTCTTAGGTCTAAATAACGAGAAAATTAGGTGTTGATGGATATAAATACTCATTTTAAGTCATTTTTCACATCTTTTAGTCATTTCACAAAAGTAAATTCTAAATTCAAGTCTTCCACAACAAGTTTCATTAGAAAAAAGTTAGAAGTTTTAGGGCAGAAAACTAGGGTTTTTGTAGGTCTTGAAGCTCACTTTTTGGATCAAGATTCAACATTGCAAGGAGTTGATGATGAATGCCTATGGTGAATCATGGAGAAATATAGGTTGAGGAGATGAACCTAGCCATCAAATCAAACCTAAAGACTTTTTTTCAAAGTGATTCCATCTTCCATTTCTTCTCTATCTTCAGATTAAGGTTTTACATTTCATCTCCATTTTTTATGTGTTGTAGGATTTCTAGGGTCGAAGTCTTGCATCATTCAAATCATATTTGCATATCTTGTTCTAGCACAATGGAATAGGGTTTGATAATACTTCTCCTAGTCTTTAACACACTTAAGGATAGGGTTTTATGTATATTTTTATCCATTTAAGGTTTGACCAAGGAAAACCCCCCATTAGGCAAACAATTTTAAGCTATTTTGTAGGAATTTTCTAAGATCCCGATTCGGGTTTCTATCAGAAAGTGTTGTACAGGTGTCAAGGTGCAGGACAAAGATATGAAATTACAAAAAATTGAAAGTGGATGGATTCACCATGCATGACAAATGAGTCCCTCCTGAGGTGACTTTTTGATTGAGATGCAGATCCTGACATTCAGTTTGTAGAAAATAGTCTCTAGGTAGTAAAACTGTGAATTGGGATTGATTCGCCCAGGGTGGAAAATGAGTCCCAGTCAGTTGAAAAAATATTTTTTTTAGATTTCCAAATTTCTTTCTATTCCTCTTCAGCTTCTCAGGTGCACACATTCTGAGATATAGCTTTCTGTTCAATTTCAATTGCATTTTTGTTCATTCTTTTAAGCTTTTTGTAAACATCACTTTGTTTTTAAAAATTGCATATTTCTTCGATTTTGCATTCATAGTCAGTTAATTACATTTCTTAGTTTAATTTTGATCATCCCATTTAGTATTAATCACATCATACATACATTAGATTGAGTGAACCACATTGATTTTTAGTGAGGTTTATTTCTCTCCTTTTAGGTGAAACATCCTAAGAGTGCAAGAGTAGTCTATAAACCTCATTCCCAAAAATATGTGGTTCATTTTATTGAACCTACATATTAAACATCATATCATTCAAATTTTCATTTATATTTGAATCCTAGGACTTAATTGCATTGTCTTTTGCATTATTTTTGCATCCTAGGGTTTCTTAAATTTACATTAGTCAAAGTATCATTTAGATTTCATTATTGCATCTTATTTCATTACTTCATTTCAAATTTCTGCACTTTAGTCTTTATCTGCATAGTACAGACTTGAAAACATTCAAAAAAGTCAAAAAAATTAGAAAAAACCTAAAAATATCTCTCCTCGGACTTAGTCGCCACCTTGGGAGAATCAGTCCCACTACAATTTTTTAATAAATGTTTGCTAAATTTAGTTTATTACTTTGCACATTTCTATTTCCTATAGTTTCTTTTCTATCATAATTTAGTTATCTTCTATTTCATTAACATAAGCATCATTTTCTTTCATGGAATTTATGGATAGTCTTAGATTTTTGCAAATTTTCTTTTCAGTATTCATTCCTAGTTCTTTTAGATCAGATTCATCGATACATAAAAACAAAAAAATAGAAACATCAACACAACATTTCAAATAAATGATTCAATTTAGAAACAATATCTCATCCAAGCCTCTTAGTAGTGATGATGTAGAAAAGTTATATGAAGTTCTTCAGGACTTCCTCTCACTCATTTCATCCTCTAAAGCTTGCAATGAGCAACCTAAAACAATTAACAATAATATATCCCTCAAACCTTTTCGTTGTGATGACTTTGACTTGTTAGATGAAGCCCTTCACGACTTCATCTTGCATAATTCATCCACTAAGGTTTGTTGTGACCAAACCACAATAACAAATGTTAACACTTCTAATGCTTATCTTGAAAAGCTTAAACCAATTGAATATAACTTACTCCTCAAACATTTTAGTCATGATGACTTGGACTTGTTAGATGGGTCCCTTCAAGAATTCATCTCACTCAAGTCATCCACTAAGGTTTGTTGTGGGAAACCTAAACTTAAGGATGTTGATGTAATTCAATCTCAACTAATTCTATACCCACCCTCACATAAACTTCATCCTTCCAATAAAACTGATTTCACTCTTTACCCACCTAAAATAGATGTTTTGTAGCAATCCGGTAATGTTGCTGCTAATACATACAATACCTAAAACAATCCAAAATTGTCACAACCAACCCCACTCTCTTTTCATTTACCCAATCCACCTAGTGCTCCTTGATTTCCATTACACATAAAGGAGTGTGATCTTGTTGAAAAATTAAAGAATAATCTTGTAAATATTTCCCTTTGGGATTTACTTCAGAACTCACCAAATTACCACACTATTCTTCAAACAACCAAACAACAAATTGCAGTTCCCCCTAGAAAACTTTGAATGATGTGACAACTTTAATACATGGAATGAATCAAATTAATCTAGACATTACTTTCCATAAACATGAGATCCCTCCTTTAGAGTTGCAAAAAAAAAATGAAGCCTTTATGATAATTTCTCAATTCAATTGAATAGGTATCAAACAAACCCTTATCGATATAATGGTTCTGCCCTTAATGTCTATAGTGTGAATCTCCTTAATAGATTGTGTGTTGACAAGTCACAAATAATATTCGATTCTGTATCCATTCGAGGATATGATAATACAACAAAGCAACCACTTGGTATAATCACTTTACCTATTGCAGTTCGGGTGGCTACCTTGAAAACTCATATTCATGTCATGCCTTATGATCTTTCATATAATCTTCTTTTAGGTAGACCATGGATTCATGAGATGAATGTAGTTCCTTTGACCCTTCATCGTATAATGAAATATGTCTATAACAATCACATTTATCAAGTTGAAATAGACCATGAGCCTGAAAGTGGCTTGCACTTTGAAAAAGGAGCTACAAGTCCTCTAAAAACATTAATTCCAACATCCAATATAGACCCTCTTGAAATTGAAAAAAATGAAGAGTAGTCGGTATCCAAATTATTTAGTGAACATACTCACACAAAAGAAATATGAGAAACAAGAACAACCAACCATCATGTCAACTCAAAATTTTGAACAATCTTCCCAAACATCTATCTCCTCCACTTTAGAAGAAAATACAACATACATAACAAATATTGATGAGATAGATTATCAACCTCCACCTAATCCGAAAGAAATGGAAAGACTATGGAAAATGATATGAACTTGTAAAACTATTAGGATATACTAGAAAAGGGTGTGGAAAACATGAACAAGGTATTTGTATTCCTATCAAGCCTAATACACAAGAGACAAAAACTAGATTGTGCTATTATTTTTCTAAGATGACAAAAGCTACTCAACAACCATCTTTGAATGTCAACACTATTACATGTCAACCAAAACATAAAATCACCATCAAACATCCTAAATTTCTTAATATAAACTTAAATATATCATGGAATTATGTTGATAATGATGAAACTCTGAAATAAATGTTAGGAGTTTATGATAACGCATCCTCTACTACCCCCATGAAATGGGTTACTCATGCTATGATCATTACCAAGCAAAACAATAGTGATATCATTGAAGAATCTCATGAGTCTGAAGTTCCTAACTCTAATGAACTTCGTTCAGGAGATACAATTGATGTGCCAATGGACCTTGATGATAAAGAAAAAAAGTTATTAAAATTGGGAAGTGCCTTGATGATGAAAAACAAGAGGACACTACAACTTTACTTCATGATTTTCCTAAAAAAATTACTTGGAAATATTTTGATATGCCAGGAATTGATCCAAAAATTATGACACACAACATTGTTCTTGCTGAAAATGCTAAACCTATTTTCCAAAAGATACAAAAAACGCACCCTAACATAGCCTGGCATGTTAGATCAGAGCTTGAAAAACTCCTTGATGCAGGATTCATTCAATCTATTGATTATTCTCCTTGGATCTCAAACATTGTCATAGTTGCTAAACCCAATAATCGTATTAAGATATCTATGGATTTTTGTGACTTGAATAAAGCTTCTTTAAAAGACAACTTTCCACTTCCTAATATTGACATGATCGTGGATTCAACTATTGGACATGCTTTGTTGTCATTCATGGATGGATTTTCTGCTTATAATCAAATCCTTATTAATCCTCAAGATTAATACAAAACCACCTTTACAACTATTCAGGGAACATTTTGTTGGGTTGTGATGCCCTCTAGTTTAAAGAATTCCTGTGCAACTTATCAATAACCAATGACATTGATTTTTCATGATTACATCCACAAAATTTTGGAATATTATTTTGATGACATCCTTGCTAAATCCTTAACATGACAAGACTATGTAAATTTTCTTCAAAAAATCTTCGAATGAATATGTAAATAAAATATTTGATTAAATCCAAAAAAGTGTGTCTTTGGCATATATAGTGGTAAAATTTTGGGGTTTATCATATCTGACAAATGCATTGAGGTGGACACACAGAAAAATGATTCAATTATTAAACTGCCACCTCCTAGGAACATTTATTAATTGTGAACGTTACAAGGCCGAATTCAAGCTATCCATCATTTTGTTGCATCTTTAGCCAATCACACATTACCTCTCACAAATATTCTTAAGAAGGGTGTACATTTTGATTGGGATGAGGATTGTAAACAATATTTTGAGAGTTTAAAGGAATACCTTGCAACCCCACCTATTTTACAACCTGTTGTGCCAAACAAACTGTTTATCTTGTACATAGCCACATCAGCCCATGCTCTTGTAGCATTGTTGGCTCAACAAGATGATCACAGAAAAGAACATCATGTCTATTACATTAGTTGAACCTTAATTGATTATGAAACTCGATACTCACCAATGGAAAACAATGCTTAGCTCTTGTATTTGCTACTTGTAAATTGTGATATTATTTACTAAATGTTGAAATACAAGGCATAACAAAATTTGATCCCCTTAAGCATCTTTTTAACAAAACAGACCTTTTTGAATGCTTAGCTAAGTGGGTGATGTTATTAACTGAGTTTAACCTTAATTTTTTTTCACAAAAAGTAATCAAAGGACAAGCCTTAACTGATCACTTAGTTGATAATCCTTCTTCTCTCACTTTAATACCTAATCATGACTCCTTTCCTGATGAGAGTTTCTTGACCCTTGATATTAAAACATGAGAATTGTATTTCGAAGGATCTAAGTGTAGAATAGGTTTTGGTGCTAGAGTGGTATTGATTCCACCTGATGGAAAACCTATTCCTTTGTCCTATCAGTTAAATTTCCTATGTACAAAAAACACAACTGAGTATGAGGTATTAATCATGGGTTTGTGAGCTACTTTAACAATGGATTCTAAACATATCAAAACATTTGGTGATTCACAATTAGTTATCAAAACAATCAATTGGACATATCAAACTAGTATGACAAGTTATCAAAATACAAGGATCTTAAAATGAAAATTTTAGAGAAGTTTGAATCATTCACCATTGATAACATGCCACACAAAGACAATAGACATGTACACGCAATGGCAAGTGAAGCCTCTCTTATATTCCACATGATCCTTCAATAGACTTCAATTTTGTTATTCATCCCATCATGAAACCTTCGATTGATACTCGATTATAAGACATTTTAACAATAACTCAAGATGACTCATGCGAATGGTATGATACAATCTACCATTATTTAAAAGATGGTACTATTCCCCAAGCCCACAATGACAAACACTCAAAATTGTTTACGCAAACTAGCAGCTAAATATGTGATCCTCGCCAATGTATTGTATAGAGGGTCCTTTAATGGTCTCTTACTATGGTGTCTTAAGGATTCTAAAATCCCTATAGCACTTAAACAAGCTCATGTTGGTGCTTGTGGAGGTCATTTTGGAGGATGGCCACTAGTGCAAAAACTTATTCGTATGGGTTATTATTGGAGAGATATGGAGAAGAACTACTTCGCTTGTAACATTAAATGATGTCACAAATGTTAAGAACATAGTAATTTGATCCATGCTCCTGCTTCTAAGCTCCTTGCCCAAGTTCCCATTTGGTCATTTTCAGTATGGGGATTGGATCTTATTGGAAAAATTTCACCTCCCTCTTCTATTGGACATACATTTATCATAACCGCAACAAACTATTTCATGAAATGGATGGAAGTTATTCCTCTTCATTCTACAAATGTTGAAGTAATTTCTCATTTCATATTGGAACACATGATTGCTCACTTTGGACTTCCTTACACAATCATTTCAGATAATGGAACCCCATTTAAGAATAACGAAGTCAAGAAATTTCTTGAAACATTCAACATACAACATCAATTTTCCACACCATACTATCCACAATCCAATGGACAAGCTGAAAGTACTAATAAGATTCTAGAAAAAATCCTGAAGAAAACTATTAACAAACATCATAAGGACTAGCATACACAATTACATTATGTGCTTTGCACTTATTGAACAAGTGTTAGATTATCCACAGGAACTACACCCTATAACCTCATTTATGGCACTGATGTGATCATGCCCTTGGAGTTAGAAATTCCTACATTTCCAGTTTCTCTTCAAGACCTTATTGATAATGCCACTTATAAAGACCAACAATTGCACCAGCTTGAGATGCTTGATGAAAATCACATTAACGCTCTTGAGCATCTCCAAGCTTACACCAAACAATTACAACAAAAAAACAACACACATGTCATTCCTAGAACATTTCGTAAAGGTGATTTTGTTCTTTATGCAAATCAATGAAATGCCAATGCTGAAAATGAAGATAAAGATAAATTCAGCCCTAATTGGTTAGGACCTTACATAGTTGATACCAATTATGGGTCTGGTGCTTATGTCTTAATGGAGCTTGATAGAATACCCTTTAAGGAACCTATTAATGCTAGGAATTTTCATCAGTATTACCTCTAATCTCTTTGAATAGTATGATTGATAAAGTAGTGTTGACTAGAGTTATTTGATGTCATTCTACATAACTTTCACATTGCTTCATTGTTGACAACTAATCTTGTGTTTGTCTTGAACACTCTAAGGGTAATTATTTAAGTTACTTTTCTAATTACTTTAGGTTTCATACTATTCACCCTTTTTTTCTATTAAGATAGATCCTTATATGAGTTATAGGTGTATCTAATTAAACATATTCTTTAATCAACAATGTTGTATCTACAGTGAAACTGAAATAGATTTTACATTAGATCACAATAGTCATGTTAAATCATGAAGACATTAATTAAATACTTTTACCATGAATTATTTAGTTAATCACATTGCTATTTAACATTCAAACACATTAAGAAAAATTATGAAAACATCAAATACACACACACACACACACACACACACACACACACACACACACACACACACACACACACACACACACACACACACACACACACACACATATATATATATATATATATCTCAAAAATAAATTATATACATGTTACTATCATATAAAAAGTCACAATGGTCTGTGAGAACTAGACCCCTCGGGGTTTCATGCTCATGATCTATCCAATGGATGTCATGAGATGGTCATGTGTGATCATGACCATGAACTATCGAGTCTAAGTTCATACTCTAGACCCTATACTCGACCAACAGCCACAAGATGCTCCTTTTCCATTTGATCCCTCTCTAATCATACCTGTACTAGCTCTGCATGCAATCTCTCAACCTCTACTAAGGTCTGTGATGAGTTTCCTGCACTCTCAGCTCAATGGCATCATCTCCTCATGCTCTAATATGCTACTTGTAACCTCGCGAAAGGTCTAAGTGACTTTGGCAAGCCCTCCTCCATGCTCGGTGGGGTCATGTAGTCAGGATCCATCTCCTCCTCATCAATGGATGTAGACACTATGTCTATAGTAGCCTGACAATAGAACTCTCACCAATATATTATCACTCTTGCAAGATAGAAAAGTACGCAATTAGTACGCATAATCATCATATATATATATATATAACCTAAAATGCTAATATACATGCGTAAAATCAAAAACATCATCACCTATGTCTCCATATATCAACTTCATCCTCCTTGGGGGCATGGAGGACATGCTAGCCTCTCTATGACATTAGGTTCCAATATCTATTATCCCTACTATATGTGATTTGGTCTTGTAAGTGTGTGAGGACTCTCCATGCTCATAATAATCCTTAGTCACTACCTCATCACCCTCACTTAAGGGTGGCTCCTCCTCATAATACTCATCCTCATACTCCTCATCACCCTCATCCTCCTCTCCATCTTGGTCCTCATAGAGAGGATTGACCTCTAACTCATACTCATCATGAATAACATCAGTAAATATATCTGTTGGCCTATATTGCACATCCTTTGCTCTCTCCTTTGGCTCATCTCCCTCATCTGGTACTAGTCCTACATCACCTATAGGTACATCCATGGGAAACATAGGAGATGGTTGTTTCACTGATCACCACTCCTCATGCTCACTTGTGCTAGCAACATCATAAGTATCAACAACTAGTGGTTGACCATGATTTGAATCATCAAAATCAATCTCACGAACATGATCTATAGTAAGCTGAATAGTATCACCCGGCCTTCGGACACTCCAAACTGATTGCCTAATGAAGGGGTAGGCCCTTGGTGATGTCTGCACTCACCAATAATAGAAAGGTAATACAACATAGTCATGCCTCCTAGCTAGAAACCTATCCATCTGTACATCCTCCTTAGTTGTCTTTTGGGATTTGGCCACTGTAGAGTGAGTATATAAGGTCTCCATAGGATCTCGTCCTCCTCCAACCGATCAAATCTCACCCTCCAAAAATGTAAATCTCTGTACTACCACAAACGTCATAGAGGATAGCCGAATGCTCATGGATATCCTATAGCTATAGCACAAGGGAATTGGAGAGGCCTAGTGCATGTAATATGCTCAAGGAACTACACCTCTAGAAGCATGTAGGGCACCATATTGTCAATCTCTTGAAACAAAAATCTACCAAGATCATAAAATAAGTGTGCTAGGATGTAGTGGCCCCATGTATAGACCGTTGTGTGCTTGTACATCCCCTGAATCAAGTGTACCAATCCTCCATCTAAGTGTGCCACTCCTCAATTAGGATTGAGAAAAAGAGCTACTGTATGCATCATAATTCATCTAACAATAGGAGATCACAAATATAGAAGCATGGGAAGCTCGATTAGTGCTCTCACGTGCACATCATTAGTAGGTCCATCCAGGCAATACTGCATATCCACCTTCTCATGGAATGACCGATCCCCCCAAAAATATACCCACTCTCCCTAAACAGGAACTTAGAGAATATGGTGTACATCCTCGAGTGTGATGGTCAACTCCCTAGTAGGAAGATGAAAGGTACATGTATCAGCGTCCCAATGCTCATATAAGGCCATGAGCATGCCATCATTGTATCTCATGGGTGGCATTAGATATGCCCAATAGATACCTACTACTTGTAAATGATTTATCATTGCTATTGATAGAACTAGCACTAAATGTCTCAAAAAACTAATCTAACTTCCCCATAGCTGCTGTCGTGACTGGGCAGAGACCTATCCAAATCATCACAAAATGTTCTTAAAATTCATCTAATATCTTCCATTTTCACATATTTCATCATGCAAGTGTGCTTAGAAAGTGGATCTAGTGTTCTTATCTAAGTGCCCTAGACACTTTAGAACCCTTTTAGGACATTTCACAAAGAAACAAGACACTTTGCGAATAAGCGAGACACTTTGCGAACAAAAGGGACACTTTGCGAACAAATGGGACACTTTGAGGAAAAAAGGGAACACTTTACAAATTTTTTTCCAAGATCCTAAATTAACCTATCCATGTATTAAAAATCATTAAATTATTACAAAACCACAAGGTGAAAGTTGAAGAATTGACTCACCTCATAATACAACTCACCGCGTGCCACTTGCTCTCGAAGCCCATCTAATAGCGAAGGTGTGTAATCTTGTCTACTCGGCATCTTCTAATCTCACTTGTCACTCTCAAGCTACAAGAAGGTAAAATGCAATAGTAAGTGAAAAATTACTTTCTTCTACTTCTTTTAACCTATTTTCATCACTTTTACTCTCATGCATTAAATTAGGGTTATTTTCCCTTAAGAACTTTACTAAAGCATCTTTTCGTCAAAACAACATAATGAGAGCTAGGGAAATCCATTTTCGATGTCATTTGATGAATTGGAATCATGATTCTACACTCAACATCATCCATCATCTATCATTATATGGCATGGTACATGGAAATCTATGGTATGATGTTCTTTACTCAACATGGCTAGATTGCTACCTTGGTTCCACCTTCGTAAAGCAAGTTTAATCAAGGGGGGCATACATCTACCCTCAAATTGGATTCCTAGGAGTTAGATAAAAGGATTTTTGGACAATTAAAAAATGTATGTTGCAGGATGTGGTTCCTAATTTTGTGGTTTTGTAGATAACTACATTGGAGGCTTCATTCTCCCATATTTTGAACAAGTATCCTTTTATGTAATAAAGTGCACTATTTAGAATCCTTTAGCTTACATATGCACATAGAGTTATATGGAAGCTAAAGTGGAGGCTAAATGTGGTGTAGAAAATTAGACACTCTTGAGAAAACAGACAATTTCACACCTAATTAGACCTACTTTTGAGTACCCATTCATTATTTGTCCTTCAAAAACAACATTTATAGGCCCCTAAAACCCATTATTTTTTTTCTAGAGGCTTGTTTCACTTGAGAAATCACTTAAATCCCAACAAAGAGCATTCAATTCATCCATATCCCAAAAACTCACCTTTAAAAACCATTGGTGGGATCCATTCACCACCTTGGGTGAATGAGTCCCCTCTGGTGGGACCCATTCACCAAGGGTGGCCAATGAGTCCCTTTTGAGGGAAATTTCAATTTTGAGTAGGAATTCAATTAATTCAATTTATTTTTTTGGTGAATGTCAGCCTCTTAGGTCTAAATAATGGAAAAATTAGGTGTTCATGCTTATAATACTCATTTTAAGTCATTTTTCACATCCTTTAGTCATTTCAGAAAAGCATATTCTAAAGTCAAGTCTTCCACAACAAGTTGCATTAGCACAAGTTAAAGTTTTAGGGCAGCAAACTAGGGTTTTTGTAGGTCTTGAAGCTCAATTTTTGGATCAAGGCTCAACATTGCAAGGAGTTGATGATGGATTCTTATGGTGAATCATGGAGAAATCTAGGCTAAGGAGATGCATCTAGCCATCAAATCAAACCTAAAGACTTTTTTTCAAAGTGATTCCATCTTCCATTTCTTCTCTATCTTTAGATTAAGGTTTTACATTTCATTTACATTCTATTTTCATAACATTTCATCTCCATTTTTGATGTGTTGTAGGATTTCTAGGGTTGAAGTCTTGCATCATTCAAATCACATTTTCATATCTTGTTCTAGCACAATGGAATAAGGTTTCATCAGACTTCAGATCTTCCTATTCTTTAACACACTTAAGGCTAGGGTTTATGTATATTTTTATCCATTTAAGGTTTCATTACCCAACTAGGGGTTTGACCAAGGAAAAAACCCATTAGAAAAACAATTTTAAGCTATTTTGTAGGAATTTTCCAAGATCCAAAATCGAGTTTCCATTAGAAATTGTTGTATAGGTGTCAAGGTGTATAATAGAGATTTGAAATTATAGAAATTTGAAAATGGACTGATTCACCATGCACAATGAATGAGTCCCTCTTGAGGTGTCTTTTTGAGTTAGATGTAGATCTCGACACCCAGTTTGCAGAAAACAGTCTCGGGGCAGAAAAACCCTAACCTAGGACTGATTTTCCCAAGGTGGTTAATGAATCCTAGTCAGCTCAAAAATCAAATTTCTCAGATTTCCATATTGATTTCTAGTCCTCTTTAGCTTCTTAGGTGGACACATTCTGATATATAACTTTCTGTTTAGTTTCAATTGCATTTTTGTTCATTCTTTTAAGCTTTTTGCAAACATCACTGTGTTTTCAAACATTACATATTTCTTAGAGTTTTACATTCATAATCAGTTAATTACATTACTTAGTTGCATTTAGATCATCTCTTTTAGTCTTAATCACATCATACATACATTATATTGAGTGAACCACATTGATTTTTAGTGAGGTTTATCACTCTCATTTTATGTGAAACATCCTAACATTGCAAGAGTAGTTTATAAAGCTCATTCCCAAAAATCTATGGTTCAAAAAGGAAGGTTATTTTTCTCTCTAATTGATCACATCTTACTTTATCCTCTCATTTTCATTAGTCAATCCCTTATTATCCCTCACCAAATTTTGAATCTGAGCTTTGGTGAACTTGGCCACATTCACCTTTAGATCAACAGTCTCAATAGGGTATGTATCTCCTACTCTCTATACTAGAAGGTGACCATAGATATAATCATGATTATTGTTAAGGGGAGGCCTCTTTCTTGGTGGGTAAAGGGCTCAAATCTACAAAGTAGTTTTATTCTAGGGTTATACCTTGATCTAGTATATATCCTATCACTAGCCTCATCTATTAATTGCAAGGACTGATTTTCTCTTTTCAGGAAACTATCAAACACTATGGCTGAGTTGATGTCCCACCATGGAAGCAGCATGACCCTAGCCTCTTTTAATAGTGCTCTTCCTATTTTAGGAGTCATGTTATCTATTTCTTTATCACGTGACCTCATACTGGAGTTCTTTCAAGGCATCTGCTTCTTACTCAAGGTTGATTTCTATTAGTTTTTCCCTCATCATTCTACCTTTGTATTCATAAATGAACGATTTAAACTAAGAGGTTTGAACGAATGCATCATCTACAAAAAAAATTTAGCTAGAAAAATGTCACATCATTATAAAATTCATTAGAAGCTTCAAAGGTGATCACATTCATCTCTAGTGGTACTTCATACTAGGGAATAGTAGGGATGGTGATCTATGTAACCTCATTCTCTTCCTCAATGTCATGCTCAATAATAATAGGAGTATCAACTGAGAAGCTTACATCTAGAGTAGGCTATGGTGATAAATGACTTAAGGGTACCACATTATCAACTTGTTTCTTGAAACCATGATGTGAGAGCTAGAGGAAAAAATAATATATATCAATCTCATCTAACAAAACTCAGAACATTCTTTGTTTTTTCTCTCATTTCAAGTTCAATTTTCTCTTCACAAACCCTTGCTTCAACACACCAAAATAGAAAAAAAATCACAAACCACTTCTTGACCCTTCAAAACACCTCCAATCACCAAAATAACCTTGGGAATCATAGATTTAAATTACAAAACCTCATATTTAATCACTTTAATAGATTAAAAGTCACAATATTGTATCAAATATTAAAACCCTCATTCAAGCACAAATTTTCATCAAGCAAGCAAGGGTTTATTGAAACCAGTATGTCAAAACCTGAAGTAACCTTGAAAGTGCTTCACGCACCTTGGAATATTCCTACAAATAACCTCCAAACTTGTTTCCAACCTCAAATACTTTAGATTTATCAAAACCCTACATGTAGCCAACAATTTTCAACAAAAAACCCAATAAAATTTACTGATGATAGTCTAAGGATTCTTCAAAACTCATCAAAATATTCTACAAAATAAATTAAACCAATGGGAAATCATTCATAACCTCAAAATAGACCTTCATACAAGTTTTTATCAATTTCTAATGGTGAAAATGAAAGATATGCTTTTTTTATTGCTTGTTGCCCTATATAAATTTGAATCTACCTACTATTGATTGGTGTGGATGAGCACAACAACAGTTAAATAGAATATCACTATTCTGCTCTCCTAAAAGAGAAAGAATAACACATGGATATCTTAACTCCCAAGGTCTTTGTAATCGGTTCTCGACTGTGCTGATTTCACTCAATGGTTGATGTGAACTATAATGTTTAAGGGGCCTGGTGGTGTTGAGCTTGTGGATTGTTCTAAGATCAAGCATAAATTCAAACCTACTTTAACTAGGGTTTTTAAAGAAACAAAAAAAGATAGATCAAAGCTTTGGAACTAAAGAGAATAATAATTCATCCAACTTAACCAAACTTGTTACCTTTCAAGAAATTGCTAACTAAAACTAGAGAAAAAAATCAACTTGTGATTAACACATAGTTTCCTTCATTCACAGTGCTAACTTCAACAATAGATTGTAACTTACCATTTTAAACAAAACATAAAATAATATTTCATTCAATGAAATCTTCTCAAATCGAATAATTAACTGAAGATGAATACCATTCCAAAACAAAATATGAAGTAGATTTGAATCTGGTTGCTTCTACTGTTGGGGAAATAGATAAGAAACATTTACAACTCTGGCACAATCACTAGTGTACATAAAACTTATGTCTTCAGATTGTTTCCATCTATTCTAAGAGAACTAGAAGGATACATTACTACCTTATGTCGAATCTAACTCCTAATCTATTGCTACTCTTAAGTTTCTCTATTGCTACTGGTTTCTGAAAAATCTCCCTCTATCTCTATGTATTCTAAAAACTTCTACCCCCAACCCTCTTTTTCTTTCTTACAAAGAGGAAAAAAAATGCCATATATACAAAATGTACCAACAAACAATGCACTTTCCCCTGTTTTAGGCTTTATGAAATATTAGTTCATTACAGGAGGGTCGACCCTCAGATATTTTCAGAATGAAGTTAATTTTGCATTCAATTGCATCCTTCGTGTCCATGTCGGTGAAATATTGCTTCCAGGATGACCTCTAGATCTTTTACAACCATGGCATTTACATATGGTCCTCATTTCCACCTTCGAACTTCCATCATAATCACTTTGAATGCTCTAAAGCATTATCATTAATGCTGATCCCCCTTTTCCAGTAGCGATCCCAGCTGCCACTATGACTCACGATTTCTTCCTTCTTTTTGCTTGATTCTCGCTCCAGATCTTTCTGCAAGCTAGCCATCTCTGGAAGTAGCATCAGACTTTTTGTTAGATCTCCACACCAGTGTTCACCGAGTTGCTCCATCGGCTTGTTCATAGAGTAGATCCATGCCACACATATTCTTTTGATCGTCCTCACAAGGGTAGTCAATCAGTCAAACTACCCAGGGTTTGCCCTTAGTTCTCTCTGATTGGTTGAACACATGCCACATAAGATTCTCGGGTGGTCAAAAGTCATTCACACCAAATCACATGTTAGTGAGACACTAATTGTGTCTCCCTGATGCGATCATACCTCCTAACAGTTATTAGAAAGACATACGATGGTCGGAAATACTTCATGTCGAGCCCCCAGAGTCATATAGATATCCATAGTGGTCACCGAGACAATTGCTATTGGCCAGACATTAAGTCAAACTCAAGATCCTTCGACAAGCTCATTTCATCTTGGGGAGACCCTCCTGTCGGTGAGACATTACACTGAGTGTAAAAATTTCTTTGAGCTCATACTTCATTTTGGCAAGACTCTTCCTCTTCGGCCAAACCTTATGTCGAAGGCATAACCCTTCACTGGAATATTATTAGGTTGACAAGACCTTCCTATGTCGGTAGGACATCACATCGAGCGCCTCCTCTTTTGGCAAGACACCATCAAGTCGGCCAGACATCACAGTGGTTACCATTAGTCAAGCCAAAGGTTTTAAAACCATCGGCAATACCATCACTTGTCAGAGGGACATCATGTCGGGCTCCTCCATTCTCCCCGAGCTCATTCTATTTGGCGAGACCCTCCGTAGTCAGCTAAACCTTATTGTGAATACAAATATTTTCCCAACACCATTCCATTTCGGTAAGAGTCCACCTTGTTGGTGAGACTTCATGCCGATGTTATATCTCTCAGCGAGATCTCTCTGACGACATCCCCTTTTCACCGAGACTCTAATGGATCAGTGAGACCTTAAGCTGATATCATCTCATATCGGCGAGACTAGCTTCCTTCGTCGAGACATTACACCGAAGTCACGCCCTTTTTCTGAGAGCTCATTTCATTTTGGGGAGACTTTTCTTAGTCGGTGAGACCTTTTAGCAAGCTCAAAACTTTTGCCGAGACCCTTCAATGGTCAACATGACTTCTCTCAGAGGCCTTCACCTTTCCACGAGATTGCTTCCAATCGGCAAGACTTTACCCCTTCGGCCAGACATCACGTTGAACTTAAATATTTTGGAGAGACTCCCCGAGTCGACAGGACATCTCCCTAAGAGCACCACCTTATACCGAAGGCATCATCCTTTCGGTGAGACATCACTCAGTCGCCAAGACTTCATGCTGAACTTAAACCACTATGCCGATGCCACTTCACCTCAGCAAGAGTCCACCTTGTCGGTGAGACTTCACTCCAAAGCCACCTCTATCACCGAGACCTCACCTCTTTAGCTAGACCTTATGCCAAAGGTATAACCTTTCACTGAGACATCATGGGTTGGCAAGACCTTTCATTGAGCGCAAATCTTTCGGTGATGCTGACCTTGTGTGGAATCAGTCGGCGAGACTCTAGCATGTCGGGGAGACATACGAAAACCCACGACGAATAAAATTTCATAGCGACTAGTGGATCCGAAATGAATAACACACTGACAGTCGGAAAGACATCTGGAAGGTCTTGCCGACTCTTACCTTAGAGGAATTTTATGCTAAATTGGATTGAGGGATGCCTTCCAATAGAGCTCTTTGAAAAAAATCATCATGTGCATGATTTAATCCTACAAAACAAGGTCTCCATTAGTCCTCAGAAGCATATAAAATATATCATTTTTCACCATTCCACTTAATTTTCAACAAAAAGGAACCCAACTTTAACTGAGGCAGAACGAAATTCAGCAGAACAAAAACAAACTCAGGAGGAAAAACAAAAGAACTCCCAAGACCAAACTAGACAACTAAAGGCAAAGAAAAAAAAAGTAAAAAGAAAGAGGGGGACCCATTTTGTTCCAAAACAAAATGGAGGTGGTTATGCAAGGAATAACAAATGGTGACTCAGCTGGGAAAATGGTTTAACCATTTTCAAGGAACTAAAAGATTCAGGTATCCAGAACTCCTGGTTTATGAACATCACAACTCCAGTTGGGTTAGTTTTAACAACCAAGGTTGAGCTAGAATCTCAAATGTAATTCAACACTAGCTACCCCTGAATCTAAGTGTGTGCTCGATGATGCATCACTCTTTTATAAATTTTTCCTCATCTTTTGAACAAAAATGTGCAAGATTGAACTACATGAGTTGATTTCCTTTAGCTGTTGTGCAATGATATCCTGGGCATTGCTCTGCTTCCAATCAGGCATTCATAGCTCCGACAGAGATACCTCTAGTTTTCTCATAGCATTGCTCTACTGCTAGCCAGGCGTCCATAGCCCCGGTAGAGATACTGGAATCGCCCATTCATATTGAGTTTTCCTTTCCTTTTTTAGATAGTTCTCTTTTTTTTTCTTTTTCTCTTGGAGTTTCAGATATTTCATTCATTTTTTTCTCAATATGTCAAATGTCAGACATTTTTTCTGGGTTGAAAACTACCATGGACCTCATAACAACACTTGGGAGATTGGATTTTTCACTCAAATCTTACAACACTATCATCCTAGGACAAATATACCATTACAAGAGGAGATTATCTTGATGATTTGTGACAGATTCAAAGGTAACTAATGAAGATTGTTTACTTTGCACCTTATTTTCGAGACTTTCCACAACTCTTATTGATAATGAGCATAAAGCAAAGAATTTAGGACAAAATCACCCAATCAAAAAATTGGAAAATATCTAAACCACTTCTCTCCTAATAAGCAAAGTATACTTCAAATAACAACCCACCATTTCAAGATGGAAATAACAAAGAAACCCCAAAGAACAAACAAGACAGAAACCAAACAACAAAGGAAACACAGGGATAGAAAGAAAGGACAAAAAAAAACAACAAAACTATATACAAATAGAAAAACAAACAGACTATTCAGAGACAGAACAAAAAATTATTTACAAAGATTATTTACAAGCAGAAATGCAGGAAGTATTTACCAAACTTCATGACCCAAAATAATGTTTAAAAAACTATCCATTGACGGGCAATGGAACAGGTTCTCCCATTAGACTACTCAGCTGAAAAGCATTTTCTCCTAGGATCTTAGCGATTTGATAGGGACCTAACTAGAGCTTATCAAATTTTTGGTGACTGCCCTTCTTTTCACTAGCTTTATCCCATAGCAGCACAAGGTAAGATATTCTAAAAGCCTTGATTTTGGCTCTTTTGTCAAACCAACATTTGACAACAGCCTGGTGTCTAAAGAATTGCTGCAAGGTGACATCTCTCTGTTCTTCTAATTTCAACAAGGCAGCTAATCTTACCTCTATCCTATCATCACTAGAGTAAAATTTCTACATGATCTCAAAGATAAGTATTTGCAAATGAATAGGGAACACAGGCTCTTGGCCATACACTAGTTTAAATGGTGAAGTCTTTAAATCAACCTTGATCCTAGTTCTATATGCCCATAACGTGAATCTTAGCTGGGTATACCGGTCCCTAGGATTGTTTTCTAACAATTTTTTAATTACCCCTAAGAGATTCTTATTGGTTGACTTTTTGTTAGATCTCCACACCAGTGTTCACCGAGTTGCTCCATCGGCTTGTTCATAGAGTAGATCCATGCCACACATATTCTTTTGATCGTCCTCACAAGGGTAGTCAATCAGTCAAACTACCCAGGGTTTTCCCTTAGTTCTCTCTGATTGGTTGAACACATGCCACATAAGATTCTCGGGTGGTCAAAAGTCATTCACACCAAATCACATGTTAGTGAGACACTAATTGTGTCTCCCTGATGCGATCATACCTCCTAACAGTTATTAGAAAGACATACGATGGTCGGCAATACTTCATGTCGAGCCCCCAGAGTCATATAGATATCCATAGTGGTCACCGAGACAATTGCTATTGGCCAGACATTAAGTCAAACTCAAGATCCTTCGACAAGCTCATTTCATCTTGGGGAGACCCTCCTGTCGGTGAGACATTACACTGAGTGTAAAAATTTCTTTGAGCTCATACTTCATTTTGGCAAGACTCTTCCTCTTCGGCCAAACCTTATGTCGAAGGCATAACCCTTCACTGGAATATTATTAGGTTGACAAGACCTTCCTATGTCGGTAGGACATCACATCGAGCGCCTCCTCTTTTGGCAAGACACCATCAAGTCGGCCAGACATCATAGTGGGTACCATTAGTCAAGCCAAAGGTTTTAAAACCATCGGCAATACCATCACTTGTCAGAGGGACATCATGTCGGGCTCCTCCATTCTCCCCGAGCTCATTCTATTTGGCGAGACCCTCCGTAGTCAGCTAAACCTTATTGTGAATACAAATATTTTCCCAACACCATTCCATTTCGGTAAGAGTCCACCTTGTTGGTGAGACTTCATGCCGATGTTATAAATCTCAGCGAGATCTCTCTGACGACATCCCCTTTTCACCGAGACTCTAATGGATCGGTGAGACCTTAAGCTGATATCATCTCATATCGGCGAGACTAGCTTCCTTCGTCGAGACATTACACCGAAGTCACGCCCTTTTTCTGAGAGCTCGTTTCATTTTGGGGAGACTTTTCTTAGTCGGTGAGACCTTTTAGCAAGCTCAAAACTTTTGCCGAGACCCTTCAATGGTCAACATGACTTCTCTCAGAGGCCTTCACCTTTCCACACGATTGCTTCCAATCGGCAAGACTTTACCCCTTCGGCCAGACATCACGTTGAACTTAAATATTTTGGAGAGACTCCCCGAGTCGACAGGACATCTCCCTAAGAGCACCACCTTATACCGAAGGCATCATCCTTTCGGTGAGACATCACTCAGTCGCCAAGACTTCATGCTGAACTTAAACCACTATGCCGATGCCACTTCACCTCAGCAAGAGTCCACCTTGTCGGTGAGACTTCACTCCAAAGCCACCTCTATCACCGAGACCTCACCTCTTTAGCTAGACCTTATGCCAAAGGTATAACCTTTCACTGAGACATCATGGGTTGGCAAGACCTTTCATTGAGCGCAAATCTTTCGGTGATGCTGACCTTGTGTGGAATCAGTCGGCGAGACTCTAGCATGTCGGGGAGACATACGAAAACCCACGACGAATAAAATTTCATAGCGACTAGTGGATCCGAAATGAATAACACACTGACAGTCGGAAAGACATCTGGAAGGTCTTGCCGACTCTTACCTTAGAGGAATTTTATGCTAAATTGGATTGAGGGATGCCTTCCAATAGAGCTCTTTGAAAAAAATCATCATGTGCATGATTTAATCCTACAAAACAAGGTCTCCATTAGTCCTCAGAAGCATATAAAATATATCATTTTTCACCATTCCACTTAATTTTCAACAAAAAGGAACCCAACTTTAACTGAGGCAGAACGAAATTCAGCAGAACAAAAACAAACTCAGGAGGAAAAACAAAAGAACTCCCAAGACCAAACTAGACAACTAAAGGCAAAGAAAAAAAAAGTAAAAAGAAAGAGGGGGACCCATTTTGGTCCAAAACAAAATGGAGGTGGTTATGCAAGGAATAACAAATGGTGACTCAGCTGGGAAAATGGTTTAACCATTTTCAAGGAACTAAAAGATTCAGGTATCCAGAACTCCTGGTTTATGAACATCACAACTCCAGTTGGGTTAGTTTTAACAACCAAGGTTGAGCTAGAATCTCAAATGTAATTCAACACTAGCTACCCCTGAATCTAAGTGTGTGCTCGATGATGCATCACTCTTTTATAAATTTTTCCTCATCTTTTGAACAAAAATGTGCAAGATTGAACTACATGAGTTGATTTCCTTTAGCTGTTGTGCAATGATATCCTGGGCATTGCTCTGCTTCCAATCAGGCATTCATAGCTCCGACAGAGATACCTCTAGTTTTCTCATAGCATTGCTCTACTGCCAGCCAGGCATCCATAGCCCCGGTAGAGATACTGGAATCGCCCATTCATATTGAGTTTTCCTTTCCTTTTTTAGATAGTTCTCTTTTTTTTTCTTTTTCTCTTGGAGTTTCAGATATTTCATTCATTTTTTTCTCAATATGTCAAATGTCAGACATTTTTTCTGGGTTGAAAACTACCATGGACCTCATAACAACACTTGGGAGATTGGATTTTTCACTCAAATCTTACAACACTATCATCCTAGGACAAATATACCATTACAAGAGGAGATTATCTTGATGATTTGTGACAGATTCAAAGGTAACTAATGAAGATTGTTTACTTTGCACCTTATTTTCGAGACTTTCCACAACTCTTATTGATAATGAGCATAAAGCAAAGAATTTAGGACAAAATCACCCAATCAAAAAATTGGAAAATATCTAAACCACTTCTCTCCTAATAAGCAAAGTATACTTCAAATAACAACCCACCATTTCAAGATGGAAATAACAAAGAAACCCCAAAGAACAAACAAGACAGAAACCAAACAACAAAGGAAACACAGGGATAGAAAGAAAGGACAAAAAAAAACAACAAAACTATATACAAATAGAAAAACAAACAGACTATTCAGAGACAGAACAAAAAATTATTTACAAAGATTATTTACAAGCAGAAATGCAGGAAGTATTTACCAAACTTCATGACCCAAAATAATGTTTAAAAAACTATCCATTGACGGGCAATGGAACAGGTTCTCCCATTAGACTACTCAGCTGAAAAGCATTTTCTCCTAGGATCTTAGCGATTTGATAGGGACCTAACTAGAGCTTATCAAATTTTTGGTGACTGCCCTTCTTTTCACTAGCTTTATCCCATAGCAGCACAAGGTAAGATATTCTAAAAGCCTTGATTTTGGCTCTTTTGTCAAACCAACATTTGACAACAGCCTGGTGTCTAAAGAATTGCTGCAAGGTGACATCTCTCTGTTCTTCTAATTTCAACAAGGCAGCTAATCTTACCTCTATCCTATCATCACTAGAGTAAAATTTCTACATGATCTCAAAGATAAGTATTTGCAAATGAATAGGGAACACAGGCTCTTGGCCATACACTAGTTTAAATGGTGAAGTCTTTAAATCAACCTTGATCCTAGTTCTATCTGCCCATAACGTGAATCTTAGCTGGGTATGCCGGTCCCTAGGATTGTTTTCTAACAATTTTTTAATTACCCCTAAGAGATTCTTATTGGTTGACTCTACAACTCCATTTTCTTGTGGGTAATAGTTTGAAGAATAATTTAAGACAATTTTGTGATCATAAGCCCATGAAATGAACTCAGCAGAAGAAAAGGAAGAGCCATTGTTACATACCAATGCGAAGGGTACTCCAAACCTAGTTGTGATGCATTCGGTGAGGAACTTGATCACTACCTTTGTTGTACTGTTCTTACAAGGTATAGCCTTTGTCCATATCATGTAGTAATTAGTGGTAGTCAAAATAAATTTGTGTCCTGTAGAAGAATTTGGGTTAATTACCCCAATAAAGTCCAGCACCCATTGGGAAAATGGTCTTACCTCGTAAATAGGCTGTAATGACATGGTTGGGTGGCGTTCCTTTGATGCAGAAATCTAACATATATGACATGTTCTCACATGCTAATGGGCATCTTTGAACACACACAACCAATAGTAACCCAATCTGAGGATCTGATGTGCTAACGAATCTGTAGACCCATGACCTGTGCCATGTTTGCCATGAAATTCAGTACTTACATGCTTAGCCTCTTGCCGATCAAGGCATCGTAGGTACACCCCCTCAAAATTCTTCCTATACAGCAATCCTCCTTTGAGCATATAATGAGAGCTTTTCATTCTTAGCGCTCTCCTCTTAGTCGTATTCATTCCCTCTAGGCACTGATTGTTGAGCATGAAATAGATGATATCATCATACCAAGGGTCATTTGAAAAGGACTGAGTTGTGTATTGCTGGAAAATAACATTTCCACTAGCATTCGCCATGGATTTAGACAGGCTTGTACCTCTGACAAGTTTCATGGGGCATATCTCCAGATCAAACTCTTGTAGAATGGCCATCCATTTCCCTCTTTGTTCTCCTAGCTCGCTCTGCATAAGTAGAGACTTCACAGTAGCATCAGGAACTACAACAATAATTTGACTTCGGAGGATGTAATGTCTAAAATTCTTGACAACTCTGACCAATGCAAAAGCTTGTTTTTCAAGAGGTGGATATTTGTTTTCAGCATTCATGGATAGAGAGCTCATGAAGGCAATTGGCCTCTCCTCTCTCTCTTCTCTTCGTTGAGTTAGGAAAGCCACACACTAGTGTTCAGAGGAAAAAGAATAAATATAGAATGGCTTTAAGTAGTCAGGGCTAGTGAGAATGGGCACTTCCAAAATGGATCGCTTGACTTGTGAAAACACAGCCTTTGCCTCATTACTCCACTCTATTTTGGCATCTTTCTTCAGCATTTCATTTGATGGTTTAACAATTTCTACAAAGCTTGTGATGAAATTTCTCATGAAGTTAATATTTCCAAAGAAGGATCTCATCTCCTTCTTACTTCCTGGCATGGCTATCTTTAGAATGGACTCAACTCAGTCTGGATCAATCGATATTCCTCTTTTTGAGATTATGTGTCCCAAAAGCTTCCCTTCAGAAACCCCGAACACACACTTTTTAGGATTCAGGGAGACACCATACTGGATAAATCTTTCAAGAAATCTAGCCAAGTCTATAGCGTGGTTCAATCTATCTTTAGAGAACACTGTCAGGTCATCCATGTAGACGATGATGCATTTTCCAATCAGATCTTTGAATGCTACATCCATGGCACACTAAAAGGTTGCTCTGGCATTTATCAAACCAAATGGCATCCTTCTGTAAGCAAATGTTCCCCACTTAGTAGTGAAGGTTGTCTTCATTCTGTCTTCACAGTTAACCATCACCTGATTGTATCTAGAATAACCATCCAGGAAGGATATCATCTGAGACCCATTGATATTCTGCAAGACTTTGTCCGGTGAAGGGAGTGGGTAGTTATCCTTTTTTGAAGCTCTATTCAGATTCCTGAAATCCACACATAGCCTGATCTCTCCATTTTTCTTATGGACTGGAACTAGGTTGTCCACCCACATTGAGTGTTGTACAGGGAAGATTATTCTTGCAGAAAACAATTTCTAAACTTCTTTAAAGATCAATGGTTCAATGAGGGCATTAACAGGACATTGTTTCTACCGAAATGGCTTAGCTTCGGGCTTCAGAGGAATGGTATGAGTCATTACAGAAGCATCAAATGTTTTTAAATCCTCATACCCCCAGGTTATTGCAACAATTTTCTTCTTCAATGGCCTTAGTATATCTTTTCTAATTGCTTTAGGGCAAGCTTTCCCTATGTAAACATTCATTTTCGGGCCAAAATCAGCTAGGTTAACAGTTTGGTATTCACCCCCTTTATCTTCAGCTGATATCTTTTCTTGAGTCCTTGGGTCTGAATCAAAAATTCTTTCTAAGGCCACCATTCCCTTGGGAATGATATGACATTTTAAATTGAGGACCCCCTTTATATCACAATCTTCAGGGTTCCAATCTCCTTGATCCCTATTGGACTCATCAATGATTTTCCCTTCAAAAACATCTGAACTTGCTAGAAAAGCAAGGATATGTCGATCATCATCAAAGACTTGAAAGTTCTTGACATTATTAGGAATAACTGGGGTGGATATCAGTTCTACTAAGAGTCTTTTAAGTCTGGAGCCTTGCATGGGTTCCAGGGTACTTGCAGCAACAACTAATGAATCAACTATCTGATTCTCCTCTCTAGGGATTAAACTAATCCCAAAAGCATCAAAGTCTTCAATTAGTTTCCATACCTAATTTTTATAGGCTGCCAACCTTCTATTGTGACATGTATATTGGTTGCGCACTTGCTTGACAACTACTTCTTAATCCCCTTTAACTATCAAGGCAGTGACTTTCTTCTTATGTGTGAACATCAGCCCTTGAGCTAGAGCTTCATATTCTGCTACATTGTTAGTACATCCAAACTACAACCTATAAGAAGAAAAGAAAGTTTTCCCTTTTGGGCTGGTTAATTCAATCCCAACACCACAGCTTGTTTTGGACTTGGATCCATCAAACGTGAGGGTCCATAGTTGATCATGAGCTGGGGTTGATTCCTTTGAGGTTATTGTGGGCGTTTGGATAAGATGAGCCATAGGTGGGGGCTCTTGATCCTTTGCACTAATTATTGGCAAGAGGTGTTCAATAGGTTCCTCATAAATATGTTGGTCTGGTATTGTGACTGGGGTAAGTTCAATTTGAGAGGGAACTTCTTTTGAAGGTATCTTATCCTTGGTTAACATTATTGCTTCTTTGGCTTCAAACGAGAAGTGATCTGTAACGGTCTCAAGGTGACTTAGGCTAGTTTCCTCAGCTTGGGAAACATGATTTAAAATGTTGATGCAGGGTTGGCAAGTCAATTCCAAATGATTTTGGTAGTGTATCCTACACCAATTAGGGAGTAAAAGACTTTGAAAATTGATATCTTCCCCCAAGAACAATTGCTTCTACTGCAACTTCTTGATCAATGCCTGTTGATTTTCATTAGTCATAGAATCAAGAGAATTTTTTAATGATAATTCTTTGGTATCAAGAACTGAAAAGGTCAAAATTTCTTCTCTTTTATAGACCCCTATCTCAGTCTCAAAATAAGCTACCTCGTTAGGACAATCATATTCAGTGATGATATGCTTGAGGCGAGGTTCACTTTCAATCCTTATCTGCATAGGCACTCCCCTCCATGGTAGCCACATATGTGAAAAGTCGAGGGAGAGATATCCCCCTATACTTTTCATCAGATCTCTGCACAACAGCATACCATAAGTGTCGGGAATGTCTGCTACTTGAACATCTATGTTGGTTAAAATCCTAGGGTCAGACCCTACTTGAATGCGTATATTTCTCAATTCTCCAACTACATTAACCTCTATTTTATCAAGCAGGATGACCTTGTTTGTTTGGATAGGGTTCAATCCAAATTTCTTGCATACATAAAATGGCATAACATTGCCAGAAGCCCCTGAATCTAGCAAGAAATTATGTAGATTCTTCCCATAGATTCTTAAACTCAGAAGAAATGGTGGGGTACCTACCTTGCTTTTGTATGAAGCTGTGTTCATATCTATAGCAAGTGCCACCTTGTTTTTCCCTTTTGATTTATCAACTTGCTCCAAAGCTTTCAGCACTATCTCTCATTGGGCATGGCGCCACTTTAGGATGTCAAAGTATGATAAAGAGGTTTTCTGTCTCTGCAACTTTGAAACAATATCAAACTCTTTGTTATAACTTGCATTGTTTTTGACAACCCCAAGTGAATTACCTTTATTATGGAAGTCAGGTGGCCCTTTTGGTGGAGGAGGGTTGTTATCAGCACTTTGATTTGGAGGCACCATGTGATTCGGCGGTGTTGATGTACTGAACAGACCCTTATTCTAACTTCTTAGGAAGTGTACTCCCTTTGCCTGAAAAGCTTGGGCATCATATGAATCTTCCTCTGGTTCATTCTCATCTTGCCTTGGGAATGAAGGTTCCTCCTCAAAGAGGTCATAAGTCATTGTTGTATCTACCGAGCCACCTTCTTTGTTTGAATTCCCTTGGAAGGTTTGGGCATTTTCCTATGCCATCTTGACAACTTTCTCCATTTCAGGGCAGTTTACCTCAGAATAGGTTGCAATATCATGCAGCCTGCACCAGTTAATCATAAAATTAAGGTCAGCCACATTTGTAGTATGTGACCTTTCCTCATTAGCTTGATAATTATGATTAACTCCACCGTTATTTGGCCATGTATTCCATTGTCAATTTTTATTTGGCCCCTGGTTATATCCTCTATTTTGATTTTGATAACCTTGGTTAGGGGAGTTTTGGCCTTGATAACCCCTTTGGTTGTGATTGTAGCTGTTCTGATAATTACCCTGGTTGTTACTATTCTGATTAGGGTAATTACCTTGGTTTTGAGAGGGGTTTAATCTAAGCTGAGCCATGTCATTTGTGACTAGATACAGTGTTTTCTTTAAGGTCTCTACCTTGATTGTGATTTGACCTATCTTTTCACTTTCAACACTCTTAGCAACAGGTGGCTGATCACCATGATTTGGTGTTCCAGTTTGATTATGATGAATATGCAGACTATGATGAGCCTGTGATTGTTGAAAGAAGTTAGGAGCTCCATTGGAAAAGAATGGAATAGAAGATTGAGTCTACAACTTAGACATAGGTCCATAATGGGAAGGAGACATTCCTAGGATAGTATTGAATAAAGGGTCTGGGCTATGCATCTGATACCCCATTGAAGGAAAACCTCCTCCAAAACTTCCTTGTTGAGAACTAATTTGTTGTTGCAGCTTAATGGCTAGATGATAGACTTTAAACAGGGAATCAATATGTGCCTGTTGGTTAGTCCTTTGCAGGAATAAGCCAATCAGAGGGTCTATAACTCTAAAGTATGCTTGAATGGCACTATTGTCAACAACTAGATAGGGGTCCTGCAGTCTCCTATACATTCATTGAAACCTAGTATTAAACAAGGGAAAAGGCTCACCTGGCTCCTTCCTAATGGTAGAAAATTGGTGGAACAAAATGGTTGGATCCATGTAAATCCTAAATTGTTTGATAAAAGCATTATCCAGGTATGTCCAACTCAGAATAGAGCACTAAGGAAGATTTAGGTACCAGTTGTATGCCATATCCCCTAAGGAATAAGGGAACAACCTACAAACTACATCATGGTGAGCTATCTGAGCTCTGGTACAAATATCCTTAAAAGCTTGTATGTGCTCTTCAACACTCCTTGATTCGCCATGAATGTACTTGGGACAAAATTTCTCAGGATTCTTAGGCATATCATGAAAACCTCTAGGAATAGTCCCCAATGGAAAGGGATTATTCTAAAAAAATGCCATTAGTGGTGGTTGAGCTAGTTGTTGGATGGGTTGAACCAACTGTAATGCAAATTGAGATGAATTCGGTGGTGGATTGATAGGAATCCACTGGGGTATTGGTGAGAAGCCTAGTGGAGTGAGTGGAGCTGACAAGGGTGGTATGATGGTTGCCCCAGTCTTGTGAATCCTGTGTCTTGTTGGGGTCTTGAGTTCTATCAAAGGTGGTGGATTTTTAGTTGACTGAAGAACTCTATGGGACCTTTTTGGTGAGAAAAACCCAGTATTATCCAGTTTTCTCTTCTAGGCCCTCCTTCTAGCGCTAGTTTTTGTTGATTGGTGCGGATGAGCACAACAACAGTTAAACAAAATATCACTATTCTGCTCTCCTAAAAGAGAAAGAATAACACATGGATATCTTAACTCCTAAGGTCTTTGTAATTGGTTCTCAACTATGCTGATTTCACTCAATGGTTGATGTGAACTATAATGTTCGAGGGGCCTGCTGGTGTTGAGCTTGTGGATTGTTCTAAGATCAAGCATAAATTCAAACCTACTTTAATTGGGGTTAAATAAACAGGAAAAGATAGATCAAAGCTTTAGAATTGAAGAGAATAATAATTCATCCAACTTAACTAGACTTGTTACCTTTCAAGGAATTGCTAACTAAAACTGGTGAACAAAATCAACTTGTGATTAACACACAATTTCCTTCATTCACAGTGCTAACTTAAACAACAGATTGTAACTTACCATTTTAAACAAAATATAAAATAAGATTTCATTCATTGAAAGCTTCTCAAATCAAATAATTAACTGAAGATGAATACCATTATGAAACACAATATGAAGTAGATTTGAATCTGGTTGCTTCTACTGTTGGGGAAATAGATAAACAACATTTACAACTCTGGCACAATCACCAGTGTATAGAAAACCTATGTCTTCAGATTATTTCCATCTATTCTAAGAGAACCAGAAGGATACATTGCTGCCTTCTTTCGAATCTAACTCCTACTCTATTGCTACTCTTAAGTTTCTGTACTGCTACTAGTTTCTGAAAAATCTCCCTCTATCTCTATGTATTCTAAAAACTTCTACCCCCAACCATTTTTTTCTCTCTCTCTTACAAAGAGGCAAAATAATGCCATATATATAGAATGTACCAAAAAAGAATGTGTTGGCCCTTGTTTTAGGGTTTACGAAATATCAATTCATTACAGGAGGGTCGACCCTTAGATCTTTTCAAAATGAAGTTAATGTTGCAATTAATTGCATCCTCCGTGTCCAAGTCGGTGAAAGATTGCTTTGGGGATGACCTCTAGATCTTTTGCAACCATGACATTTACTTATGGCCCTCATGTCCAACTTCGAACTTCCATCAGAATCGCTTCGAATTCTCTAAAGAATTATCATTAATGTCAATCCCCCTTTGTGAGTAGCGATCCCAGATGTCACTGTGACTCACAATTTCTTCCTTCTTTCTACCTGATTCTCGCTCTAGATCTTTCTACAAGCTGACCATCTCTGGAAGCAGCATCTGAATTTTCGTTAGATCTCCACACCAGTGTTCATCGAGTTGCTCCATCAGCTCATTCACAGAGCAAATCCATGTTGCACACATTCTGTTGATCTTCCTCATAGGGGTAGTCAATCAGTCAAACTACCTAGGGTTCACCCTTAGTTCTCTCTGATTGGTTGAACACATGCCACATAAGATTCTTGGGTAGTCAAAATTCATTCACACCGAATCACATGTCAGTGAGACACTAATCATGTCTCCCTGATGCGATCATACCTCCTAGCAGCTATTGGCAAGACATATGATGGTCGGAAAGACTTCATGTCAAGCCCCTAGAGTCATATCGATATCCACTGTGGTCCCTGAGACAATCACTATTGGCCAGACATTATGTCAAACTCAAGATCCTTCGGTGATCTCATTTCATCTCGGGGAGACCCTCCTCTCGGTGAGACATTACACTAAGTGTAAAACTTTCTCCGAGCTCATACTTCATTTTGGCAAGATTCTTCCTCTTCAACCAGACCTTATGCCAAAGGCATAACCCTTCGCCGAAATATTATTGGGTCGGCAAGACCTTCTTGTGTTGGTAGGACATCACATCGAGTGCCTCCTCTTTTGGGGAGACACCATCGGGTCGGCCAGACATCACAGCGGGTTCCATTAGTCACGCCGAAGGTTTTAAAACCATCAGAAAGATGATCGCTTGTAAGTGGGACATCATGTCGAGCTCCTCCATTCTCCCCAAGCTCATTTTGTTTTAGCGAGACCTTTCATAATCGACAAGACCTTATGGCGAATACAAATATTTTCCCGACACCGCTCCATTTCAGCAAGAGTCCACCCTATCGGTGAGACTTCATGCCGATGTTATCTCTCTTGGTGAGATCTCTCTAATGACATCCCCTTTTCGCCGAGACTCCGACGGATCGGCGATACCTTATGCCAATATCATCTCATGTTGGCAAGACTAGCTTCCTTCGCTGAGACATTACATCGAAGTCATGCCCTTTCACCGAAAGCTCATTTTAGTTCAGGGAGACTTCGCTTAGTCGGTGAGACCTTTCATCGAGCTCAAAACTCTTGCAAAGACCTTTCATCAGTCGAAAGGACTTCTCTCTGAGGCCTTCATATTTCAATGAGACTGCTCCCAGTCGGCAAGACTTTACCCCTTCAGCCAGACATCATGTCAAACTTAAATCTTTCAGTGTGACTCCCTGAGTTAGTAGGACATCTCTCCAAGAGCACCACCTTATACTGAAGGCATCATCCTTTCGATGAGACATCACTCGGTCACCGGGACTTCATGTCAAACTTAAACCACTATGCCGATGCCACTTCACCTTGGCAAGAGTCCACCCTGTTGGTGAGACTTCACCCCAAACCCACCTCTGTTGCCGAGACCTCACCTCTTCGGCTAGACCTTATGTCAAAGGTACAACCTTTCACTGAGACATCATGGGTCAGCAAGACCTTTCATTGAACTCAAATCTTTCGGCGACGCTAACCTTGTGTGCAATCAGTTGACGATACTCTAGCATGTCGAGGAGACATATGAAAACCCACAGAAAATAAAATGTCATGGCGACCAGTGGATCCCAAATGAATAACACACTGCCAGTCGGCAAGACATTTGGAAGGTCTTGCTGACTCTTGCCTTAGAGTAATTTTATGCTAAATCAGATTGGGGGATGCCTTCCAATAGAGCTCTTTGAGAAAAATCATCATGCACATGATTTAATCCTAAAAAACAAGGTCTTCATTAGTCCTCAGAAGCATATAAAATATATCATTTTTCACCATTCCACTTAATTTTCAACAAAAGGAACCCAACTTTAACTGATGCAGAACCAAATCCAGTAGAACAAAAACAAACTCAAGAGGAATAACAAAAGAACTCCCAAGACCAAACCAGACAACAAAGGAAAAGAAAACAAAAGTAAAAAGAAAGAGGGGGACCCATTTTATTCCAGAACAAAATGGGGGTGGTTATGCAAGGCATAACACCTACTTGGAGTAAAATTGTCATAACTTCTTCATATCTTCATGAAATTCAAAACAATCAGTGGAATTTGAAAGAAGACTCATAGGTTTTTAACCTCCAATAACTTTTGTATAATAATATACCCATAAAATTCCATACAAGGCAAAGAAACAACAGAAAACATTTCATAAATAACAGAAAATTATGGTGTAACTAATGATTTTACATTCAACTCTTAACTATCACCCTAAAAATGATGGATGGATGGTATAAATAGATGTTACAAATTAATTTCAATATGTTTTAACCACATACAAATACCTTTTACATGACTTGACCCTTAATATTCCCTTATTTGCATTTTTGCAAGTTTGCTTTACAATTTTTTTGACAACTTTTTACACTTTTTGCAATATTTGAGAAATGGACTCAAATAAACTATATAAGACCTATAAAATAACTAATGTGGCCTCTTGGTCCTTATTAAAAAAAAATTAACAATAATAAATCAAAATCCTAATGTAGACCTCTTTTGACAACACTTTTTCATTTTTTGCAAATTGGGTACAATGACCTTACAACCTATCTAAAAATTCATCAAATGACTCAAACACCTTGTAATGATGTTGAAAGACCTTATTAAATGAACCCTAAGAATTCCTAAACTCTTATTTACATATTGGCCTCATGGATGCATATTTTTCATTAGGTGCTCTTGCACCATTCTCCTGGAGAAAAGAAAATTCAAGTCCTCTTGAAAGCTGGTCTGCTCCTTCATGGTCTTCTAGTTCTTTAGTAATTTTTCCTTAATATTGGCAATTATCCTTGGGTCTTTCTTCCTCTTCTTCTTATACCATCTCTTTTCTAGCAACATGTTAGTCTTCATGCTCCAAAAGTCCATTTCTTGTGCATATACCTCAGCAACATCATCTATATCTACATTCTCATCATTGGAGTACCATATGACAACATTTTCACCATAATCTCAACCTACATCATATTCTTGCAAACCTATATACACCTCATTAGCAAACAAATATGCAACATCTCTAATATGAACAACATCTTGAATATCAATACCAACTTTATCAAAAACATCATCTACCTTCTCTACGTGCTCATCAACAAATATTTCATTACCTGCTTGATCACTAACAACCATATCATTAATCTCAACATCAATATGTTCATCAACAAAAAAAGAGTTTTTTCCATATTCAAACATAATTTGAATATCATACATCTCATCTTGTAGCTTACTTTGCTCAACAAACTCTATCTCTACCTCATTTGTTGTTGTCCTTGCTTGTCTTTTCCTTCTTTGAATAATATTTTGTATGGGCCATTCAAACTTTTTTTTCATGGTTATGTGCCAAATTTTTGCTTGTCTGATCCACTGCTCCATCTTCATCATGGACTCTACATAAAAATCATTGAACTCTACTTCCCTTCTCCTCATCTCTTGCTTTAACTCAGCTATCTCTTTGTCAATCATCTCATGTCTCTTCCTTTCTTCCTATTCCTACAAATACCTTCTTAACACTTCCATATTATTGTCTACTCTCAAGCAACCTTCTTCTTGCTTCAACTTCTCTCAACTTTCTCTTCCTTCTCTAGGCAGCAACCAGGTTCTTCTCAACATACACAAACCACAACACACAAACACAAAACCACAAACTCCCTACCCAACACCTTCTATGCTTTGATACCGCTTTGATGCAAGAGCTAGAGGAAGAAAAAAACTTATCTCAATCTCATCTAACAAAACTTAGAACATTCTTTATTTTTTCTCTCATTTCAAGTTCACTTTTCTCTTCAAAAACCCATGCTTCAACACACCAAAACAAAAAAGAAAATAGAAACAACTTCTTGATCCTTCAAAACACCTCCTATCACCCAAATAACCCTAGGAAACATAGAGTTAAATTAAAAAACCTTAGATTCAATCACTTTTACAAATTGAAAGTCACAATATTGCATCAGATATTAAAACCCTCATTCAAGCACAAATTTCCATCAAGCAAGCAAGGGTTTATTGAAACTAGTCCTTCCAAGCCTCAAGTCACCTTGAAAGTGCTTCACACACCTTGGAATATTCCTGAAAATTACCTCCAAATTGATTTCCAACCTCAAATACTTTAGCTTTATAAAAACCCTACATGTAGCCAACAATTTTGAACCAAAAACCCAATAAAATTTACTAAGGACAGCCTAGGGCTTCTTCAAAACCCATCAAAATCTTCTCCAAAATCAATGAAACCAATATAAAATCATTCATAACCTCAAAAAATGCATTCACACAAGTTTTTACCAATTTCTAATGTTTAAAATGAAAGATATGCAATTTTTATTGCTTGCTGCCTTGTGCAAATCTGAATCTACCTACCTATAGTAAAATTGTCATAACTTCTTCATATCTTCATGAAATTCAAAAAAATAAGTAGAA
The DNA here is from genome assembly GCA_007258455.2 of Sequoia sempervirens. Lineage (NCBI taxonomy): Eukaryota > Viridiplantae > Streptophyta > Pinopsida > Cupressales > Cupressaceae > Sequoia > Sequoia sempervirens. The sequence continues at coordinate 419,405,513 of VDFB02000003.1, read as the reverse complement.
TGTTAAAGAATATTCATATTTATTTAACCTCAAATCATTTTTGTATCATAATCTTCCCATAAAATTCCATACGAGGAAAAGAAACAACATAAAATGTTTCAGAAATAACAAAATATCATGGTGAAACTTATTATTTTACATTCAATTCTTAACTAACATCCTTAAAATGATGGATGTATGGTATAAATAGATGTTAAAAATTAATTTCAATCATTTTCAACCACCTAAGATTACCTTTTACATGACTTGACCCTTAGTATTCCCTTATTTGCATTTTTGCAAGTTTGCATTACAATTTTTTTGACAACTTTTTATACTTTTTGTAATGGAATCAAATCAACTATATAATACCTATAACATGCCTAATTTGGACTATTGGGCCTTATTACAACAATAAATTAACAATACTAAATCAAAATCCTATTGTATACCTCTTTTGACAACATTTTTTCATTTTTTGCAAATTGGGTACGATGACCTTACAACCTATGTAAACATTCATCAAATGACTCAAACACATTGTAATGGTCTTGAAAGACCTTATTAAATGATCCCTAAGAGCTCCTAAACTCTTATTTACATATTAGCCTCATGGAGGCATATAGTCCATCAGGTGCTCCTGGACCAAACCATTATCTCTTCTTCTTTCAAAAGCTATGTGAGGTACATCCTTAGTCAATTCTTCTTCATGTAGGACAAATTTTTCAACCCTCTCCATAGGATCTTGTATTTCATGAAAATATTCTACATATAATGGATTATTGCTTCTCCTCCAGGCCTCTACCATAACTATTTTATTTTATGTATCCTTCCTCATCATTACTTGATTTTCATCACAATTTCTAATGACATCATCCACAAAGAACTCATGTTCATATATTTTCAATCTCAGTGGCATCTTGGAATCATGAATGAAGTGCTCATGTTCAAACTTCTCTCTCTTGTTTCCCAATGGCATGCCATAATAATCTATTTTTCTATTAATTGATTCATACCCTTGATTAATAGTAATGGTAAAATCACCAAAACAAAAGGTAGAAGGAATGAGAGATTTCCTTCCATAGCTCTTGAGGTGCATAAAGTCTAAAAAAGACAATTGTCTCACAATATCTAGGTATGCAACCCTATCTGGTACAGTCTTAGGCAATAAAAATGGGGCTACCTCAAATCCATATACTCTTATCACAATGCAATCTTCAAAGGAATACCAGTCCCCCCAATTATGGTTTATCCTTCCCTCAATGTGTTTTATCCTTCCCTCAGTTTGTTTTATCCTTTGGTATGAGGAACTTTTGTATCTTTGCAAACAAACTATAATCACATTTATGACCAAGAAGCTTATAAAAGTGTTTGATAAAATATTCTTCAAAATATAAATAGTGGGATCTCCAACATCTACTGTCCCATATGGATGTCCACATTTGGACTAGTCTATAATTCTCATCACTATCCAAATATTTAATTATTAATTCCTCCCCCCACATTCACATTTCTTTTCCTTCATATAGTATCATGTGCATAAGCAGTGAGTAATGTTTGAAGTTGATGGAATCACTGTTATTCTTAATGGCTGCAAGTTAGGTATTAGTGACCTCAGAAAAATATTTTGCATAATCATAAGGCCTAGCATCTTGGGTTTGGATGTCTATGGCTAAAACCATGGGAGCTATAGCCATCACAATAGAGGCATCAATTCCTAGGACTTGGCTAGTTGAATATTATATGTACTAGTAGCATTCTTCAAATGAGTCCACAAGAAATGAGGGTTTCTCATCACTAGAGAATCTTATAAGCTAGTTTCCTAGGCCCTTGGGTCTATGCAGAGGTAACTTCCACCTTTTATAGATTTTATCCATGGTCTAATACTCTTACCACAAGTCTCATATCCTCAATTTTCTTTTTCATGGTTGTGTCAAGTTGAAAACCATGCATATATAATCTTGTGTTATGATGATAAATTGTGAACCATCATGAGAATAGATTTCCCTCATTTTAGGGTTGTAGTTTTTAGCCAATACCTTAATCAATTCTATGTTTACAAACATAGTATACATGAAAATATTTTCCAAATTCATGTTCCAAGGATTTTAGATAGGTCTATGTCTATACTTCTTTCTATAATGATATATAAACAGATCATAGCCTCTCTACGAAGTCCACACATCTCCAATATTTTTATGTTTATCTTCCAACTTTTCACATGAAGGATTCAATTAAGCCTTTCTCCTAGATTTTGGTCTAGACCCAAGACATTGATCTATTAAGTCTTGGTTTAATGACCTAGTCTCTATTTTTTGCCTCTTTACTTTTGGTTTTTCTAGGGTTTTATCCATTTCAAGACCCTATTTCCACAATACTTCAAGAATTTTTTTTATAGAACTCATTTAGCTGAGCCAAGAACACTTAATTGAGCTAATTCCATGTTTTTTAAGCTACTTTCTTTCATCCAACTCTACCTACTTGATATTTAACAACAATTTGCAGTGATTTTGATTTCTTAGGAGTTAGATATATCAAGATTTGGCATGCTTGAACCAATTATGGTTCATAAATGAAGCTCGCTCCACCTTTCTAATCACTTACAATATTAATTGTAGTTATCTCCTCAATGTCTTTATTAGTCATGTCAACCAAGTAAGAAATCATTTCACCATTCCAAAGAGACCCTAACAAGATGTCTTTTTCTTTCTTCTATATCTTTGATAGGGTTTCAAAAATGTCAAAGAGATGTTTGATTTTTTCTCTTTGATCCCACAAAGTCTCTTCGATGGTTGCACCTCAATTTTTCCTTGTAATTTTTACATCACAATGTCAATGAGACTAGTGAACATTTCTTTTTGATAAAATTATGTCTCCTCGTGATACCCGTGTTCCTTCTTTCAACAGTGTTTCTTTGAATGACCTCTTTTGTGTCTTTAAAATGTCAAAGAGACCTCTAGTTATCTCCCTTCAATGTCCTATAGTCTCATTGACAGTACATGCTTGCAGTTGTGTTCCCATTGTTAGAAATTTGAAGATACTTTTGTTACTGGCCATTTAATTCCTTTGTGTCTCTTCAAAAATCTTGTTCTTACTTGTTCCTATGGTGTCAAAGAGACTTCTTCATTTCTTAGTCTAAGACACTGATGTCTCTTTGATATTTCCATTGTTCTCACTCAATCATTTTCTTCTAGTAATCCACTATTTATTTTATAGTAATCCCTTGATGTTCGAGAGAAGTTTTTCTATTTCCTGAATAAAAGATGATCATGTATCCTTTCAATATCTTGTTAGAGAGACAAGCTAATTTCTCACTCTGAAGCATCTAGGCCTCTTTGATATATTTCTCTTTAGACTATTGATGAGACATTTGAATAAGTCAATTCAAAGCACGAGTCTCTCATCAATATTTCCATCGACCTTTCATTGATCTTGTCGAAGAGACAATGGTGTAGCTTTCTTTGATATGGTATTGTCTTGGAGACATACCTTGTATTGCCAAGGAAGCTCCTTAAGAAGGGGAATTATTTCAAAGTGACAATTAGAGGCTTTATTTTAAGAGCTATATACATGAGGAAGTTTTATGTTTAATGTCAAATATATTAAAAAAAAAGGGCGATGGAGGCTTATGGTGGAAATGGGATGATAAATAAAATGGAGGCATGAAAAAAACAAGGTGGATTTTTTAGCTCCAACAGTGGCTCCAACTAGGGATTAATGAATGTGAGATCATTACAAGAATCTAGAAATGATCTCTAGGAGGTAGACCATGGGTGGATGTGATTGAATGGTATGGGGACGAGGGGTGGAAACCTAAAAATATTGTGCATGGAATATTAGATTTTTAAGAAAAGAATTGTTTCAAGATTGTCCATGCAATAGAAATTCTTGATCTTCTACTGACATATTTTGAAGATAATAAGAATTTTCATGACCTCCGCCTATCACAATAAATGGTCCTATCCAAATCTTCAAACTTCCTATGTTTCCCTTTATCTTGACACCTGGCATTCCATAACAGGACCATGTCATTCACTTCAAACTTTATATCTTTTTCCTTTTTGTCAAATAAGTATTTTGTTTGTGACTACATTTTTGTGTTACACTCAGCCAAGCTTCTAATCTCATCTAATTCTTCCAACTACTCCATTCTATCTTTCGTAGGTTTAGGGATATCCAAGTCTTCTTGGAGCAAAAACCTATATACTGGTAAAAGGTTTTACATGGGAATCCTTGCTTGTGTCCTATAAACCAATTCAAAGGGTGATTTTCCAGTTGACTTATGTGTTGTGATTCTATCTATGTAGACCGCCAACCTCAATTTGGAATCCCAAGCCTTTTTATTATTGTTTGACATCCTTTTAATTATCTTTAGGATTATTCTTGTTGCTTGATTTAGCCTACCCATTTTCTTGTGGGTGATATGGGGATGAATACAAATTTTTTATGTCATGTGTCTCATATAACCTCTTGAACTTTTCTAATCTAAAGCACATACCATTGTCTGTAATTATCCTTACAGGTGTTCCAAATATAGTGATGATATTCTCCATCAAGAAGTTTATCACAAATTTACTAGTGGCTTGCTTTGTAGGGATGGCTTCTATCCATTTTGTAAAATATTCAATCACTACTAGAATCCAGTTATGACCTCTAATAGACTTCTCTAGTATCTCTCCAATGAAATCAATCCCCCATTGATGAAATAAAGCTTCAACTTGCATTGGTCTAAATGGTAGTGATCCTTGACACACCATTTTTCTAGAAAACTTTTTACAAGCTTCACACTTTTGTACATAAGAAAAATAGTCATTGAAGACCCTAGGCTAATAGTATCCAGCTCTTAGGATTTTGTGGGAAGTGGTTTTGGCTAAAACATGTCCTCCATAGACTCGTTCATGCATCTCATTTAGAACATGACTTGCTTATGATTCATCTAAGCACAATAGACACATTCAATCTCTATTCTTCCAGTATAAGTCTCCATCCATAAAGACATACTTTGAGGCATGCAATTTTAAGGTTATTTTTTTAATTTCATTCAAGTCTTTAGGAAATTTCTAGTTCTTTAGATAATACATTATATTGGTGTACCATGGGGTATTCTCAATGCTTGAAATCATACCTTCTTCCTCCCTTATGTTATAGATTTGAGATGCCTCAAGATTGGATTCAACCATAAGCTTAGCTAACCCATGTCCTCTAACCAATTTGGTGATCTGGATTTCAATGTAAAACTCTTGAATCCTGTTAATCCATCTACACCTCCTCCCCATGAATTCAATTTGCACAAATACATCCTTAACTATAGCATTAGGGACATAGAAAATTATCTTTGCACCTACCAAATAAGGTCTGGAAGCTTTCACAACCTTGACAAGTGCATACACTTTCTTCTCTATGATGTCATACTTTAGTTCTGCTCCTTGAAAGGGTTTTCTAAAAAATGATATCGATTGCTCATATCCTTCATCATTTTTTTGTAGCATCACTATTGCAATAGTGGTAATATGTGCATGAGAAAATATGAAATGGTTTACTAAAGTCAAGGGATTTTAACACTGGGGCCTCCTTAATTTCTCTTTTTATAGATATGAATGCATCAATTGCTTTTGTTGTCCAATCAATATTGGCTCCTTTCTTCAACATTTTTGAAATAGGCTTGGCAATCTCAACAAAAATTGATATAAACCTCCTCACAAAGTTTATCTATCCAAAGAAAGACTTAATGGATTTTACTATCTTTAGAATGGGAATCTTGTCTATAGCCTCTACTCTCTCAATATCAATTCTTACTCAACCTTTGGATACTATGTGGCCCAATAATTTCCCATTTGTCACACCAAAATGGAACTTCTTAGCGTTCAAGGAAATACCATATTCTAGAGCTTTGAGGAAGATCTTTTCTAGATGCTTAATATGATCTTCATCTTTCTTAGAATATTTTGTGAGGTCATCTTAATATACTAGCATTATTGTATTAATTAGATTAGCAAAGGCGATGTTCATAGCTATTTGAAAGGTGGCACCAACATTTGTGAGGCCAAATGGAATTCTTACATATACATAAGTGCCCCAAGGTGTGGTAAAAATAATCTTATACTATTTTGATTCTTTCACTTTCACTTGGTTATACCCTAAAAATCCATCCATCACGAACAACTCACACCCTATTACCCTTTGTAGCATAGCTTCCATCTTTGGGAGTGGGTAATTGTCTTTAAGGGAGGAGAAATTCAAATTTGAAAAATCTACACACAACCTTATTGTACCATAGAAAAATGGATTTTTTGACATTTTTATGGTCATTTAGGTCTTTTCCTTGTGATGCTTGGCCTATTTTGCTTAGATTTAATGTTGCAATGTGACTTATACACTCACATTAGGTCTTGAATATTTAAATTATTAAGGATTCATGATGTCTTGTAAAAGTGTTGTGAAGTGTTGTAACACATTTCTACACTTTTCTAGACTCTTCTTATTATAATTCATCTAAATATTTTTTTTTTTATCCCTTACCAAGTCTTATTCTAAAGTGTTGTAAAGTCTTGTAAAAAACTTTCATGCTTTTCTAGACTTGTTATCACTAATTACACCTTTCTTATGCTTTATGCACTTACAAGTCATAATTAAGTGTCTTTTTGAATGTAAACCCAACAAAAATCATTAATTACAATTTAATCTTTGACACCCTCTTGCATGCCTTGAGCGGGACCCATTCTCCATGGGTGGTGAATGAGTATCTCTTGGCACAAAATTCAAAATGAATTCAAATTTATTTCGGATTTTTATTCATAAAGACTTTAGGTTGACTTGTGATGTTGCATTTTTGGGGAAATTAGGGCATAAGTGTGTATAAATATATGTTTTTCTCTCATTTTACCATCTCATAAATTCATTCAAACATGCACTCATCAAAAGCATTATTGCATTCAAGCATTTTTCATCATTCAATCAAGCAATTATCAAGCATTTTAAAGCAGCCATTCGCATATCTTCAAACATCAACAACAAGGGTTTGGTGAGTTTATGACACTTGCATGTTATTTCATTTCTTATTTTATTTCTTTATCAAGGGTTTGATTACCAAAGTGGGGTTTGACCAGGGAAAACCCCTATACTCCAACCCTTAACGAGTTTCCCCCTCTTTGCATGTGTGTTTGCAAGTCTTGTAGGAAGATTTTTCAAAGAGATAGGTATTGAAAATGTTAAGAAGGCATAGGAAAACTGAGAGGGGTGGAGTGAATCAGTTGTCACAAAAAATCAAAATTAAAACTCAACACTTATTAATTCCACAACCACACTATTCTATTATTAAGTTATAGCATGAAACACAAATAATAGAAAGCCAATCAACACAATGAACACCATATTGTTACATGGAAAACCCAATGAGGGAAAAACTGCATTGAGGGTTAACTCACAATATAAATGATTATAAACTGAATACAAAGGCTCACTGCCCAAAAGAGGACTCACTATCCAAATACAAAGGCTCACTGCCTATAGAAAGGATTGATTGTCCAATAGGGAGGCTCACTACCTTAAGGTGCAAAAGAGAACAAAATATCCACCGCGACAATTAAACCACATTCACAGAATTGTAGAAACCTTCAGCTAATTGCCTTCAACACACTAAAAAAATTTCTATCACAACTCACTCACACACACTTCTGCTCTTATGATTTGTGGCACACTTTTGTTAGTTTGCATCACACTATCATACAACTCTTCACAACTAGACTTACTTTTATAACATCCTTAACCTTAGACACATTCTCCAAGGTCAACCACAATACATCAGTTCATAAATTCAAATTAGGTTGACAACTCAACATTCCTGTAGTGGAGAGGAACAAGAGTGGACCAATAAAAATTTTTAACCAAGACCAAAAATAATATTCTTGAATGTTCTACATGCTTCATCAATTAAATTTTACTCTTCGAATGAAGTGTAAACACCAGGTCTGCCAAACGTAATGAAAACACAAAAGAAAATTGATGTACATGATTCCAATAAGAAGATGACATGCAAATGCACAAACATGCTTCCTTATGCATGAGAATAAATATTAGAACCTTCCAGATACATCCACAATAAAACAACAAGCTTCAATTACTAAATATTTTTCACCAGTCCATCCAGACTGAAGAAACTCACACTGAAATACTAAAACATGAATTCCAAATCATCAAACTTCAAACCTTTTTGTCAGAGAATAGAAGAGACCTTCACAAGACATATCCCAAATCTGTAAGATCTGAAATGAAATAGTAAAGAAATATAAGGCAAACATATTTCTCCTAGTCCACAAAAAAACCAACTTTGCCAAAACAGTTCACATACCGGTGAACGTAACTTTCACATACCATCAAACTAGAAGCTAAAACTCAGGAAATGTTACCATGAGATAACCATTACCAATCCTTCAGATCTTCACAAGCATTAGATCAACACAAGAGAAATGCGGAGCACATACCGAAGCACATTCTGAACACTTGCATCATTCTGATTTCACATCTTTGTTAATTTTCTCAAAAGCACTTGGAAACTCATCAAAACAAAACTTCTATAACATTATAAAGATAGATCCATGTACTCACAACATCTCAAAAACATCTCAACCATACATGTAAAATTTACAACATACTGAACTATGTTGAAATCAATGACAATATTAATGACAACACCACCAAACTAGCTCATACTTGCAAAAATATCCCCCTTTGTCATTTATGGAAACACTTGATGTGAAAACCATCAAAGATAAAAAAAAATTCACAATATCCAGGGAGAACACATTCTCTTCTTTTGCAACTATTTTTCACATGACTTTCTCTCCCCCTTTGGCATCAGTGGTAGAGATCAACAACTTTGATTACTCCCCCTTAGGATTACACTCATACTACAACAATGAAAACCTTTTCTACTCCCCTTGTAGAGTATACCCATCTATTAGTCTAGATAAATGAAGAATATGTGAATTAACTAGAATTGTGCACCTAGTTAGGAGGGCCAATGACCTCCGAACTCTCCCTAAGATGCTCAAAAGTATCCTTTAGAAGAGTCTTGGTAAATATGTCTACAATTTGTTCCTTTATAGTCACATACTCTAGTCTGACCTCATTCTCCAACACTTTTTCCCTTAGAAAGTGATACTTGATAGATATGTACTTCATTCTTGAATGCATAACTGGGTTCTTCAAATTTTTTATTGTTCTTGTGCTTTTTCACAGAAAATAGAAATAGGCTCATCACATATCACACCAATTTTTTTCATAGTTTGCTTCACCCACAAAACTTGTGTGCAATAGGATCATGTAGCAATATATTCTACCTCTGTAGTGGATAAAGAAACCAAGACTTGCTTTTTGATCAACCATAAAACTAATCTTCCACCAAGAAAGAAATCACCACCACTGGCACTCTTTTGATCATCTACACATCATTCCCAGTCAACATTTGTATAAGCACTCAAGGTGAAATCATCACTCTTAGGATACCATAGTCCATAATTTGGTGTTCCTTTAAGATACCTAAATATCCTTTTTAAAACTATAAGATGTGCTTCTCTAGGATCTTCTTGGAATCTAGCAACTAAACACACTACATGCATAATATCTAGTTTGGTAGCAGTAAGGTACAATAGTCCACCAATCATGGATCTGTATTTGTTCTGATCAATCTTAGCAGATTCATCATCCTTGCTCAATTTACATCCAATTACCATAGGGGTAGAAACCAGTTTGGAATCATCCATCCCAAATTTCTTTAACAGTTCTTTTACATGTTTGGATTGTGAAATGAATATCCCTTTATTAGTTTGATTCACATGTAGACCAAGGAAGAAATTAAATTCACCAATCATAGACATCTTGAATTGTTTTTGCATTTCTTCAGCAAACTTTTTACATGTTCCTTCATTTCCACCAAAAATGATATCATCAACATAAACAACTACAATCAACATATTATTACCTTGCACTTTGAAGTAGAGGTTTATGTTAGTAGAACCTTTGTTGAATGCTTTCTCTATCATATATATGTCCAGTCTTGCATACCAAGCTTTGGGAGATTGCTTCAATCCATACAATAATTTCTTCAACTTACAAACCATGTCTATTTTGTCAGATAACTGAAACCCTTTAGGTTTCTCCATGTACACTTCTTCCTCCAACTCACCATTAAAAAAAAAATGAATTAACATACATCTAATATACCTTGAAGTCCTTGTGGGAAGAAAATGCTAAAAACATTCTGATAGCTTCCATTTTGGCCACAAAGGAAAAAATTTCTTCAAAATATATACCTTCAACTTATGAATATCCTTTGCATACCAGTCTTTCCTTATTCCTTACAACTTCTCCATTTTCATTCAACTTGTTCTAGAATACCCATTTTGATCCAATCACATTTTTGTTCATAGGCCTAGGGACTATTTCCCATGTATGATTCTTTTCTATTTGCTACAATTCCTCTTTCATAGCTATCATCCAACTTTCATCTCCACATGCTTCTTTTACATATTTAGGTTCTATTTAGAGAGTAAACACAAATTTACCTCACCTACAACTTTGCTTCTTGTCTTGACACCTTCACTCTTGTCTCCAATTATCTAATCTTCTAGATGATTTTTCTATACATATTTAGGAGTCCTAGCAACAGGTTCTAGTTCATTCTCTTCTTCTTCTTCTTCCATTTGTTCTTCTTCTTATTTCTCTCCTTCTTCCTTCTCCTTATTTTCTTTAGGTACATTTCCATAGATAGGATCATCAAGTTCAACCTCACTTATCTCAATAGGTCTATGTATGCCTTTAAACATCAACTTTCACATTAGCACTTTCAATAATCTTCCTCAATATTTTATTAAAACATCTATATTCCTCGATGGTAGTAGAATATCCAAGAAATATTCCTTCATCACATCTAGCATCAAACTTACCAATATTTTTATCATCTCTTTTAATACAACATCTTCTTCCAAATACCTTAAAATATTTCATAGTAGGAGTCTTACTAGTCCATAACTTAAAAGAAGTCTTTGTGCTATTGTGTCTGATATGAAATCTATTAAGAATATAAACAATAGTATGTATTGCATCTCTCTAGTATACATCCTGTACATTTGATTCTTTCATCATGGTTCTAGCATCTTCCTATACAATCCTATTTTTTCTTTCAACTACTCCATTCTACTGAGGAGTTCTCAGAGCATAAAATTGTCTTGTTATGCCATGCTATTTAGAAAATGCATTAAATTCACCATAACTGAATTCTCCACCTCTATTAGATCTCAAACACTTGATTTTCAAATTTACTTCATTTTCTACTCTTTCTTTGAATACCTTAAACCTATCTAGAGCCTGATTCTTTTCTCTGAGAAAAGAAACCCATGTCATTTGAGTGTAATCAATAAGCAACATGAAATATATGTCACCATTTAGGCTTCCAGTCTTAGTCAGACCACAAAGATCAGTATGTACTAACTCCAACATTCAGATAGTAGAATGTTCTTTTCCCTTAAAGCTACATCTTGTCTATTTTCCTAATTGACAACTTCTACAAATAGCATTGGCAGGTCTTGTGATTCTAGGAAGCCCTCAAACAATCTCCTTTGCACTGATCTTGACCAAGTTATCAAAGTTCACATGTCCCATTCTCCAGTGCCATAACGAACTTTCACTAATTTGAGATACAAGACAATGACCGTCAACTCCCTTCAACTGATAGATGTTTCCATGAGTTCTTCTTCCAGCAACAATCATATCTCCATTTTTGGATCCTTTTATGATTTCATAAGTATTGTTCTAAAACACAAGCTTAAAACCATTGCTACACATCTAACCAACACTTAGAAGGTTGTGCCTCAAACTCTAGACATAATATACATCATTAGTACTATGTATTCCATCAAACCTAATCAAACCTTTTCCATAGATCTTAGCTCCCGAATCATCACCAAAAATAACTAAGCCACCATCATATTTCTCAAATTTAGTGAACTTACTCTTATCTCCAATCATTTGATTTGAACATCCACTATCAATTACCCAGTAGTCTCCATCTTGTCTTGCATGAAAAGTGATAACCAAAGTACCTTCCATCCTATTTTTGTTACTCTCCATATCCTTCTTTCTTACACATTTTCCAGGGTTAGTTGATACAAATTTACTTTCCAAAGCTAAGAATAAGCATTCATTATCATCAACCTCATTATCAGATTCATCATCAAAAATCCCTATTTCTTCCTTGACATAATACAATTTCTTATATTTCTTATCCTTCCTATCCTTATCCTTATAATCCTTATTCTTCTTATGTGCAACTCTATTCAAACATCTTGAAGCATAATGACCAATATTACCACAACTAAAGAATTTAAAGGGAAACATACCTTTATACTTTTCGGTAACTTTCTTCAACTTCCTGGTGAAGTTTGCTTCTAACTCATCAACACCATCACTATCTGGTTCATCTTCAATCTTCATTGCCTTAAATTCTATTTATGTCTTTTCTTCATCTTGTCATCTTTCTAGAACTTTCTCATCTCAAATGCTTGCAAGGTTCCGAACAAGTGTTCCAATGTGTACTTCTTCGGATCATACATCTCTTCAATCACCAAAATATTTCTGCTATAGCAATCTAGTAAGGTGATCAAGATCTTCTCAATTATATCTTCATCTGATAGTTTTCCAAATTGATTCCTAACTTCATTTGTAGTCAATGCAACCCTATGAAAGAAACATGTAAAGTCTTCACCTTCTTCCATTTTAGGTTCACAAATTTCCACTTTGCTACCAACTTCTTTGTTAGTTACACCCTTTCAATTCCTTCATACATGTCTTCCAACTTCTTTCATACCTCATATGCAGTATCCAAAGAAAGAAATTTAGCTCGCTCACTTTTAGACAATCCATTGCAAATAGCATACTTCACCTTTTCATTTTCTTCATAAGCAAAAATCTCATCTCCAGTAGTTAGACCACCAGACAAAGGTGTATACTTATTCTCAACTACCTTCTAGGGTTTCAAACCAAGAGAGATAATATATCCTTTCATCTACCCCTTCCAATCATTGTGGTCAGTTCCATTGAACATAGGGATTAGAAAACTTATGCGCCATTGGATCTTCCTTAAGTGGTTAAGCTCAATGACAAGGAAGCAAAGCTCTAATACCAATTGTTAAATAGGCATAGGATAACTGAGAAGGGGGTGGGTGAATTAGTTGTCACAAAAATTCAAACTTAAAACTCAACACTTATAAATTCCACAACCACACTATTCTATTATTAAGTTATAGCATGAAACACAAATAATAGAAAGCTAATCAACACAATGAACACCAAATTTTTACGTGGAAAACATAATGAGGGAAAAACCATCATGAGGGTTAACTCACAATAATTATATAAATGATTATAAATTGAATACAAAGGCTTAGTGCTAAGGGATCACTATTGAAAAGAGGACTCACTATCCAAATAAAAAGGTTCATTGCCTACAAAGAGGACTCACTGTCCAACAGGGAGGCACACTACCTACAAATACAAAAGAGATCAAAATATCTACCACAATAATTAAAGAACATCCACAAAATTATAGAAACATTCAGCTCACTATCTTCAACACACTAAAAAACTGTTGTCACAACTCACTCACACACACTTCTACTCTTATTAGTGGCACACTTTGGTCACTTTGCATCACACTATCATAAAACTCTTCACAACTCAACTTGCTTTTATACCATCCTTAACCTTAAAAATGTTCTCCAAGATCGGCCACAATACATTGTTTAATAAACTCAAATTAGGTTGGCAACTCAACATTCTTGCAGTGGAAAAGAATGAGTGGACCAATAAAAATATTTAACCAGGACAAAAAAAATATATTCTTTAATCTTGTACATGCTTCCTAAATTAAATTTTATTCTTTGAATGCAGTGTAAATACCAGGTCAACCAAACCTAATGAAAACACAAAAGAAAATTGATGTACATGCTTCCCAATAAGAAGATGACATGTGAACACCACAACATGATTCCTTATGCACGAGAATACATCTCAGAACCTTCCAGATACATCCACAGCAAAACAACAAGCTTCAATTATTGAATATCTTTCACCAGTCCATCTTGACTGAACAAACTCACATTGAAATACTAAAACATGAATTCTAGATCATCAAACTTCAAACCTCTTTGTTATAGCATAGAAAAGAACTTCACAAGACATATCTTAGATCTGCAAGATCTAAAATGAAACAGTGGAGGACTATGGATCAAAAATATTTATCCCAGTCCACAAAAAACCAACTTTTCCAAAACAATTCACATACCAGTGAATGTAACTTTCATGTACCATCAAACTAGAAGCTAAAACTTAGGAAATATTACCATGAGATCACCATTACCAATCCTTCAGATCCACGTAAGCATAAGATCAATATAGGAGAAATGCGGAGCACATACTGGAGAAGATTTTGAACACTTTCATCACTCTGATTTCACTTTGTTAATTTTCTCAAAAGCACCTTGAAATTCATCCAACCAACACTTCTATAACACTACAAAGATAGCTCCATGTACTCACAACATCTTAGTAGCATCTCAGCCATACATGTACAATCTACAACATAGTGAACTGTGTTGACATCAATGACAACATTAATGACAACACCACCAAACTAGCTCATACTTGCAATAGAAAAGTGGTCAAAAAGTCATCAAATCTATTCAAGTTAACAAAGACCTAATTCAATCTTGGGGACATCATTTAGCCTATTTTTTGTAGATTTGGATTCGTCAACCCGATAAGGAGACAAGTACAGATTTGGACCCATAGAGTTGACTTTAGAATTTGTAGATTTATGTAGGTGGAATAATTCACCATATATGGTTAATGAGTCCCACTGCCATGTTGGAGAAAGTGTTTTATGAAGTTTTCAGTTCTCGACACTCTGAAACCTATTTCAACAAAATTTACCAAAAGTAGGAATAATTCACCATTTGTGGCGAATGAGTCCCACTGATCATCAATAGTAATTTATGAAACATTCTAGAACCTTACAACATTAGCATTCTACCTCCAGGTGCACTCCATTCAGTTTCATTAAGTTTTTTTTCCATTTGCTTATGTTTCTAGTTTATTTTTGCATATCATATTGTGTTTTCAAACACTTCAAATTTCTTAGGTTTTGCATAAATAATCATTCTATCTCTTTAGGTTATTAAATTTAAATCATTTTATTTAGACATATTTTTATTGTACTTGCATTAGTTTGAGTGAAGCACCTAGATTTTGTTTGGGGTATATCTCTCTCCTTTAGGTGAAAAACCCTGATTGAGCAAGAGAGTCATAGCATCCTAAAACCCAAAAATCTATGATTCATTTTGGTGAACCTACATATTGAACATTTTCTTTATGATTTTCATTTCATTTTCATAGGGATTACCTTGCATCACTATTATATTAGGTTTTTTAATTATTTTTGTATACTTGGATTTACAACAATGCATTAGTGAATATCTCATATAGATTTCATTCTTGCACTTCAAAACATTAAAAATACTAAAATTATGCATTTGCATCCTAGTTTTGCATCAAAAAAGCATAACAATCACTTTAATTTTTTTGAAAAATCACAAAAAAAATTCACCCCTAGATTCATTCACCACCTTGGGCGAATCAGTCTAGTTCCCCTTTTTACAAAACAATTTCTATCATTTTCACATCTTTTGCATTTCTATTTTTGTAACTACATCTCTATCACTATTTTTAGATTCACTATTCTATTCAATTTCTTGCATTTGTTTACCTGCATTCATTTGCATCATGCCCTTTTCCTTTAATAAGTTTTGGATGTCTTTGAAATCCTTAGTTGACATGTCAAACTGTGCCTTTGGCTATGATCCTAATGACCTTGATCTTCCTCATGATTTTCCTCCTTGTGATGTTGACATCATTGGAGAAGAAGATGCTAGCATGAATAAGTTCTCAAATGAATGTTGTGGCAACCTTGAAGCCAACACGACCTTTTATCCATCCATGAAGTCACAAGACCTTCCTATAGTATCCCCTCATGATATGCTTGGATACTTACATCCTAAAAAAAATGATGGACCTAGTTCCCCTAACCAAGTAACTCCTCAACCATTATATGATAACAAAGTTACCAACACAACAACTAACCTTGAAGAAACTTATGGAAAAGGTTTTACTATCTTAAGCAAAGAAGGATGTGACACAACAACTAAACATGAAATTCACCAACTTTTAGAACAAAGACCAATATATGAAAATACAATAGGGTTAGGATATCAAGATCCTCCTCATGAAAACAAGCCTCCTTTTGAATATTGGAAACATCGAGATGATGGCATGGTGATCTTTGATTCCCCTCCTGACTTGATTTTCCTCCTTCCACATGAACAACCCTTACACGATTCCAATGAAAAGGATGCTAGGATCCCCATGGGTCCTCTTCCTCCTTCCATCCATGAAAAAGGTGAATCTAGTAAATGAAAAAGATGTTACAAATTGAAAAAAATAAAGTTTCCTCTCCATCCACCATTTCAATGTGAAAGGAAATTGCAAATTATTTTAAATAGAGGTCTTATACTCTTACCACCTTTGAATAGGTTGGTCATCTATCCTAAAGATTCTAATGTACAATATTGTAAATACCATTGTGTTCTTGGACATTGCAGTGATGAATTTCAGACATTGAAGGACATACTAAGCAAGTATCACTTCACTAATATTGACTATTATCCTATCATCCCATAGTACCCTATAACTAACCTCATCATGCAATAGTTGTAGAATTTTCCATTCTCACTATTGCTTGACCTTTCCCACCACTGATTTTCGCTCATTCTTTCCTTACACTCAGTGGAGGCATGAAGTTGCTAGCCTTGTCCTAGTAATGCATTTGTCCTTGTCCCTTAGCCATGCTGTTTACCCTCCCACTTATACTCATTGAGATTGGGAAGTGGATGACTTGTTTGATGAGTGACTTACATTTTCATTACTATCATTTTTACATTTTCCATTTTCTTTTCCTTTTCTTTTGTGTGATTACATGTACATAATGTGATCCCCCGTACTGTGTGTTTAATATTCTCTCTTTGTGCACTTCCTCTATTTGTACCTTCCTTCTTCTATATGTTGTACATTGATTTTGTTTTGTGTTTTCATTTTGGGAATGATGCAAAGAATTGAGATGCCCTATGTCTCTTCCATGTTGACCCAAATGGTCCCTTTTCCTTTTACTTTATATTTTCTTGTTTTTTCATTCTGGGGATGATGCAAGGCATTAAGACCGAAATATCTCCTTCATGTTGACCCAAAATATTTTTCTTTTCTTTCACCTTTTCATTTTATTTTCACTTGTGTTTTCCTTTTGGGAATGATGCAAATTGTTGAGACATCCTATGTCTCTTCCATGTTGACTCAAAATGGATTTTTATTTTTCTTTTATTTTTCCCTCTCTTTGTGTCATTCTTCCAGTTTTATATATTTGGGGAATGGTGACAATTCTAAGCTCTTTAATAAAAACATTGCAAAAAAGAACATACATACCCCAAATCCATAGATCCCTTATGTTTTTGATATGTTCCTTTTTGGGGGAAACCCCTCTTTCTTTTGTTCCTTTTCATTCGCGTGAAGTAGCCTTACTTGGAAACATATGACTTGGCATAGGGATTTTCCAAGTTGTCTCTCATGTCTTGTTTCTTTTTGCACTTTTCATTTGCTACTTTAAAGTAATTACTCATAGAAAGGTGTGTATCAATTCCTTTAAAGTGGGAGCATACATTGGAATTATTCATTTTCATTTTTTTTCTTGGTTCCTAAGTGCATCCTTGTTACTTCATATGATGCCTTTGTCACTTTGTGGATGACATTGGGTATGATGTCCTTCATAAGTGTGATCATCTTAGCATATTGCATTCCTCTTACTGGCCTAATGAGACACACTGCATCCCCTACGCTATGAATTTTTATTTTTTGATTGGTCCTCTCTTGGAGACATTAGACACAATGTTCCCTAAGTTAAATACCTCACATGAACTTAACAAGACTCCTTTAAACATCTTTTTCATTTTATATTTTGCATTTATATGGCCACCTTACATAACATAGCTTGCATACCTATTTGCATAGAAAGCTTTGCTTGTCTCATGAAGTACAAAATGACATTATCCTTTGTGGAACTTTATTAAAGTTATCAAGAGGTATAACTTTGATATGGTTGAGCGAGAATCCCATTTTGAGGAATGACTTTCCCCATAGCCACCTGTGTGTTTGTGAGTACAGACCAATCGAGCATATTTTTCTCACCCTTTGGGCCTTCTCACCCAGTAGATAGCCATCAATTCCATCACCCCAAAGTGAGTATGCAATTTCTTTTTTAGAAAAATAGCCTAGATCTGATCCACAACAAGCTGGACAAATGATCGAAGCTTGATCCAACTTTTCCTTTTTCTCTTTCATATGTGCATTCCTTTGTTCTTATGTTTATTTTTCCATCAGATCTTCATCTTGGGGGCTTCATCATTATTTTCTCATGTTGCTAGCATAAGTGCATTTGGATCCCTCTAGATTTAGGTGACTACTTTAGTGTGAGTTTGAAGCAAGTTCATACTGTCACTAAAGTGGGGGCTAAATATACCATAAAAAAATGGATATTTGGACATTTTTCATGGTCATTTAGGTCTTTTTCCTATGATTCTTGGCCTATTTTTCTTATATTTAATGTTGAAATGTGACTTATACATTCACATTAGATCTTGAATATATAAATTATTAAGGTTTTATGATGTCTTGTAAAGGTGTTGTGGTGTTGTAACACATTTCTACACATTTCTAGACTCTTCTTATTATAATTCAAAAATATTCCCTTTTTATCCCTTACCAAGTCTTATTCTAAAGTGTTGTAAAGTCTTGTAACAAAATTTCATGCTTTTCTGGACTTGTCATCATTAATTACACCTTTATTATGCTTTATTTGGCCCCTTTATGCACTTACAGGTCATAATTAAGTGTGTTTTTTAATGTAGACCTTACAAACATCATTAAATAAAACTTAATCCCTGACACCCACTTGCATGCCTTGAGTGGGACCTATTCGCCATGGGTGGGGAATGAATCCCTCTTAGCATAAAATTCAAAATAAATTCGAATTTCTTTTAGGCTTTTATTCATTAAGACCTTAGGTCGGCTGGTGATTTTTATTTTTGGTAAATTAGGGCATAAGTGTTTATAAATATATATATTTTTCTCTCATTTTACCATCTCACCAATTCATTCAAACATTCACTCATCAAAAGCATTATTGCATTCAATCATTCTTCATCATTTAATCAAGTAATTATCAAGCATCTTGGAGCAGCCATTGACATATCTTCAGACTTCAACACCAAGGGTTTTGTGATTTTATGACACTTTCATGTTATTTTTTCATCATTCCTTTCTTATTTCATTTCTTTAACAAGGATCTAATTACCAAAGTGGGGTTTGACCAAGGAAAACCCTATACTCTAACCTATAACCATTTTTCCCCTCTTTGCATGTGTGTTTGCAAGTTTTGTAGGAAGATTTTTCAAAGAGATGGGTGTTGAAAAGTGTTCAACAAGTCATTAAAGATATTCAAGTCAACAAAGACCTAATTCAATCTTGGAGACATCATTCAGCCTATTTTCGATAGATTTTGATTTGTCAACCCGATAAGGAGACAAGTACAAATATAGACCCACAAAGTTGTCTTCAAAATTTGTAGATTTTTGTAAGTGGAATGATTCACCATCAGTAGTGAAAGATTCCCACTTCCAAGATGAAGGAAATTTTTAATGAGGTTTTTAGTTCCCAGCACTTTGAAACCTATTTTTGCAGAATTTACCAGAAGTAGGACTAATTCACCATTTTTGGTGAATGATTCATAGTCGTCATTAATAGTAATTTCTAAAAAATTCTAGAACCTCCCAACTTCAAAAATTTTCCTCCAGGTGCACTCCATTTAGTTTCATTAAGTTATGTTTCCATTTTCTTATGTTTTTAGTTCATTTCTGCATATCACACTGTGTTTTCAAACAATTCATATTTCTTAGGTTTTGCATAAATAATCAATCTATCTATTTAGTTTATTACATTTAAATCATTTAATTTAGACATATTTCCATTGTACTTGAATTATTTTGAGTGAACCACCTAGATTTTGTTTGGGGTCTATCTCTCTCTCTTTTAGGCGAAAAACCCTAATTAAGCAAGAGAGTCATAGCATCCTAAAACCCAAAAATCCATGGTTCACTTATGACTTCATTCTTATTTTTGATAGGAACCAAGTTGGGAACCAAAGTAAAATGCCTAATGGGTTTAATGGTACCTCCTTCTCTAAGTTTTATAAGCTCTTCATGCATCTTGGGTTATAGGGTAGGATTTATTGGTCTTTATTTTTGTCTGAAGGGTTTTGCATCAGGCTTTAATGGAATCTCATGTTGAAATAGATCTTCTCTATATGGTTTAAGGTCATCATATGACTGCAAAAAAATGCTTATATTTCCTCAATAGTGTGATGAACATCTTTCTAATCATGGGGCTTATCTTCTTTCCAATGCACACCTTTTTTGCAGCCATTTTAGTCCCAAGATTAATCTCTTCAACATCCTCCCTCCTTATTGGTGTTTTCTTCATAATTTTTCAATCATTCCCATCAATCACCCTTCCTAATGGTACTAATCCTTTAGGAATATTGTTTTTTTTGAGATGTACTATTTCTTGGCCAAACACAGTTTGTTTGCCATCCACTTATTCAATAGATGCATTGAAATAAATTTCTTGGGCCTCATACTGATCAATACAGTGTAAGAATTTGATCAGATCCATGTCATCATTGAAGATCTGCCAATTGTAAATTTTGTCAGTAACTGCAGGTTTGGTCTTGAGTTCCACTTTTGAGATTCCTACCAAGGTAATTTCATCCTTTTACAAGGCCACATTTTCTAAGAATTCAGCCATTAAATTTTTTGATCTATCCACCCACTCAATGGAGAAGGCATCAAAGAGTTATATAGTATCCCACACTGCATTTTTGTATTGCTTCAATCTCCTAATTTTTATAGAATAATTTTCCCTCACTTATGAGATAGCTAATTTTGAATCCCCAAAAATGGTTAACACTTTGATCCCATGCATTGTGGAAATGCTTAAACCTAGTAATAATTCCTCATACTCTACTATGTTTTTTATGCACTCAAATGTCAGAAAAAAATGAGTATTTAAATATTTTTCCATTTGGTGAAATGAAAATAATCCCAGCTCCATCCCCCTCTCTACTGTAAGCTCCACCAAAATACATTTTCCATATGCCTTGTTCATTTCAAGAAACATCTCTAGAAGTTGGATTTCTGCTAAGCAATTTGGGGTTTGAATGCTCAATTCTAAAACTCCCAAGATCCACATCACAAAAGAAATTCTTTTGATTAGTGTCAAAGATATCATTGAAATTTTCTAATCTAGGTTCTCTATATAGCATGACTTCCCTTCCATTCACGGGTATTGTGGCATAAGCTAAATTTATCTAGACATTTCCACCCACTACTATAGTCCATTGCCTAGATAATAGCATTCCATAGTTAGGGGTAGTATCCACCACAATGATGTATGTTCTATATGTTTCCTCAGGGTATGATGCCAATTTCAATTCTACATCCCATATCACTGTAACTATTGAGACTGATCTATTATTTATACAAACCTAGATTGGAAAACAATTCGCTTTCCTAATACAAATGCTTTCAAACCACTTTTCTTCTCACAAAACCAATTTTGGCTTATTTTCCAACTTTTCACCTAGACACTCTTGTAGGTCTGTAGACCTTGATTTTTGAACCTAACTCACCTCAAACTCTCTCAACCAATAGAATCCTTATAGTTTTAGAGACCCATTAAAGCAAATTATAACATAGCTCAATATCTCAAGAAACTCCTTTGGAACATCAACTTCAAATCTTGTCTATTACGCTGACCTAGGCCACGAATTAGGCTAATTTTAGAGTCACCTCTCTAATATTGTAACTGACCTGAGAAACCAATGGAATAGCACTCACCAACCTCAATAACCATGGAATCCACCATTTTCTTGTAGAAACACACCTTCCCCAACACCTATTCATGAAACCCTTGTTTTAAGCTATTCATATGAGGGTTTATTGAAAAACAAACATCCAAACCTTACTAGTCCTTATCACTGACTCAAACACCTTTCACTAATCTTGTACATGCTTAAAATATCAATATATATCACTTTCCCTGAAGATTTCATCAAACCCTAAGACAAAACATCCATTTTCATGCTCTTTTCCACACAAATTCATCAAAGACAACAACTCAAACCCCACTAAACCTTTCTCCCATCAAAACAACTTCATCCTAGCATCTAAACCAACTCCATGGGACCCATTTCACTAGGCACAGGCCATATAGTTAGTGAAATGGTCCCTTAAAACAAGATTTTGTGTTACAAACCCTTAAACAGGGTATGCAGACCTGCTTTAAGAAATTTGCCTCTAGAATGCACAAAAATGAATGATAACTATTCAAAATAAATATAAAAGAAATTTAGGCTTGCTTCCCACACATTTCACTCCATAAAATATGGCAATCTTCCAATACGGAACCGTAAAGTCCAAAGAAACATAGATTTTGCAAAGGAAAACTATGAAATTTTATTGCTTGTTCTCAATGATCAACTTCACCAACCATTACTTCAAATTATCAATCCTTTTTAAATGATTTCCAACCAAATTCAATAGTTAGAACTACTTTTTGAATGCAAATGAGTGTTGGGTTTCCTCTTTACAACTTTACGCATTCTTATTGACAACTTTTAGCATTTTTTTGCATTATGTGGAATTTGACTCTCCTAATCACCTAGAACATTACAAATGGTCTATTTAGACCTTATTCATCCTAGAAACATGACCCCACACTAGAAAAATGATATTTGACTCACCTTGACCTCTTTTGTCAACATTGACATCTTCTTGCCATGTTTTACAACATTTATAATTCAAACCCATAAGACACCAAAGTTTGTCAATTACAACAAAATGGTCTCCATTGACCTTATTTAGACATAAAACAATCAACAAGTTTGACTCTAACACCTAGAATCAACTCTCCATGATACAAGTAAAGATAAAACATTTAAATTATTTGTGCTTCTACACCATAGACACCACCTAAAAAGGTTTCCATGTCTCTGGAAACTGATCTTCAATTGTTCCTCCTTTGAATGATCCATTTCTTTGACCTACAAAAGATATCTTGACTAGTACATTTTGAAAGCTTTCTCTATACTTACCATCCTTGAGTTCATGGCCAACTTGATGGGGCTTCCCTTGCTTTCTTAAACTTGTTCTGATCTCTCTTCCATCTTTGACCCATGTAGAACTTGTACTAACTACCCTTTGTCCTATTCACACAACATACTTATCTCCATGACTCTATCCTTTCCCTTCTACTTGTTCCACTCCTTCCTTTTCCTTGAATTTAGGCATCAAAATCCCTTTCCTCAAAGTATTTTCACTTTCAGACCTATACATTACTTGTTTATCAGTCTAAAGAGCCTTTTTCTCAACAAGGCTTGATTGTCCTTCAACTTTTGTAAGTACTATAGGTCACCACATTGTTCCAATCATAATTTTTTCAACCTTTCTCAACCCATCTTGCTTCATCATCAACAATTCACCATTAACCTTCTCTAGGCCAGTTTTCATCTTATTCTTCTCATTATTCTCCCCTTCCAACTGTGCATCAACCTTCAATACTTCTTTCATAATGTCTACAACCTTAGTCATGGCTACAACCTGATCATTCTTAACTTCCTCAATCTACATATACTCCTTATTACCCATCATGATTACCTTGGCTATCTTGATCTACTCTTTAGTTTCTTCTTGCAATGGAAGCAAAGTGAATGTGTTCCCCTCATGCTCAATCTGATATGTATTAGCCCATCCATCATACACAACATGTTTATCAAATTTCCATGGCTTTCCAAGCAAAAAAATACAACATTGCATTGGTATAACATCACAAAGTACCCTATCCTTGTACCTTCCAATCTGAAATTCAACTAAGGCCTACTCATTGACTAGAACTAATTGATCATCATTTAACCATGACACCTTATAGGGTGTTTGATGAATTAGTGGAGCCTGAATCTATCACTAACTTGCAAACTTTACCTTTTCTCTTGTAGGTGGTCTTGAAAATATTTCTCCTTTGTAATTGTTCTTTCTCCTTGGAGGCCTTCAAGAGTTTCCTTTGCAGCATCAAAGCTTCACCAAATTCTTGTCCACAATCAAAACTTCAAGAATTAACACTTTTACCTGCATCCTCTTGCACAATTTGAACCCTCTTTTCACCTCTTCTCTTATTCCCACCTCACGTAACACCAAACTTATCAGGACATTTAAAATATGGGTGACCAAACTCACCACAATTATAACACCTCCCTGAAAATGAATTATAACCACTTCCTTGAATAGTATTTCTTCTCCTAAAACTTGTTCTTCCACCTCTCCATCCACCTATAGACTCAACCACTTGCTCTTTACCTTTACCAACATCTCCTTGATCTTTATTTGACTGTTTTGGTGTAGAAAATGTACCTCTACCCCTAAAAGTACTACCTCTTCCTCTTGTTACCTTCTCTTGTCTCCTCTTCACTTTATATTTTTCCCTTATATCCATTTGAAAATAGTCTTCTATTGTTTTAGGTGTCATCAAACTTATTCCATCTTTTATATTATACCTTAGACCATTAACATATCTTTCCACTCTTTCTTCCCCATCTTCCTCATGTTTTTTTCTTATACTTAACCTATAGAACTCCTTAGTGTATGCTTGTATATCTAGATCCTTTTGCCTAATATTTTGAAGTCTTTTAAGAAATTGAACGTTGTAACCATTAGGAAGGAAGTTACTTTTGATTTTTTCCTTCATTCTCTCCCAAGAAGTGATCTTGTTCTTCCCCTTTTTCTACCTTTCTTCTTGCACAAAATTCCACCACAACAAAGCATATCCTAAGTAGTCGAGATTTCTGGATTTGATGAAAAAAATCACACATAGTTTAATCCAGAAATCTTGACTACTTATGATAATGGACTGTGGAAACATAATGTTATTGAAAGCATATCCTTTTAACTTGGTCTTAGCCTTCTTCACATTGTGTTCTTAATCTACCTCTTCACTTTCAAAATAATTCTCCATGGTTCCTATCCAATCCAAGAGCTCTTCACCATTTAGTTTACCCCCATACATAGGCAATTCCATTTTTCCATGTCCACCTTTCATAGCCTTCAAAAGATTCAACATCCTCACATCCTATGGAACCAACTCTTCCTCTTCACTAGAAGTTTCTTCCTCTTCAAAATCACTTTCATCCATGTCAACCCTAGCTTTAGACTTCAATGCAACTATCTCGCTCTTCAAGGCTTCCAATTTTGTAGCCTACAAATCAATCTTCCTATCTGTATAAGAGAAAATTTGCACCCCATGTGAAATTCCCCTTTTCTCCTTTGTCCACCTTAAAAAACCAATTTTGGAGGCTTAATTCCACCTAAGCCCACTACTTGAAACACACTTGGCACCTATCTTGAGCGTCGGTGGAGAAATTTATGTCAGATATGCTCGCGTAGTGTGTAGACATCCATGTGTCATGTAGATTTCTGCACGACATGCTTACATCCCTAATATATTCTCACATCTAGAGCCTATAGAGGCATTACACTGCCCATTGGGGGTTGATTTGTAACACCCTCCTTGGCCAACTGACTTGAATATGGTCATTTTCTTCAATGCCCTTCAAATTCACTCCTTCCACATGCATTTCAGCTTCTTCTGATCTTTGACCATCTTGTAGACATCTCTTCACCACTTTGGGACTTTATCCACAAGCTTCATCTCCTCAATCTGCAAACATGTTACACTTTACATCAGCAACATCAACACTTTGTCAATTCGGTAGAGCAAGTTTGGGACCACACCATCGTAGCAAAGGCTTGATTTCCTCTCATTTTCTCCCCAAAGTAGGCTTGAGTGCTCTTGGTGGAGGTGGTAAGCTTCCCTCTCCTCTCCTCTATCACTTGGTTGAGTAGCATAACACTATTTTGTAGTGGGGTATGTGCAGGATCATGATGGGCCAAAAAGTGGCAATATGATGGGTATGTGGCTGATGACTTTATTTTTACCCAAAATTGATGAAATGAAATTGGTTTTTAAAGGAGATTCTCAACTTTCCACCAATACAAATTATTCTTTAATTTGAATTTAATAAGTAATTATTATTCATTTTCCATTCAAATTATGACTAAAGTCCTGATTGATAGACTAATTGAGAAACATCTATAACTTTGAAAAGGTATCACATTTTTTGAATCCAAAACATGTGTCACATTCTATGCTTCACATACTATAGGATTAAAAAATGAAAAATTGAATTTCATGAAGTTTTGACCAAGTTAAGGTGGTTAGACATACAAGTTTTTTATATTTTTTAAAAGTTGTAATAAAAAATTCATAATTAATTATTTACTTGGAAAAAAATTACAAAAACTTATGCATCACATCGGGATATGAGTCCTCTACTTATATCTAAAATCTTATAAAAAAATATTATCATTTTATTGTGGTTAGGGTGGTCAGACAAACACCTACTTATTTTCCCCGAAATTTAAGTACCTGCATTGAAATTTCAATTTTTCACCAAATAGATTTCTTTTTTTTTTAAAACAAACCTAGTATTTTAGAAACTACATTCATTTTTCTACAGATTCTATTCTTATATATTTTTGAAATAATATAGATAACTTATTCAAGTTTTTATGTCAAGTTGCCTAACTCTAATTTTTTTGATTTTTTTGCTACTTAAGGGACTATTTTTTCCATTATGATTCTACACATACCCTGTGCTTTAAGTGTTGTATACTTCATTTCTACTTTTCTCTCTATCTATTTGGCTTTTTGTGGAGGTGCGAACACCAAAATGAGGTCTAACTTAGGTAGGACCCTATACAGCCCGAACAATTTCTCTCCCTCTTGTGTGCAGGTATTGAAGATACTCACAAGCTAGAAGCTTCATCATTCACACAATTGTAAGTATTCCCTTCCCTTCTTCTCCTTATCTTTATCTACTCTTTACTTTGCTTCAACTCTTCTACTTTATCGCATTCTGTTAGTTCTTAGTAATCTATTTGCTAACAACCATCTAAGCATTTTTTGTGATAAACTCATTCTCTAGTCTGTATGAGATTCCAGCATGTCTTAGATGCACCAGCATGCCATGTCGACATTCGTATTCTGCATTGACATCCTTTGGAAAAGAGCTTGTTAGTTTGTCTATAAATTCTCTGTGACCTGCTATTTCAGATTCTAAAACTTCTGCGTTGTTCCATTGAGGTAGTATAGGGTATTTTGCCTAATGAGGATCTCTAAATGAAGAGAAATCATGAGTAGCAAATCCCCCTATATTACACTATCAACAATGTTTCCCTTGGGAGGCATCTTGACTCCTCCAATTACACCTTTTTCCTTGCACAATCTTTCAACCTTCCTCTTTTCAACCTTCAACCTATCACTTTGAAATATCTACTAACTATGCTTTGATACCAATTGATAGCAACCTAGGTTGGAAAACAACTCACAAAACCAAATTTGGCTTATTTTCCAACCTTTCACCTAAACACTCTTGTAGGTCTCCAAACCTTGATTTTTGAACCTAACTCACCTCAAACTCTCTCAAACAATAGACTCCTTATAGTTTTAGAAACCCATTAAAGCAACTTATAACATGCCTCAATATCTCAAGCAACTCCTTTGGAACAACTTCAAATCTTGTCTACTACGCTGACCCAAGCCATGAATTAGGCCAATTTTACAAAGAGTCACCTCTCTAATCTTGCAATCAACCCAAGAAACCAATGGGTAGTACTCATGAACCTCTAAAACCACTAAATACACCATTTTTTGCAGAGACACACCTTCCCCAATGCCTATTCAAGAAACCCGTGTTTCAAGCTATTCATATGAGGGTTTATTGAAAACAAAACATCGAGACCTTACAGTCCTTATCATCAACTCAAATGCCTCTCACTAAGCCTACACATGCTTAAAATATCAAGATATACCACTTTCCCCAAATATTTAATCAAATGCTAAGTCAAAACCTCCATTTTCATGCTCTTTTCCACCCATATTCATCAAAGACAACTCAAACCCCACTAAACATTTTTCCCTTCATAAATCCTTCATCCTAGCATCTAAACCAACTCCATGGGACCCATTTCACTAGTCATAGGCCATACAGTCAGTGAAATGGTCCCTTGAAACATGATTTTATGCTATAAACCCTTAAACAAGTTATATAGACCCACTTTAAGAAATCTACCTCTAGAATGCACAAAAATGAATGATAACTATTCAAACAAAATCTAAAAGCATGATAGGCCTACTTCCCACACATTTCACTCCATGAAAGATCACAATATTCTAGTACAAAACCACTCAGTCCAAAAAAACATAATCTATTTTAAAAAACATAGATTTTGCAAAGGAAAACTATGAAATTTTATTGCTTCTTCTCAATGATCAACTTCACCAACCATCCCTTCAAGTTCTCAAGCCTTTTTAATGGTTTTCCCACCAACTTCAATAGTTAAAACTACTTTTTGAACTCAAATGACCTTTGGGTTTCCTCTTTACAACTTTATGCATTCTTATTGACAACTTTTAGCATTTTTTTTCATTATGTGCAATTTGACTCTCATAATCACCTAGAACGTTACAAATGGTCTATTCAGACTTTATTCATCCTAGAAACATGACCCTGCACTAGAAAAATGAAATTTGACCCACCTTGACCTCTTTTGTCAACATTGACAGCTTCTTGCCATGTTTTGCATCATTAATTTAGAAACATGACCCCACACCAGAAAAATGACATTTGACACACCTTGACCTCTTTTGTCAACATTGACAACTTCTTGCCATGTTTTGCAACATTTACAATTCAGACCCACAAGACACCAACGTTTGTCAGTTATAACAAAATGGTCTCCATTGACCTTATTTAGACATCAAACACTCAAAAAAATTTACTCTAACACCTATAATCAACTCTCCATGAGACAACTAAAGAGAAAACATTGAAATGATTGGTGCTTCTAGACCAGTTATCCATGGCATAACACTTCCCAAAGGTAGTGTTCACCCAAAAAGCTAATTCCTTGATGACAACCAAAGGCATGATATTGTTTGTTGCCCCTGAGTCAATCATGCAATTTTTTACCAACTTGTTATTGATCACTAACGTGGTGTAAAATGGATTCACCTAGGAAGGGTTTTTTGTAAGGGTCTCTCCCAAATAGACCTCTAGTGCCTTTGTAGCTTCCTGCTCAATGACATTGATCTCTTTGTTCTAACCTTTCTATTTGTGAGATGCATTGGCAATCAATTTGAGGCTTGTGTCTCTAAATTCATCTACTTTCATCATCTCCATCAAGGGACTGTCATATTTATTTGAGTTAGTGCTTGAACAATATTAAATGAAGGGGCAGTCATCCCTTGTTATGTTTTCTCTATTTTAGTAACCCTTTTCCCTTTAATTTTAACTTTGTTATCATTTAGTGTTTTCTCAGACTCAATATTTGCAGTCTCTTTTTGAACAATCTTATGAGGCCTCTTTCCTTCACCCTTCTTTTGATTAGATGAGACATTCCCCTTATTCTTTTGTTCCTTTATAAACATACCTCTAGGTTTTCCCTAGTCTACATCTGCGGGTTTACTTCTTAGGTTGTACTTATTTCTTTTTGCTTCAACCATATATTTTGCTATGATGGCACTTTTTCCTCTTTGTTGGGTGTTCTCAATTGAAACTATGGTGTTGTATTGTATGTGTAGGTTGCTTCTTTTTTATTTTCTTCTAAGTTAGAACACTTCTTGCTCCATATTAACATTGTATTTCTAATTGTTGACATCATATTCATAGACATCCTCAAAGGATGAGTATACCTCATTGGTCTGATGGGACCCCCATCTTAACATGTTCAAGGTTTGGCCATCTCTATCTTGTTCTTGTGACCACTCATCTTCTTGGAAACTTTGAGCCACTACATAGTGTTCTAGGGCATGGGGTCTGTGACATGGTGGACATCATGGTATAGTATCCATTGCATTTGCTCCATGTTTCTTTAAAATATCTGGTGTATATTTCCAATTTGGCTTACCCACTGGTAACCCATCCTTCCAAGTGGTGTTTTAGGGAATGACATGCAATCTTGTCCTTTCATTCCTATACTGATTTTCTTGTCTATTTTGGTGATTGTTAGGATTTTGTGGGATCCTAAGATTATCTCTTTTTTCAATCATTTTGGAAACTTTCCTATTCTTTTCAATGGTTATGGCCACTTTTTTTGCATCGGTCAAACTTCTAGGACATCTATTTATGAGTTCATACCCTATTTTAGGATCAAATTCTTTCAAATAGATGCTTAAAACTACTGAGTTAGCTAATTTAGATCCATGTGGTATCTTGTTATTGATCTTGGAAAATCTCTGATTAAAGTAAAAACCAAATTCATTCTAATATTTTTGAATGCCTATTAACTCATGTAAGGAAAATTTAGGAGCACATTGATTCCCATATTTCTCTGGGAATTGATCTTTGAAGTCTTCTGCAGAGGTAATTAAGGCATCTGGTAAGCTATTGAACTATTCCCTTACTTCTTTATTCAAGGACATCATGAGTAGCATCACAAGAACATATTCATGTTCCATGCCTAATTCTTCAACAAAAGCATTGAAGTTTCTTCTGTGTTCATTTTTTGTATTTGCATTGATCCCTGTGAATTTGGGGACAATATTTCTCAAGTTTCTATCAATGAGGTTCAAGTATACTAGATATTTTGCTGAGTAAAATTGTTTGCTCATACTTGTAAGGCTCTATGGATAAGGATTCTGATGTGGTGGATCAAGGTAATATTGGAATCCATCTTGAGGTTGATATACATTTTGTTATGAATTTTGGTGTGAATATACATTTTACTGTGGCACATGGTGTTGATGGTGTGGAACATATTGTTGTCCTAGTGGTGGGTAAGACTGTTGGATGTTACTAGTATTTTTTGATTGTGAATTTTGTGGTGGCACATTATGTTGCATATTTTTTTTTGGTTTTCCAACTCTATTGTAAGGTGATTTTGAAGTACCTAGAGCACCTGTATTTTGAGATGATCCATTTGGATTAATGTTACCCCATTAATTATGGGGAGGGACATATTTTGGTTGTTTTTTTGGATGGAAAGTAATTTGGGACATTTGGATATTCATCTGGGACATTTGTTTCTTAAATTATTCTTTTTTTTTTATCAACTTCTTCCTTCTCCTAATTTCCTCCTTCTATCTTTCCAAATGTTCTTCCAATTCTTGAGTGGCCATTTCATCATAATTCTCAACAAGGGTAGAGTGATCAATGAATCCATACTAGGTTTCTTCCCCTTTTTTTAATGACATCATGTGGTCTTTACTCATTTTTTCTTTGAATTTTTTCTTCATCAAATCAGGTGAAAAAATCCTTCATTTTCTGAGGGTATTCCTTAAAGCAGAAAATAAGATGACCAGTGTTTTATTGTTCCAATGGGGTATGTGGATCTCTACATAGATCATCATTATGGTATTCTGATTCATGCAATGAATTAAAGCTATTTTTCAATGTAGGAGATTGTTCCAAGATATTTTCTTGATCGATGAATGTAGTGTCTGGTTGTTTAGATGTTGTTATCTCTTTAGAAATATAAGCTTTTGGGAGAGAAGAATCACCTATCTTTGCCCATTTTCTCTGATTCTTCTTTGGACTTTCTTTGTGCAGAGATCTCCTACCATTCATTTAGTAGGATGCCTTGATGCTTTGAACCCTATGGTTTTATCTTCTTGATGTGTACTTTAATTTGTCAGTCAAGCATTCATTCTAACAAACTTTTGATAGAGTTGCCACTCACTTCTATGAAAAGTGAGAAAATTTTATAACTTCTTAAGATTTGTTTCTAGTGGAGTCTTTTGGTGTTTTTATATAGTGTGATGGTTTTAAATGAATCTATTGTGACCTGTTATAGGGTGTGGGACTGCTAAGTTGTTACCTAGTGTACTCACCAATCTATTAAGTGTGTGACTCAAATGGGGAATGCAAATGACACAATTATGAACCTCTGGTTGAAGATCAGTTTTGAAACTTTATTGAATCTTTAAATAGATAGGTTGGAACTGAATCTTTCTTCCAAGTTTCCCCAAAATAATCACCAATCTATTAGGTCTCAAAAACATAGGCTTTGAACCTTAAGAGGGTACCAATCTCTTAATACATTTTTGTCTAACGAACAACGAAAACATGATTGATCACCCCCTGCTCTTAAGGCTCTGCTAAACCTAGGCAAGTGTACCTGAGAAAGAAGGTAGATTTGAAGGTTTGAATATGATATCTAATTTAGGAAATATACTCACAATGGCATGTGGGGGTGAAGTAGATGCAAGGATAATTACTATTTCCTATTGTAGATGTTTCAAGAATCAAATGTGTGAGTAAAGTTTCTATAAAGTTGTTCTAAAGTTGACCAGTGACTAATCTATTGGGTGAATGAATTCAAGAGGTGGATGGTGATGATGGAGATGGATTTGTAGGATAGGTGGATCTACTTCTTAGCTTAAATCTAACCTTTTTGGTGATTGGAATGTTCTCACCTGGTACAAATGTGTAGGTTAGTCAGCTATTGTACTCTTCTTTATAAATCCTAGTGTTATTCTCCCAAATTACTATGATATCATGAAAGGATTTTTAATTCTTAGCCCGAGGGAAACCAATTAGGATAACCATTTTAAAAGGGTTTTAATCCTTGGCAGGAACCAATTAAAATTAATTACTTCAAAGTATTTTTAATTCACTCCAACCATAACCCAATCAAGAAAACCACACAGCAATGAAAAATGTTTCTTGACAATTTTTTAAAATTTGAATAACTTAGGAGAACCACTTTGGAGACAAGACATAAACTTATAAGAATGAATATTAACACAAAAAATAAACACTAGAAATAGATCACCAATTATGAATAGTCTTCTCCATCATATTGCTTCAAAAGATATACATTAATAACACAAATTTCTAAAATATGGAAATGGATGGATGAAATATGTTGTACTAATGTAACCTATCTACTACTATTGATGATGATGCTAGTGATGATAAAAAATAGGGCATTAGTTTCCCTTTTTATATGGGAAGAAACAAGCTACAAACCCATTACAAAAATGTATGTCGTTTGATAACTAAAATTTGATTAAGACAAACATAAAATTGAGTAGTTTTTCATTAGATTCACCATGATATGTTAGTCCTCTAGCAAGCACATGTGATCATCTAATAACTATTCAAGGCTCATGCTACATGATAATGCACCCAAAAATATGATACTTTGGTACCCTGTCACTCCCTACTTGACCCATGCAATGAGTAAATTAATCTTCAACACATGCTTGATATATCCTATCTTTGCATAAGTGTTTACATTGTTTATGATATCTTTCATTGCATATTCAAGTTCAAAGATTCATCCTAGTTGGACATGTGTTTTCTTGAGCACCTCATCCTCATTGCTAATTTCATCAAGGGTCATTGACAAATACTAAGCTATTTGATCTTTCCATACATTTTGGTCTTTTAAGTCTATTTCATCAAAGAAATTTGGTAGATCCATACTCAGTGATTGATTGAAGTCACCCAATTCTTGTGTTAGTATGTTATGGAAGTTATCATGTGTGTTCATAAGCTCTTGATATTCTTGAAGTAAGAAATTTTTATCACCTTTCTTTTCATTTATCTTTAGTCCCACCTCCTTCATTCTATGACATAGTCTATTATGTTCTTGTAAAGATGCATATGTCTTATCATGGATAACCCAAACTTTATCAACAAGCTTGATCATATCATCAAAATTCCTACACACTAGTTCTGATGCAATTTCAAATATAGCAGTTTTTAGTTTTTTCTTCAATTCCTCCTACCCCTTATGAACCATTTCATATTTGTGCTTCCAATAGGCATTATCAAACATTGCTTCAAGAAAATTTATTTCACATTCAATCAGTGGTGAGTAGGGCCCTTAGGAGGAAGGAAATCTATCTCTATAATCGATCACATCTTGATTCAACCCCTTATTATCCTTGACCAATTTCTAAATTTGAGCTTTGGTGAACTTGGCCACATTCACATTTAGATCATTAGTCTCAATAGGTTTTGTATGCCCTACTCTTTCTACTACAAGATGATAAAATATCTAGTCATGATTATTAATAAGGTTCCTGGTGGGTAAAGAGCCCAAAATTGCAAAGTAGTGTTGTTAAGGTTATACCCTAATCCAGTGTATATCTTATCACTGGCCCCATCTATCAATTGCAAGGCCTTATTTTCTCTTTTTTAGGAAACTATCAAATAGTATGGTTAAGCTGATGTCTCACCTTCGAAGAAGCATGAACCCAACCTCGTGTAATAGTGCTCTTCCTCTTTCAAGAGTCATGTTATCCATTTATTTATCAACCACATATTGGAGTTCTTTCAAGGCATTTGTTTCTTGCTCAAGGTTTATTTATTTTAGGATTTACCTCATCATTCTACCTTTGTATCCATAAATTAAGGCTTTAAACCCATAGGTTTAAAAAAATGCATCATATGTAGTGAATTCCTAGCTAGACAAATGTTTCACATCATCAGACAATTCATTAGAAGCTTCAAAGGTGATCACATTCCCCTCTGGTGGCACATCGTACTAGGGAATAGTAGGGATGGTGATCTATGTAACCTCGTTTTGTTCCTCAATGTCATCCTCAATAATAATAGGAGTATTAGCTAAGAATATTACCTCTAGAGTAGGCTATGGTGATAAATGACTTAAGGGTACCACATTCTCAGCTTGTTTCCTGAAACCAATATTTCTTCATCTTTCAAAAGCTATAAGAGGTACATCCTTAGTTAATTCTTCTCCATGTAGGATAAATTGTTCAACCCTCTCCATAAGATCTTCTATTTCATGAAAATATTCTACATATAATGGATTACTTATCCTCCTCCAAGCCTCTACCATAACTATTCTATTGTATGTAGCCTTCCTCATCATTACTTTATTTTCATCACAACTTCTAATGACATCATCCATGAAGAACTCATGTTTATATCTTTTCAGTCTCTGTGACATGTTGGCATCATGAATGAAGTGCTCAGGGTCAAAATTTCCTCTCTTGTTTCCTAATGGCATGCCATAATAATCAATTTTTTTGTTAATTTATTCATACCCTTGACCAAAAATAATGGTAAAATCACCACAAAAAAGGTAGAAGGCATGAGAGATTTCCTTCCATAGCTCTTGAGGTGAATAAAGTCTAGAAAATCCAATGGCTTCACAATCTCCAAGTATACAACCTTATCCAGTATAGTCTTATGCAATACAAATTGGGCTACCTCGAATCCATATACTCTTATCAGAATGTAGTCTTCAAAGGCAAATGAGTCCCCCCTATAATGATTTATCCTTCCCTTAGGGTTTTTCTCATTTGGTCTGAGGAAATTTTGTATCTCTAGGGATAAACTATAATCACATTTATGACTAAGCAACTTATACAAGGGTTAGAAAAAATATTCTTGAAAATATAAATAGTGGGATCTCCCACATGTACTGTCCAATATGGATGTCCACATCTGGGCTCGTCTATAATTGTCATCACTATCCAAATATTTAATTCTTAACTCCTCTCCCCACATTCCCATTGCTTGTCTTTCAATTAATATAATGTGAATAAGCAGTGAGTAATGCTTGAAGTTGATGGAATCATTGTTATTCTTAATGGCTTCAAGTGAGGCATTAATGACCTCAAACAAATATTATGCATAATTATAAGGCCTACCATTTTGGATTTGGATATCTATGGCTAAAACCATGGGATCTATAGCCATCACAACAGGGGCATCAATTCCTAGGACTTGGCAAACTGAATTGTAGGTGTAAGGGTAGTATTCTTCAAATAAGTCCACAAGAAAAGGGGGTTTCTCATCACTAGCGAGAATCTTCTAAGCTAGTTTCTTGGACCCTTCAATCTATGTAGAGGAAACTTCCACCTTTATTAGCTTGCATCCATGGTCTGATACTCTTCCCACAAGTCTCATATCCTCATTTTTTCTTTCATGGTTGTGTCAAGATGAAAAACCATGTAGATATAATCCTATGTTATGATGATAAATTGTGAACCATTGTGGGAATAGATTGCCCTCATTTTAGGGTTGTAGTTTTTAGCCAATGCCTTAATCAATTCTATGTTGACAAACACATTAGACATGACTAGCTTTTAAAAATTCATGTTCCAAGGATTTGAGATAGGTCTGTGTCTCTACTTCTTTCTATAATGATATGTAAATAAATCATAGCCTCTCTGTGGAGTCCACACATCTTCAAGAATTTTATGTTTATCTTCCAACTTCAACATGAAGGATTCAATTAAGCCATTCTCCTATATTTTGGTCCAAACACAGGGCATTGATCTATTAAGTCTTGGCTTAACAGCCTAGTCTCTATCTTCTACCTCTTTACTTTTGGTTTCTTTGGGATTTTATCCATCTTAAGACTCTATTTGCACAATACTTCAAGAAAAAATTTATAGAACACATTAATCTAAGCCAAGAACAGTTACTTGAGCTAATACCATGGTTTTTGAGCTGCTTGATGTTGTCCAACTTTGCTTGCTTGATATTCAACAACAATTTGTAGTGATTATAATTTCTTAGGAGTTAGATATATTGAGATTTGGCATGCTTGAACCAGTTTTGGCTCATAAATGAAGCTCATGCCACCTTTCTAATCACTTGCAATATTAATGGTAGTTATCTCCTTGATGTCTTTATTAGTCATTTCAACCAAGTAAGAAATCATTTTGTCATCTTGAAGAGACCCTAAAAGGGTGTCCTTTTCTTTCTTCGATATGTCTTTGATAGCTTTTAAAAAATGTCAGAAATTTGAGTTTTTCTCTCAGATACCACAAAGTATCTTTGATGCTTGCACCTCAAGTTTTCCTTCCTTGTAATTTTAACATTAGAGTTTTGATGAGACTGATGAATATTTCTTTCTGATAAGCTTATGTCTTCTCAACATACCCGTGTTCATTCTTTCAACAATGTTTCTCCGAATGACCTCTTTTGTGTTTTTAAAATGTCGAAGAGACTTGTGGTTACATCCCTTTGATGTCCTATAGTCTCATCAATAGTACATTCTTGTAGCTATGTTTTTGTTGTTAGAAATTCTAAAAGAATTTTGTTAATGTTCGTTTGATGCCTTTGTTTCTCTTCAACAATCTTGTTCTTACCTATTCCCACGGTGTCAAAGAGACTTCTTTATTTCTCAGTCCAACACACTGATGTCTCTTTGAGATTACTGTTGTTCTCACCTGATCATGTTCTACCAATAATTCACTATTTATTTTATAGTAATCTGTTGATGTCTGAGAGATTTTTTTCTATTTCCTGAATGCAAAATGACCATGTATCCTTAGAGTATCTTGTCGGAGAGACAAGCTAATTTCTCACTCCGAAGCATCCAAGTCTCTTTGATATATTTCTCTTTAGAGTATTAGGGGGACATTTCAATAAGTCACTTCAAAGCATGAGGATCTCATCAATATTTCCATCAACCTTTCATTGATCTCATCGAAGAGACAATGGTGCAACTTTCTTCAATATGGTATTGTCTTGGTAACATACCTTGTATTACCGAGGAAGCTCCCCAAGAAGGGGAATTATTTCAAAGTGACAATTAGAGGCTTTATTTTAAGGGCTATATACATGAGGAAATTTTATGTTTAATGTCAAATATAGTAAAATTCAAGGGAAATGGAGGCTTATGGTGGAGATGGGATGATAAATAAAATGGGGGCATGTAAAAAACAAAGGTGGATTTTTTAGCTTGAATAGATCCCTTATGTGTTTTTTGGGGCAAACCCTCCTTCCTTTTTCATGACATAGCTTTATTTCAGAAACATATGACTTGACATAAGGCTTTTCAAGGAAGATATCATGTTTTAGGATTAAACATTGGCTACTTTAAAGCAATTTCTAACAATAATGGTTTTAAAAACCGCTTTAAAGTGGGGCCATACATCAATAATATATTTTGACATTTCTCATGTTTCATGGTATGATTTTCTTACTTCTTGTGATGCATCCTTTTCTTGGTGGTTTCATTGGGTTTGATATCCTCCAAAAGTGTGAAATTTTTTAGTGTATAAGTTTCCTCTTAGTGGTGATGTGATGTACTACATTCGCTAAGTTGCAAACCTTTTTCTCTTGACTTGTTCTCTTGGAGACATTAGGCATGATATTCCCTAAAAAGAAGACCTTACACAAACTAAGTAAAATCCCTTTGAACAAAAACCTATATATATATATATATACTATTCATAAGTGTTTGGAATAACACAACTTTTTAACCTTGTGAAGCTCAAACCCTAAATTCAAAGCCACCTAGCTTAACACACCTTTCTTTCCTGTGGAAACTTTCCTTGTGGCACCTTATTGATGTTATCAAAGGGATAGCTTTGGTATGGTTAGTATGATGTGACTTGACACAAAGGCATGACTTTCCCATTGTACGATGAGAGCCTATAGACCTAGCATGACTTTCTCACTAAGCCACTTTATTGGGAAACTCACCTAGTGGATATCCTGAAGTTTTGCTACCTCAGAGTAAGTGCAAACTGAAATCTTAGATGCGTTCAACATCACGTTGGATAGTCCAGGATTGATCTTCTTGTTCTTTGATGTTATATGATTTTGTATCTTTGTCATTGTTGCATACATAAGTGTCTTGAATTTTTACTTTAGTGTGAGTTTTGACATGGGGTCATACTCTCACTAAAGTGAGGTAAAAATATAGTTATGTAATGTCATAAAATTTTACCCCTTGCAATTTCACATACATTCTTACATTCACTCTAGTGTCCACTCCCTTAGCATCATGTGTAGGCTCATTTTAGGCCTTGCATCAGCCTTTTCCCCTCTTAAGATGCTTTGAACCCATTTCAGTAGCTACCCTTGTGCATGCACTTTGTGTCAAACCTTGTGATTTTCCCATTTGTATTATTTTGTAGTGTGATGTGTTTGGACACTAGTGTGTTGCATAGATTTTTGTGCACTATGCTAGAATCTTGTGACATTTTGACATTCAAACAACTATTCCTGAGCATGTTTTCCACTTGTCATCTACTTTTGTTGGTGGTAATAGCTCGAGAGGCCTTGCAACCACCCAAGAAGATTATTTTTGCTTCTCTTCTCTCCTTAAATGCTATATTTTCAATTCATTTTTCCTTCTAGATTTTTCCTCACCTTGGCTCTAGCATTTATCTCTTGTTATCTTGCTTGCACAACTCCTATAGTAGCATCAAGCTCTTAAGCTTTCACAATACCTTTTTAGTTCTCTTGGCTCTTGTAGCCCTATCTCTCATCCTTGATCTTTTTGGCTTCCTTAAGCCTTGCAACTACTATCTCTCTTACCTTATGCTTGCGAACATCCTAGAATTTCACACATTCCCTATTTCTTGCATCTCTACTTTGTGATATGAGTTCTCCTCCTCGATTGGGGACTACTTTTATCACCTATACTTCATGATACATTTTTTCCTCCTTGAGAAAGGATTTGTTTTATCCCTCTTCCATTCACTCCATTTCTATCTATCTTTATCTATTTGGTTGTCCATGGAGGTTGGAACACCAAAATGGGGGTTTGGTTGAGGCAAAACCCCTATACAATCCCAACATTTTCTCCAGATCTTACACAGGCACGTATTGAAGACATTCAAATACTAGAGGATTAACTACATGGGTTTCTATGAGAATTTTCCTTCTCTATCCTCTTTATCCTTTTACTTTACTTTACTTTATTTCAGTTTTATTACCTTATGTGGCTTTCTCACATTCTATATTTTCTTAGCGATTAGATTACTAGTATTCATTTAGCTATTTTCTATGATAAACTCTCTCTCTAGTTTGTATAGATGCTAGTATGCTAGAGAGATTCCAGTGCACCGCGTTGTGCACCGCGTTGTTTTCCCAAACTTGCATTGTCATCCTTTGGCCGAGATCTTGTCAGTCTATCTAGAAAATCTTTGTGACATACTCTCTCTGATTCTATAACTCTTGTGTTGTTCCTTGATGTAGTTTAGGGTTGTTCGCCCCTTCGGAATATCTTGAGAATAAAGAGACTAATGAGTAGCAAATCCCTCTTCTATACAAATTAGTAATAAATGAGGTTAATTATTCCTTAATTTAGTGTTGTAATATATTTTACATATTCACATTAAGTTTAGGTCCCTTTTTAATTAAATGGACTTAATTGTGCCTTATTTTTAGTGTTGTAAGGTGTACCTTTACACTTCCACATTAATCTAGGCTTTATTAATTTATTGAGTATAATTTTCCTTAACTCGCACCTTTAATTCAAATCCAAGCCTAATTAAATGCAAATTCTGAGAGATAAAAACTGACATTCATAAATTCCATTACACAACACTTAACTTTGGAAGATGTGTGTCCTAGGTAATTGACCTAGGACACATTAACCATAGGGTGAATGGGTCCTCACTTAGATCTAGGACCCTATTTTTACATAATGTTTAACACTAAGTAATGTGTGTCCTCAGTAAGTGGCCTAGGACACATTAACCCTATGGCAAATGGGTCCTCACTTAGACCTAGGACCCTCCCTTTGAAATATAATTTCGGTGGTATTTTAATGATTTCAAATCCACAATTCAATGCTTGTTTTCGATAGTTGAATTTTAGGAATTAATGTAAAGATATGTATAAATACAAGGCTATTTCACTTAGTTTTGCCTAGGAAATTTTGATTCAAGCATCCTAAGACTTTCAAGAAATTAAGAGTATTTTTACCAGAGCATTATTGAGAGAATTCAAGATAATTTTCAAGGAATTCAAGTGTAGAGTATTGAAGATTATTGCAGCAATCAAGATTCATTTCATCATGTCAAAGATGTATTGCATCATGCATGTTGAGCTAATGTAGTGATGTAGTGTTCAAAATATATTCAAGAATTGTTTCAACTCAAGTTTCATGATCAAGATCTACATCCATTGAGGCCACTTCATGCTAGTTTGTAGTTCTACAAATCCAAGGTTTCAAATAATGTTTGGTGAGTTGTTAAATAGATTTTTTCACTCAACATTCCTTCATGTTTCATTATAAGGTTTAATTAAAAAAATAGGGTTTGACCAAGGCAAAAACCCCATTCCCTAAAAAATAACATTTTTATCTCTTTGATGTGTAAGTTGTTAGATCACAAAAACTCTTGTACAGACTTTATTTTTAGTTGTCTGATAGTGAAAAACTAGAATTTGGGAGTGTAGACCTAACAGAACAAAACCGACAAGGCATTTTCCAGAAACCCTAGTGGTGCAGGAGCACCTAGGAAACACTAGGAAATTAGGAAGTCTAGGATGAATTTTTCTTTTTGATGTGTTACCATGAAGGTCATGTTTACCATTGTTATAGAGTTAGAGGTTTAATAGTATGTCTTGCTCAGTAGTGATCAGTAGGTTAAGGAGTGGAAAGGGTGGATGAGTTTAGAAACTCATTTTACTAATGAGTTTAAAAAATTCATTTTACTAGAAATTGGCAACAAGTGCAAAATGGTGTATTTTGCAACTTTTCCACATTGTAACTAACATGTTTGACCAAGGGAAGGCATAACTACTCTTGTTCACCTATATAGGGTGTGCCTCAACCTGAGAGAAG
Source organism: Sequoia sempervirens (assembly GCA_007258455.2). NCBI lineage: Eukaryota > Viridiplantae > Streptophyta > Pinopsida > Cupressales > Cupressaceae > Sequoia > Sequoia sempervirens. The sequence goes on along the minus strand of VDFB02000003.1, from coordinate 419,363,640 downwards.
GTTGGAATATTTTTCATTATTGGAAACTTATGAATACAAGAGAAGACAGTGATAAATTGGTGTAAATTTTTTGGTTTTTGTTTTTGCTTTGAATTGTGTGTTAATGGAGTTACCCTGATAGTGTGTAACATATAGGAAGTAGTGCATTTTATCTTACAAGCATTGTGTGGAGCTGTAGGTAGCTATTTTATTTGTTTCAAGCAATCTTGTGTAATTAGTTTGTTTCTTTTAGTTGTTGTTCTAACTAGCAGACTATGGAAAATGGAGGTTTAGTTCACATTTCCAGTGTACCTAGTGTACGGGCTTTTGGGGATTGTGGCTAGACTCAATGATTGTAAATATGGTATGGTTAATAGTCTTTAGTAGATAGGGAATCACTGTGAGAGTCTTCTCCTAGGCGAGCTAAGAAGAGTTGAACTAGGGAAGACAAGAAGTGCAAAGCACTTGGGTTGCAGGGGTGTTCATCTCCTAGAAAAACATGGTGTGGAGAGGGCAGGCATGAGCCTTGACAAGGTATTGAATGCAAGAGGGAGCTCCATCTAACTTTTTAATGTTAGTAATCTCTAATAGTTGCAGGAAGGATAGGAAAATGGCTTAAAAAAACCTAATTATTTCCAAATTGTGGTTTAGGCCTGTGTATGGTCAGTTGAGGGTTAAGACCTTTAAAATATTCAAGTGGTAGGCATAAGGACCAATAAGCCAAAGGAAAGATTATGTGTTCTTTGGAAAAGTTAGGAGAGACAACTTGTTTTCTTAGAAGTGGAGACCTAATTGAGGCTCCTAGGCTAGTAGCCTTTTTAACCCTAAATGAGGGTTTGGTGGAAGCGATGAAAAGATGGAGTTAGGTGGATCTTTCTGAGCCCTAACAAGGTGGAATGAAGTTAGTAGAAGCATCTCCACACCCTTGCAAAACTAAGTTTTAGTTCTTGGGGAATGTTAGTCTTTAGGGTAGATTAAGGGCTAAGGAAGATTTAGAGATATTGCACCAAGATTGACTTGGTAGGTTGAATTGTGATGGTAGTGGGGTTGGCCTAGAGAACCAGGGGTATCTAAACATGAGGAAGGTCCTAAAGGTTAAGGTGGTGAACTAAGACACCAAGGAGGTCTTGCAAGCAAGACCCAAAGTAGGAATCCGTGAATGATTCCTCCAACCCCTCCCTATCAGATTGGTATCAGAGTAAGCAAAAGATTTGGGATTGACTATTGTATGTCTAAGATTGAGTCTAGTGGCTCCACCATCATGGTGACAAATGCAGAATTGGCCAAGATGGTTGAAGTATAGGAGGAAGACAATATGCTATTGAGAGAAAGAATAGAACAACTTGAGCAAGCATTGAATGATGTACAGTTCGAAGGAAGGGTACCAAAGAAAGAAGAGGTTGCAGAGGAAGACAAGACCCCTAAACCTAACCCTATTTTGAAAGAAGAGCCTTTCTTGAAGGCATTGAAGACTTTGAGTGGAAGAGAACTTGAAGGCATACCACTGTTTAGTGTGAAAATGGAAGCTGATCTAGTCATGGATTGGATAGAGGGAATGGAAAACCATTTTGAGTGTGATGGAGTCACTAAAGCACAAAAGGTGAAGGTGGAAAAGTCAAGATTAAGAGGTTCTGCCTTGACATGGTGGAAGTTCATTCAGACAGAGAGGGAAAAGGAAGGCAAGAAACCTATTTCCACTTGGAAGGGAATGGTTGCCAGAGTAAGAGAAGCATACATGCTAGATGATTATGAGATTTAGTTGCATAAGAAGAGACAGAGCTTGAGACAAAGAGACCAAGATGTGAACTCTTATACTGAGGAGTTTCAAAAACTTTACATGAGGTCTAATGTTATAGAGGATGAAAGTCTTAAGGTGGCTAGGTATCTTAACGGCTTGAAGTGGAACATTCAAGAGGAGATGACTCTTCTAAGACCCAAAACAGTGCACCAATGCTATCAATTGGCTATAAATATTGAAGAGAGGAGTAAGAGGAAACAAGACCAGGCTTCTAAGAGTAGAGGAAAAGGCAGAGATCATAGAGGACATAGAGGTGGATACCAAGGTAGAGGGATTGAACAAAGAAATCAGGGAGAGTCTAAACTCACTGAGCATGGAAGTGAAACAACTTCTAGAGGAGGCTATGGAGGAGGTAGAGGACCTCAAGGAGGTTCAAATAGAGGGAGATGAGTAGGCAAGAATAACTCATACTTTGCTAGTATGAAGTGTTTCAATTGTGGTCAAGTAGGTCATCCAGCTTATAGGTGCCTGGAGAAAGCATCTTCATCAAATACTAAGAAGAGAGTGGCATATGCACAAGTGGACACCATGAGTGTCAAGTCACCAAAGGTTAGTCATATAGAATCAAAAATGGGGGAGAACCTGATGTTTAGCAGGGTTCTAATCAGACAACCAGTCAAAGAAGAGCCAAAGCAAAGGAGAGCCTTATTCAAGGCAAGATGCAAAATAGTTGGAAAGGTATGCAAAGTTATTGTGGATTCAAGTTCAACTAATAACATCATCTCTGAGGAGGTAGTAAGGAAAATGAAATTAGAGAAAATACCCCACACTAATCCTTACAAGGTGACATGGTTGAATAAAGGACATAGTGTTCTTGTCAATGAGCAGACAATGGTGGAGTTCTCCATTGGAGGGTACAAGGATAAGTTTTTTTGTGATGTGTTACCCATGGATGCATGCCATCTTCTATTGGGCAGACCATGGTAGTATGACAGAGGTGTCATCTATGATGGAAAGGCAAATACTATCTCATTCAAAAAGGATGCAAAGACATTCAAGTTGCAGTCACTGTCAGATGAGGAAGAAGGATAGTCAAAGACCCCTAGTGTCTTATTAATCAGCGGCAAGGAGTTCCTTAACACTCTACATCAAGGAGGTGAAGGATATGTGGTTTTGGTGCAACCCAAGGAAGAAGACAAAGCAAAGAAAACAGTCATACCCGAAGCACTCCAGAAGTTGCTTGAGAAGTATAAGGACATAGTGAGTGATGGTGCACCAGCAACCTTACCTCCAAAGAGAGCCATTAGCCATCTGATTGACTTCATACCAGGAGCTTCATTTCCAAACAAAGAAGCTTACAAGCTTATGTCGGATCAGAACCTAGAAGTAGCTAGACAAGTGCAGGAGTTGTTGGATCAAGGATTAATTAGGAAGAGCATCAGCCCATGTGCAATACTAGTGGTCTTAGCATCCAAGAAAGGTGGTAAGTGGAGGTTTTGCACTGATTCTAGAGCTATAAATAGAATCACAATCAGGAATAGGTTTCCTATTCCTAAGATTGAGGACTTGATGGATTGTCTTGGAGGAGATTAGTACTACACCAAGTTGGATCTCAAAAGTGGATACCACCAGATCAGAATCAAGGATGGAGATGAGTGGAAGACAATCTTTAAGACAACTGATGGGTTGTATGAGTGGAGAGTTATGCCATTTGGCCTCTCTAATGCCCCTAGCACATTCATGAGGCTCATGAATGAAGTGCTCAAAGACTTTACAGGGATATTTGTGGTGGTATATCTTGATGATATACTCATCTTTAGCAAGATAAAAGAACATCTAAAGCATGTGGAGATGGTACCTAAAAGGTTGCAAGAGGAGAGGTTAACCATCAACCTAGAAAAGTGTGAGTTCTTCAAACAAGAGCTTCTGTATTTTGGGTTTGTAGTATCCCAAGGATCATTGAAGATGGATCCAAGCAAGGTGGAAGCTATCCTAAATTGGCCTACACCAACCACCAGGACAGAGGTAAGAAGTTTTCATGGATTGGCTCAATTTTATAGGAAGTTTATAAGGAACTTTAGTGGCATATGTGCACCAGTCCTAGATACAATAAAAGGTGGCTTAAATACTAAGTTTAGGTGGACTCAAGAAGCTGAGAAAGGTTTTGAGAAACTAAAACAAGAAGTGGCAACTCAACCTATTCTTTTGTTACCTAGTTTTGATAAGTTATTCACCGTGGAATGTGATGCTAGTGGAATTGTAGTAGGAGGAGTGCTAAGCCAAGAAGGCAGGCCTATAGATTTCTTCAGTGAAAATCTCAATGAAGCTAAGACAAAGTATTCTACCTATGACCTAAAACTGTATGCTCTAGTGTAGTCACTTAGGAAGTGGAGGCATTATCTCCTACCTAAAGAGTTTGTAGTGTTTACTAACAATCAAGCACTTAGCTACATCAACACTCAAGAGAAATTGAGCAATAGAAATTTGAAGTGGATGGAGTATCTTCAAGCTTTCACTTTTACCATCAAGCACAAGAAGGGACAGTTGAACAAGGTGGCAGATGCACTAAGTAGAAGATTACTGATAGTGCAAGAAATACAGATAAAGAGCATTGGGATAGAAATTTTCAAGGATCTCTATGGTGAAGATGAAGACTTCTCGAAGGCATATAAGGTATGTTCTAATTTTGAAAATCACTTTCATAGTCAATTCTCAGAGTATACATTGTAGAGTGGACTTTTGTTCAAAGGGAATCAGTTATGTATTCCAAAAGGTTCTATGAGAGAGAATCTTATCCAAGAGAAACACAATGGTAGTCTTAGTGCTCATTTTGGCATTAACAAGACAATGGAAATAGTGCAAAGGTTTTACTATGGCCCAAGTTGCCAAGAGATGTCAGGAGGTATGTGGAGAAGTGTGTAGTTTGTATGAAAGCCAAAGGGGAGCTAGTAATGCAGGTTTGTATCAACCTCTACCCATTCCCAATAGACCATGGGAGTGTGTTAGAATGGATTTTTTTGTAGGGCTCCCTAAGACTAAGATAGGGTTTGATAGTGTCTATGTGGTGGTAGATAGATTCAACAAGATGAGTCACTTTATCCCTTGCAATACCACCCATGATGCTAGCTATATTTCTCATCTCTTCTTTAAAGAGATAGTGAGGATCCATGGATTGCCTTTGGGCATTGTATCAGACAGGGATGTGAAGTTCATGAGTCATTTTTGGAAGACTCTATGGAGTAGATTAGGTACCAACCTTTCTTTTGGATCAGCTTACCATCCTCAGACCGATGGATAAACTGAGGTGGTTAAGAGAGTGTTAGGTAGCCTTCTAAGATGCCTAACCAAAGAGTATGGACAGACATGGGACTTGGTCATATCACAAGCTGAGTATGCATACAATGACAGTGTGAACAAGACTACAGGGAAGAGTCCTTTTGAAATAGTGTATGGAATGCACCCAAGAGGTGTGTGTGAGCTCAGGGATCTAGGAGCTATGGAGCATAGGAGTGGACATGCAGAGGATTTCTCTTAGACCATGAAGAAGACAGTCACCGAGGCTACTCAAAAGTTGAAAGAGAAGGTGGATTTATCTAGAAAGGATCTACAATTTGTAGTAGGAGACTATGTTATGGTCCACCTCAACAAGTCTAGGTTGCAAAAGGGGATATCAACCAAGTTGCAGATGAAAAGAGTGGGACCATGCAAGCTATTAGCCAAATATGGAAAGAATGCCTACAAGGTGGAACTACCTACAGATTTAGGGATTTCATTAGTGTTCAATGTAGCTAATCTGATCAGATATAAGGGAACAGTCAATGACATAGATCAGAATAATAGGGATATTTTCAAGGATGTAAGAAACATAGCCTTACCTACTCAAGACAAGCTTCAGGCAGAAAGGATCTTGGAGTCAAGGGTGAAGAAATCTACAAGGCATAAAGTGTACATGGAGCACCTCATCAAGTGGAAGGATAAGACAAAGTTTGAGGCTACATGGGTAGATGAAGCTCAGTTTAAGAAGCAGGGCATTGATGTGTCACTAATCTCTCCTCACATCCCCTAGTGTTTGTGCAGAGAGGGGGAGAATGGTGCAGGAGCACCTAGGAAACACTAGGCAATTAGGAAGTCTAGGATGAATTTTTGTTTTTGATGTGTTACCATGAAGGTCATGTTGACCATTGTGATAGAGTTAGAGGTTTAAGACTATTTCTTGCTTAGTATTGATCAGTAGTTTAAGGAGTGGAAAGGGTCTATGAGTTTAGAAACTCATTTTACTGATGATTTTAAAAAAATCATTTTACTAGAAATTAGCAACAAGTGCAAAATGGTGTATTTTGCAACTTTTCCACATTGTAACTGACATGTATGAACAAGGGGAGGCATAACTACTCTTGTTAACCTATATAGGGTGTGCCTCAACTTGAGAGAAGGTTGGAAGCTTTTGCATTATTGGAAACTTATGAATACAAGAGAAGATAGTTATAAATTGGTGTAAATTTTTTGGTTTTTGTTTTTGCTTTGAATTGTGTGTTAATGGAGTTACCCTAACACTGTGTAACATGTAGGAAGTAGTGCATTTTATCTTACAAGCATTTTTTGGAGCAGTAGGTAGCTAGTTTATTCATTTCAAGCAATCTTGTGTAATTAGTTTGTTTCTTTTAGTTGTTGTTCTGACTAGCAGACTGTGGAAAATGGAGGTTTAGTTAACATTTCCATTGTACCTAGTGTAAAAGATTTTGGGGATTGTGGCTAGACTCCATGATTGTAAATATGGTAGGGTTACGATTCTTTCTAGTAGATAGGGAATCACTGTGAGAGTCTTCTCCTAGGCGAGCTGAGAAGAGTTCGGCTAGGGAAGACAAGAAGTGCAAAGCACTTGGGTTGCAAGGGTGTTCATCTCCTAGTAAAAGACAATGTGGAGAGGGCAGACATGAGCCTTGACAAGGTATTGAATGTAGGATGGAGCTCCATCTAAATATCTAGTGTTAGTAATATCTAACAGTTGCAAGAAGGACAGGAAAATGGCTTAAAAAGACCTAATTATTGCCAAATTGTGGTTTAGGCCTGTGTACGGTTAGTTGAGGGTTAAGACCTTTAAATTCTTCAAGTGGTAGGCATAAGGACCAAGAATCCAAAGGAAATATTCTGTGTTCTTTGGAAAATTTGGGAGAGAGAACCTATTTTCTCGGAAGTGGAGACCTAATTGGGGCTCCTAGGCTAGTAGCCTTTTTAACCCTAAATGATGGTTTGGTGGAAGCGATGAAAAGATGGAGTTAGGTGGATCTTTCTAAGCCCTAACAAGGTGGAATGAATTCAATACAAGCATCTCCACACCCTTGCAAAACTAAGTTTTAGTTCTTGGGGAATGTTAGTCTTTAGGGTAGATTAAGGGCTAAGGAAGAGTTAGAGATATTGCACCAAGATTGACTTGGTAGGTTGAATTGTGATGGTAGTCAGGTTGGCCAAGAGAACCAGGGGTATCTAAACATGAGGAAGGTCCTAAAGGTTAAGGTGGTGAAGTAAGACACCAAGGAGGTCTTGCAAGAAAGACCCAGAGTAGGAATCAGTGAGTGATTCCTCCAACCCCTCCCTATCACCTAGCTAGCACCCATTTTCCATAAGGAAAATGAGTCCTCAGTGAGCTTCAAAAGGTGACTTTTGGTGAAAGGTACACCTTATTTTCCCCTTTCCAGATCTGCATTTTGATTATTTTTTTAGTTATATTTAATTATTATTCTTCATTTCTACTTTGTAGCTTACATTTTGAATGAAGTTAGGAAAATAGGTCATTCTGGTGAACCCCTTTTCTTAAAAAATCACCCCCCTATTTTTCTATGTTTCAATATCTAAATTATAAAATTCTCTCAATGGAGTAGGAGTTCAGATATGGCCCTATGTACAAATGTTTCACTCATTTCTTGGTGATTGCGCTAGGTTCTAAAATAGACTTGCATTTTCATCTAACTCAAGAAATTCTAACTAGATTAGAATAATGCATTTATGAATCTCTTTATAAGTGATTTTTTTGAGCTTCTTGTAATGTAGGCACATTTTCCATGCATCATCCTTCTTGTATATAATAATCATTATGAATAAATATAGACTTATATTAGGATGCATAATTCTTCTTGGTATCAATTCAATGGACTTATCATGGTCTTTGATTAGGGATAGACCCTTGGGTTCTTGAAAATTCTCTTGATGGGATTTAATATTCTCTTGATTTATTGATTGGTTTTGAGTTTTTATAACTTGTTCTTCTAGAGAGTATAGTTATTCCCATATTCTATAATAAATTTTCTTGAATAATTTCTCCATCCTATGGGAGCTAATAGTTCATCTTTGTGGTGATCATATCCCCAAAAAATTCAACTTTTCCATATGCACTAAAATCCATGGTTTTAATTCTAAAAAATTGAAGGACAATATTCCTAATAATTTAAGCCATTGTACTCTTACAAATACATATACTCCTCCAATTGAAATAGATTTTTTTAATATAAATGATAATCTTGCAATTAAAGTTTTATAAGATGGTACTTATGTCATGTCCCTTCTTTCAAAAAGATCGTTGCAAAGTGGTATCCAGTAAATACTTCACATTCCATCACAAAGGATCAAATCAGCATATGGCCAAGGAACTAAGATCACCCATGAAACATATACATTTTGTCCAAATTTCATAAGGAAATGATCAATTTCTAAAAAGGTATCGCTAATAGAGGATCATCATGAGAAACATTCTAGTTTCACCTCTCCGACCCTAGGGAAGATCTAGACATTGCTCTACACCATCCACAAGATCATATCTCAAGCTATAGATTGGAACATACATTCTACAAAGGTATGTGCACATTATAACCATAACTCACGAAGAATGGATTAGGTTATGGAAAGATATTGTTGTTAGAAGTTGACTATGCTAGGCTCTTAGTAGCTAGTCCTTTAGGTGAATTGAGTGGGTCACCCATAGAATGTGCAAAGATAATTATGAAGTATTAGGAAGAATGAAGGGGAAAATAAGGCATGTGGATAGGTTTGAAGGATGACATGTTAACTCCAAAATAATCTACTTTAGCCTCAAGGCTAGCCTAGTGTAATGTATTGAAATTCAAATTTTGGGGTTTGGTGCCATTTTTGCTCAAGGCTAACCTATTCATTAAGGGAAATAATTAACATATATGTAAGGATTTATTATTTGTAATAGTAATGTGATTATTTGTAATTTTCCCTTTTCTAAAAATTAGTATTTACTATTTTTAATAAACCTAGCTTTCAAAAAAGCTAGTTGGGACTTGCAGATGAATTAGTTAATTTGGGGTTTCTAGATAAATTTATTAGTTCATTTTTAGGGAAAAATTATTCAAAATTTGAAATTTATTTTCATGGGTCCTAAAATGAAGAAAAATGGGTGCTTTCTTTCACTTCTAGGGTTTTAGACCTAAAAGGAGAAAGACCAATATTCCAACGTTTCACTCAATAACAAACCCTTGAGATTTCAATGCAAAGGAGATTGAGATCTAACAAAGGTAAGGTTCTAGGGAATGAATGATAGATAATGGAGATTTCACCGCCAAGTGTAAACTTGGAAAAGAATATGAGTTGGAAAACACAGTGTGATATGCAAAAAAATGCTAAATGGCCTAAAAAATCTCTAGAAATGTAAATAAAGCATAACATAAAAGAAAGAATGCAAATGGTGTGCACCTGAAAACCTTGAAGAAAGTGGAAATAGCTCCAAAATTCTAGAAATATAATTTTTTTATGCTACTAGGACTCGTTTTCCAACTTGGGTGAATCAGTCTCAAATCCTACTTTCTATACAGGAGTTCATTTTGGGAAAAAGGGTATCAGAATCTGAAAAGAGATCTAATAGATAGCTATAGTGGGACTCATTCTCCACTCTTGGTGAATCAGTCCCATTTCACTTTTCTAAAAATTGAAGGTTTTGATCTACACTTTAACACCTGCCCTTTCCTTCCAATTTGAGTTCTAGGTCTGAATCTGTGAAAAAACTTGCAAAAAAGAATTCAAGTGGATTTTCTCATGGGAGGTTTGCCTCAGTCAAACCCATAGTTTTGTAATTAAACCTTGGTAGAAATGATGACAATTTCATAAAAACCTTAGCGTTAAGTGTGTTAAAGACTAGTAAATCTAAGACATGATGCAATCCTATTCTAATGTGCAATAATATGATGCAACAATGGAAATGCAAAGATGAATAACCCACTTGTGATGATATCCGATCACCCCAAGTGAACTCTAATGATGCTTGTACCTTTCTTAGGATGAATGTAGAGTGACAATGGAAGATAGAATCACTTAGGAAACAAGTCTTTAGGATTGGCTTGATGGCTAGTTGCATCTCCCAAAACTAGAATCCATCATGATTTTCCATAGGAATCCATGATCAGCCCTTGAAAATGGTAAATATCGATAGAAATTGAGCTTGAAGACCTAAAAAATACTCTAATGTTGCTCCAATGCCTCAACTTTGCTTGCTTTTGGAATTATAATGCTCTTGTTAAAGGTTTCTTGAAGACTCTTGATGCTTGATGCTTGCTCAAAATGCTTGAATTATGCTTAGATTCTCTAGAGAAAATTTTAGAAGCTTACTTTTATAGGCATTGACACCTAATTTACAATTATTTAGATCTCAAAGGCTGAAATTTACCAAAACCATGAATTAAATTGATGAATTCCCACTCAAATTTGAAAAAGACCCCAAATGGGACTCATTTTCCACACTTAGCGAATGGTTCCCACCTAAGGGGACTCATTCACTCAAGGCGGCGAATGAGTCCCACCTTAGATTTTTGAGGTGGGTTTTTAGGATTTTTGGGGACTTAAATGACTTAATGTGATTTTATATGATTTTTGAATGAAACGAGCATCAAGATCCAAAATAATGGGTCCTAGGGGCCTATAATTTGTGATTTTAAAGGGGAATTAATGTAAGGGTGCCAAAATAGGTTCAAATTAAGTGTGAAATTTCCTCTTTCTTCAAGAGTGCACAATTTTCTACACTACATTTAGCCCCCATTTTATCTCCCATATGAATCTATGTGCATTTGTAAGCTAAAGGAATCCAATGATGACCTTTTCTTCATAAAAGGATAAAGATGTAAGTTCAATCATGTATGAGAGAACGAAGCCCCCATTGTAGTCATCTCCAAAACCAAAATGTTAGGAACTGCATCCTACAACACGAATCTATTATCTATCAAAAAAATCCTCTTATCAAACATCTAACTAGATATCACATTTGAGAGTAGATGTATGCCCCCCTTGATTCTACTTGCTTTATGGAGGTGGAATCAAGGGAGCAATCTAGCCAGGTAAAATAGGGTAAGTCATACCATAGGGCATTTCCAAGTACCATGCCACATGATGATAGATAGTTGATGATGTAAGAAGTGAAATCATGATTCCAATGCAATGAACAACATCGATAATGGAGTTCTCTGGCACCTATTATGTCAATTTGATTAAGATTCACTTTTTAACCCTAATATAGTAAAAACCCTAATTTTAATCGACATAAGAGCAAAAAGTCATGTGTAACTTACTTTATTATTTACCTTTTTGTAGCTTGAAACTAACTGACGAAGGGTTAAAGATGTCGAGCAAATGAGATTACAATGAGATTGGATGTGTTGCAGGAGTAGGTAGCATGTGATGGGCGACATCATGAGGTGAGTTGATTCTTCTACCTACACTTTGTCCTTATGTAGTAATTTGATGATTTTTATGCATTTTAGGTTAATTTAGGATCTTGGGAAAAAAGTTTGCAAAGTGTCCCCTTTTTTCATGAAGTGTCCCATTATTTTACAAAGTGTCCCTTTTATTCATGATATGTCCCAATTTTTTGCAAAGTCTCTTGTTTCTTCACTAAGTTCCCAAAAATAGTCCTAAAGTGTTTAGGGCCTTTAGGAAAGCACACTAGGACAAAATTAGTACACTTATATGATTAGTGATGTAAAAATTGAAGAGATTCAACTAATTATAGGACATATTTTTGCTTTTTCTGTTAGGTACCTATTTGTTTGCATTAGCATCTGGGTGGTAGAAAAATTAGCCTACTTAGAGATCTAGCCCCCACTCTTTTAGTGGAGGACACGGGTTTTTTTTAGACTATTGGAGTTTATTGGGCATGTTGCAAGTATGATTAAGTTTGGTTGTGTTGTCATTGATGTCAACATAGTACGAGATGTTGTAGTATGTGCATGTATAGTTGAGATGTTGATGAGATTTTGTGAGTACATGGAGTTATCTTTATGATGTTGTAGATGATCTGATATGTTGGGTTACCAAGTTCTTTTAAGAAAATTAATAAATAAGAGAAGATAGAATTAAGAGTATGTTCAAAATGTGCTCTGGTATGTGCTCTACATTTCTTCTATTTTGATCCTATGCTTGTGTAGATTTTATGTGTTGTTTATGAGTATTTGTTGGTGATATTTCCTAGTTTGTAGCCTATGGTTTGATGGAGAATGAGAGATGTGTTCACCAATATGTGAACTGGTTTGATAGAGCTATTTGTTTATGGAATGGGAGAAATTTTTCTACTCTATAGTCCTCTGTTGGTTTGTTTCAGGTCTTGTAGATCTAGAATATGTCTTGTAATGCTGTTCTCTATGTTCTGGCAAAGATGTTCATGGTCTAGTGCTCCAGAAGTTGAGTTTCAACATTGTTGTGTTTGTTTGTATAGTCTGGATGGACTGGTGAGAAGTATTCTAAGCTTGAAGTTTGTTCCATATGATGTAGATGAGTCTAAAGGAATCTGATATGTGTTACAATGATTGGTGAAGCATGTTGTGTGGTCTACATGTTATCTTTTTGATGTGGAAATGTGTACTTCAAAGCTCACTTGTGTTTTCATTTGGTTTAGCTGACCTGGTGTTTACACTTCATACAAATGATTAAAAATTAATTAAGGAAGAATTTGATTTATCTAAGACAATGTTTTGGTTCTTGGTTAATTGTTGTTTTGGTTCACTCTCATTCCTTTCCATTGCGGGAATCTTGAGTTGCCAACATAATTTGAATTTGTGAAATGAAGCATGTGTAGCCAACCTTGGAGAAAGTTTATAAGGTTGAAGTTGGTATAAATACAAGTTGAGATGTAACAAATAAATAAATCGATCAAGCCATGAGTTGGAGAAGCAGAGTTGTACGAAAGTGAATTGAGGCAACAATACTTTAATTTGTTAGATTCCTGAAAGTAGTGAGTTGATAGTGTCTACAATTCTTCTGATCAAGGCTTTGGATGTGTGTAACTTATAGTGGTGGATCTTTTTGTAATACTTTCTTTTTGAAGGTAGTGAGCCTCCTTTTGGATACTGAGTCCTATTTGTAGGCAGTGAGCCTCCTTCTAGACAATGAGTCATGTTTGTAGGTACTAAGCCTCTGTATTTGAGTAGTGAGCCCTTGGCAGTAAGCCTCTTTTTATTCAGTTGTAATATTACTTTATATTATGAGTTAATTTTCACCATGGCTTTTCCCTTATTAGGTTTTCCATTTAAATATGGTGTCTCTTGTGCTGATTTTTCTTTTTGTTATTGACATTTCATGTTCATACTTAATAACAAAATAAAGTGGTTGTGAAGGTGATAAGTGTTTGAATTTTTGTTTTTGAGTTTGGTGACAACTTATTCACCCCCCCTCTCAATTTTCTTGTTCCTTTCAATAGGGAATACCTCATGCTCCCCATGAGGTACCATGATGCTATGTTGATGGCACTATCAGAGTGTTGGGGTGTCAATACATGTACTTTCCATCTTCCAATTGGAAAGATGACTATCACGCTAGAGGATGTACACCACATACTCTACATTCCTATTTAGGGTAAGCATGTATTCTTTCGAGTAGATTAGTCACTCTAGGAGATGAAATATGACATGTAGTATTTCCTTTGTGGACCATTACATGATGAGAGAGTGAGGGCATAGATTGAGTTGGCTATGCTGATATATATATGAGCTCCACTGGTTAGATGGATCATGATGCTCATAGTTGCCTTAGTACTCATTCCAGATAGCTAAGGAGCACACCTAGAGGGAGGAATGATACACTTGATATGAGGGATGGAAAAGCACTAGAAACTATACACCTATGGGCATTGTATTCTAGCACACACATATTATGATCTTGGATGGTTTTTATTTTGAGAGGTGGAAATTATGGTACATTGTATGCTTCTACAGGTTTGGTTCCTTGAGCATATCACTTTTACTAGACCTGCCAGCTTCCTATGTACCAGCTTTACTTTTACTAGACCTACCAGCTTCCTCGGGCCTTTGGCTATCCTTTACAATGGTTCTAGCAGTATGGTGATTTACACTTTTGGAGAGTGCAGTTTGATTGACTAGAGGAGGATGAGATACTTTGGAGAACTTATCATCTTGTGCTTTAGTGACTAGATCACACTCAATAGATGAGGAGGTTATAGTTGGATAGATTTTTTATCAGCAAACATGATTACATAGTATGTCCTTTCTATTATGATTGATTCATGCAACAATTTGGGTAGATGTAGATAACACCCATGGAATGACCCTTCTTTAAGAGATCAATGCAGAGTGCTTGGAGACTAAGTGATACTGTATGGTTCACTATCGATGTTATTTTCCATAGTGACTCTGGGTACTCAGGTCATGACATGCCTTCAATATTTGATACAGATGATGTTGGTGCCGCAAATGACTATGAGTGGTGGATAGTATCACAACCAACTCTTGTGTTTCCTATGGAGGAGCCAATAGGTGATGCAATAACAGTCCCAAATGAGGAAGATAAGGCAAAGGAAATGGCCAAGGAGACACGCTATAGGGCTACAGATATATTTATAGATGTCATAGATGAGGATTATGATGAGGATGAAAATCCTAACTATGATGACTAGGATAGAGGATATGAGGAGGATGAGGGGGAGGGGGAGGAGGAGGATGAGGATGAGGAGAAATACATGAGAAAGGGTGATGAGATAGTAGGTGAGGATCTAGTAGGGCACAAGTGGGGAGATCCCTCTCCCATTCATATGACTAGATCACAAGTAGCAGATGCAATAGGCACTAGTACCCATAGTCATGGAGAGGCTAACACATCCTCCATGCCCCTTGCACATGCCGAGGCTGATTTTATATAGCCTGTGAAGGATATAGATGATGATGTTTTATTGATTGTTATGATTTATGCTTGTGATTACATTATATATATATATATATATCACCATGTGTATTGATATTTTATTGTTTCTATCCTATAAGATCTATGAGAGACTTTTGTGATCTCTATCGACAAGTTGTTGTAGAGATAGTTCCCCCATCATTCAATGAGGAGGCCATACGCTTAGATAATGTTCCCCCATCCATTGTGGATTAGGACCCAGAGTCATTTAGGAAATATGTGAGAATGTGGGCAGCGTATGAGAGTTTTAGGAGTTGCATCCACTGAGCTAATGTTTCCCTTGAGGCACAATCATCACCAACCCCAACACAGTTTAAGAGACTTGAGGCAGAGGTAGCTAGGCTATACGCGGAGATAGATTAGATAGGAGGAGCATATCAGGAGGCCTTATGACAGATACAGGGTTTAGAGTTTTCTCTTGGTACCATTAGTAGATCATGACCACGATTGTACACCACCATCTCCCAATAGACTGCCACTAGACAAATGCAACCACCAGAACTCAAGGGATCTAGTAGTCACAAGCCTTAGCAGTATTGTATATTTGATGACATGTACACAAAAATTTGATCTACATATATGATCACATTATGTTTTCTTATGTTTTCTTATGTATTCAATGTTAAATGGCAATGTGATTAATTAAATAGCCATTCTATATTATTTAACGAATTCTTCTATTATTTCACATGCTTTATGTAATCTAACAAATACTTATTATAGTTTCTCTTAGATGCAACATTATGATTAAGTATGTTATGCTAAATTAAATTCACCTATGATCTAACTAAAGAACATTAAATGCTTATAAGGATCTAATCTAACACAACACTCAAGATAAGCTTGAATGGCATGAAAGCTAAAGTAATTATTTAAAATTGAATTAAATAACCACCTTAATGTTTGAGACACACAAAGTGACTATTTGTCAAGAATGAAGCAATGTGAAAGCTCCTGGAATGGAATCCAATAAATCTAACAAACTTGCTTATCATTCATACTATTCAAGGGGATTAGACATAATTCCAACCTAGATGCACAATATTAATAGGATCTTTGAGAGGTGTACCATCCATTTCTATTAATGTGTATGCACCAAACTCACAACTTTCATTAATTATGTAGGGTCCTAACCAATTAGGGTTGTATTTTCCTTTTTTGGTTGGGTCGGCATTAACACTTCATTGATTTTCATACAAGACTAAGTCACCTTTACTAAATATGTGAGGGATGACATGATCACTATAATTACATTGTAATTTCTTAGCATAATCTTGGAGGTGCTCAAGAGCGTTAATGCGCTATTCATCAAGCATCTCAAGTTGGTGTAATCATTGTTTCTTGTAAGCATCATCATTAATGAGTCCTTGAAGAGAAATCCATAATGTGGGGATTTCTAACTCCAAGGGAATAATTTCCTCGGTACCATATACAAGGTTATAAGGAGTTGTTCCAATGGATTTTCTAATGCTAGTATGGTAGGCCCATAATGTGTACATGAGTTGCACATGCCAATCCTTGTTATGTTTATTTACTATTTTTCTAAGGATTTGTTTAAGGGTCTTATTAGTTGTGTTGGCTTGTCTATTAGATTGTGGGTAGTAAGGTGTTGAAAAGAAATGTTGGATATTAAATGTGTCAAGAAATTTCTTCACATCGTTGTTCTTGACCGGTGCTCTGTTATCCAAAATTATAGTGGAAGTAAGTCTAAAGTGAGCAATAATGTGTTCCAATATGAAATGACATATTACGTTAACAATTGTGGATCAAAGAGGAATAGCTTCTACCCATTTTTTAAAATAATTTGTTGTTGTGATTATAAATGCATGTCCAGGTGATGAAGGTTGAGTTATTTTTCCAATTAGTTCCAACCCCTAAATTGAGAATGGCCAAATAGGAACTTGGGCATGGAGCTCAAAAGTAGGAGCATGAATCAAATTGCTATGTTCCTAACATTTGTGACATCTCTTAACATACACAAAGAAATTATTTTCCATATGTCTCCAGTAATGTCCCATACGAATGAGTTTTTGCACTGAGCATCTCCATCCAAAATAACCTCCACAGGCACCTGCATGCACCTCTTCAAGTTCTATAGGGATTTCAGATTTGTTAAGACGTCTAAGAAAATTTCCATTAAACGATCTTCTATATAATATGTCGGCAAGGATGATGTACTTGGTTGCTAGCTTTCACAAGTGATGTCGGGTGTTCTTTGTTGTGGGCTTGGGAACAGTAGCATCTTTCAAATAGTTGAATATTGTATCATACCATTCACTCGAGTCTTGCTTGGTTGTTTCAAATACTTCTTCAATTTTTTCATCGATGGATGATTTCATGACTAGGTGAATAGTAAATGTGAAATCTTTCGAAGGATATTAAGGTCATATAAGAGAATTTGCACTTGCCATTGCATTTGCATGTCAATTTTATTTTCATGGGATATTGTCAATGGTGAATGATTGAAAAATTTCTAACAAGTTCATCACGAGATCCTTAAATTTTGATAACTTATCATGCTTTGATTGATATGTCCCATTTATTTATGTGATTACTAATTGTGAATCACCAAATATCTTAATGTCTTTTGCACCCAAGATTAAAACAACATGGAGCTCAATGATCAATGCTTCATACTCAATAGTGTTGTTTGTACATAGGAAGTTTAATCAATATGAAAAGGGAATATGATTTCTTATAGGTGGGATGAGTATAACACCAATTTCAGAGCCTGTACTATGCTTAGATCCATCAAAGTATAAATCATATGTATTAGTTTCAATTGTCAATAGAGTGTCATTGGGGAAAGAGTCATTACTAGGTAATGCCAAAGGTGAAGGAGTGTCAACCAATTGGTCTGTCAGGGCTTGACCCTTAATTGCTTTCTGTAAAAAATCCTTTAGGTCAAACTTAGTCAACAACTTCACTAACTTAGCTAGACATCCTGATAAATCTATTTTATTGAAAAGATGTTTAAGAGGGTCAAAAAATTTCATCACTTGTATTTCGGCATTCATTAAATAATGTCACAACTTACCGATAGTGAATACAAGGGCCAAACATTGCTTTTTGATTGTTGTGTATCATTTCTCATAATCTATCATGGTTTGGCTGATGTAATATACTGGATTCTCTTTATCATTTTCATCTTGTTGAGCCAACAATGTTGTGAGAGCATGGGATGATGTGGCTATATAGAGTATGAATGGTTTATTTTGCATAGCAGGTTGTTCAATAGATGGAGTTACAAGGTATTCCTTCAAACTCTTGAAATATTTTTTACAATCGTCATTCCAATCAAAGTGGACATACTTTTTAAGGAGATGTGTAAATGGTAACATTTGGTCAGCTAAAGATGTGACAAAATGACAGATGGATTGAATTCTTCCTTGTAGCATGCACAACTAAGAAATGTTTTTAAGAGGTGGCATGTTGACAATAGCATCAATCTTCTTTGTATCCACCTCAATGCCTATGTGAGATACAATAAACCCTAAGAGTTTTCCACTATCTACACCAAAGACACACTTTTTGGGATTCAATCTCATGTATTTTTGCATCCCCTCAAAGATTTTCTAAAGGACATTCACATTTTCTTATATTGTTAACGATTTGGCTAGAATGTCATCAACATAATCTTCAAAAAATTTATGTATGTAATTGTGAAATATCAGTGTCATAGCTCATTGATATGTTGTGACCACATTGTTTAATCCAAAAGGAATCATAACCCAACAAAATGTTCCCCAAATAGTTGTAAATGTTGTTTTGTATTGATCTTGAGGGTTGATGAAAATTTGATTGTATTCACAAAATCCATCCATGAATGATAAAAAAGTAGGTCTAACAATCGAATCTATTGATGGTTGTTTTTGTACCTTCTCAACATAGGTAGCACACAAGTGCACTACCTCTCTTGAAAGGTAGAAATTTGTAAACAAGTTCTAGATTACTACCCCAAAGTCTCTTAGGTGTTAGGTCATGAAAATGCTTGGAATATATCAGTTGGTTGATGTGTTTTGTCAGTAATCACATGGAGGATTTTATGGTTTACAAAGTAGGGAAAGTTGGGTCTACAAATGGAGTTTCAAGAGCTGGAAGTGAATGAACAGTGGCCGCTCACTCAAAATAGCAAGCTGAAACCCATCATGTTCATCAAATTTAACATTATGGTGATGCTTGGAATCGTACTCTAACGAAGGACTAAAAGAAATAGAAAAGAGGAAATGGTAAGAGAAGTTGTTCTAATCCTAAGCTACAAATGAACAGTAACAATGGAGGGTGCTATAGTAGAAAAAATCCCACAAACTAAACTTTGCTTGACCAAGAAAGACCTACAGCTACACAAAGTGAATGCAATCTTGTAAGGACTGTAGATTTTTAGATTGTGCATTCAACTCATGAACATACAATTGAACTAAGTGGCAAAAAATAAGTAAGCTCATACTAGCTTTACAAAGTGATTCATAATCAAGAAACCACAAAAAACATGAGCTGGAAGTGCATCTAATACTATAATAGCCAACACCATTAAATTCATCCAAGAAACTACAAGCAAAAACTAACATGGAAGTAGAACCATGCATGCAAGATGAGAAAACTCAAAGAAAACACCCATAAAATCATGCAATGTTGTCTTTTATTGCTGCAAATGCCCTTTACACTAGTTCTCCAACCATTTACAAATGAGAGGCAAGCCCCTATTTATGGTTTCCAAACCCCAAATGAATGGCTAGGATGAATTCACAATGTGTGACTCAGATTCAACACAAGTTAGGGTTTCACCTACCCCCAATATTTCTCAATTTAAAATAGGGTATTTTCTCCTCTTCCCTATTTTGTCTTGTAGCCTATTTTGTCATCTAGTGACCCTAGCACTATAGCAATTTTGTCTTTTAGTGGTTGCCATCCCCATTGTAGCTAAAACTGCTAAAGGCTACCCTTTGATGTGTTCACAACATTCTTTCAGCCAATCAAATGAATCTTCTTGCAAATTTGTGTTACTAAACAACAAACATGTTACTCCAGATTTTGTGGGACATCCCTTGAAAAATCATGATTGTTTTGGGAAAAAGATAAAGTAGCTCCTCCCACCACCTTCAAGCCCACCCTTTGTAGTTTTTTCACTAACTTCCTTGACATAGGCCTCCTTCTAATGCTAGCTCTGTTGATGGATGATAGGAGGAGAGGTGAGCATAAAATGAATGGTGATAGGAGAAATGTGATTTTTACTTTTTCAGCTTTCTCAATGGGCCTCCCTAATGGACCCATGGTAAGTTCCATAAATCCTACATACATGAAGTGCAATAAGTTCTTTCATACACAAATCAAGGGAAATGTTAGTCAAATCCTCCAAACTCATTGTTAGATCTATCCATGCATTATCAAAAGATCATAATATTCATATTTGGAGCTCATTTGGACCACAAACATAAATGAAAGTTTAGGGGTGTGGGCGCCATAGGGCAGAAGGATGGAAGACAAAAAACGGTGAATAGATAGACAAATAGTGGACAACGAATGATGAGTAGAAAGTGGATGGAAGATAGTAGATGATGGATGAAAAATGGAAAGCGATGGGAAGATGAAAAATAACATATGATATATAGACAATAGATGGCGAGTGATGAGTAGACAGACAACAGACAACAGACGATGAATGATGGATGGATAGACATCAGGTGGACGACAAATGGATGATGGATGACAGATGATGGAAAATAACAAGCAATGGATGGACGATAGATAACGGATGGATGATGGATGGTGGATGGATGGTGGATGATGGATGGTAGGTGAATTATGGATGATAGATAGCCTTCCACAGGGGAAGACCCACAAACGATGGATGGTGACCCACAAGGAAGTTCCCATGGAAAATAATGGAGGGATGATAGCCCACAAGGAAGTTCCCGTGGATGACAATGGAGGGATGGTGACATGCAAGGAAGTTCCCGTGGAAGGTAATGGAGGGATGATGACCCAAGATAAAGTTCCCACAAATAGAAATAGAGGGACGATGGCCCACAAGGAAGTTCTCATGGATGGAAATGGAGGGATAGTGGCTCGCAAGGAAGTTCCCATGGATGGAAATGAAGGGATGGAGACCCATAAGGAAGTTCCCATAGATGGTAACATAGGGACATAAGGTGAATGGCAGATGAAAAATAGCCTTCTACAAGGGAAAACTAGCAAGCAATAGCAGACCCTCAAGCAATAAACGGTGGATGATGACGGAGGGATGACAGCCCACAAGGAAGTTCCCATGGATAGCAATGGAGGGATGGCAGTCCGCAAGGAAGTTCACATGGATGATGACAAAGGGACGAAAACTTGCAAGGAAGTTCTTGTGGATGGCAACAGAGGGATGATGTCTCACAAGGAAGTTCTCATGGATGGCCATGGAGGGATGACAAGACACAAGGAAGTTCCCATGGACGTCCATGGTGGGACGACAATGGAGGAACAATGGCCCATAAGGAAGTTCCCATGGATAAAAACGGAGGGACAACGACCCCCAAGGTAGTTCTAATGGATGAAGATAGAGAGATGACAACCCGCAAAGAAGTTCCTGCGAATGATGATGGAGGGATGGCGACCTGCAAGAAAGTTCCCATGGACAGCAACAGAGGGATGACAACCCACAAGGAAGTTCCCATAGATGGTAACATAGGGACAGAAGGTGAATGGCGGATGAAAAATAGCCTTCTACAAGGGCAAACCAGCAAGCAATAGCAGACCCTCAAGCAACAGACGGTGGATGATGATAGAGGGATGACAGCCCACAAGGAAGTTCCCATGGACAGCAATGGAGGGATGGCAGTCCGCAAGGAAGTTCACATGGATGATGACAAAGGGACGAAAACTTGCAAGGAAGTTCTTGTGGATGGCAATAGAGGGATGATGGCTCACAAGGAAGTTCTTGTGGATGGCCATGGAGGGATGACAACACACAAGGAAGTTCCCATGGACGTCCATGGTGGGACAACAGTGGAGGAACAATGGCCCATAAGGAAGTTCCCATGGATAAAAACAGAGGGACAACGACCCCCAAGGCAGTTCTAATGGATGAAGATAGAGAGATGACAACCCACAAAGAAGTTCCTGCGAATGATGATGGAGGGATGGCGACCTGCAAGAAAGTTCCCATGGACAGCAACAGAGGGATGACAACCCACAAGGAAGTTCCCATAGATGGTGACAAAGGGGTGACAACCTGTAAGGAGGTTCCCGCTAACGGCGATGAAGGGACAACGGCCCATAAAGAAATTCTCGTAACTTTAGAAAATTTAGTAAATTTGAGAATTTTTTATTTTAGCGTGTGGGAAATGTTGGATATTGCTGATATTTGGTTTTCATTGATATCAACACTATTTGCATTAATTTTTTTAAGGCTATATATGTCAAGGATATTGAGAAAATTGTAATAAAATAAACTAGAGGTTGTTGGTGATGCAATGAAGTTGAGTATGGTGGCTAGCTTAGTATATTGATGATAAGATGTTGTGGATTAAAGAGTTTCTTTCCAAGTACATTTAGTTTATCCACATGAATTTTCAGAGGTTTACATGAAAATTTTATTGAGTTATGAGTATTTTTGTTCTGGTAGTTGTTATGTTGCTTTAGTTTGTGTTCCTGAAAGAAGGTGATGTGATTCTAGTATTTAATCTGTTGTAGATGCTTCTATGGTGATTCATGATGCTTGTTGATGTTTCAAGATTGTTCTCTATCTATGTTATTGGTCTCCATTGATCATTGTGCTCGCGATTGGTGATTTTTTTCTTTAAAATAATGTTTTTTGTGATCATGGCTGACAAGGTGATCGTAGCGTGTTGCAAATCTTTGAGGCATAATTTTTGAAGGTGTTTTGTGCATATTGTTTTGTGTCCTTGCTATGTTTTGACTGACATTGTTTGGTGTGCATTGATGAATTGTGTTTTTTTTGGACTGATAGTTTGTACACGTTTCATATTTTGTTGGGCCAACATGTAGTTGATGTTATCCTTAGTTGTGAATATATATGATTGATTGTGTATACCATTTGATGGTATGATGTGTGAACAATGTTCTAATATTTCAAAGGAAAAAGTAAAGTGTGAAGAAAAGTGATCATAAGAAAGTGTTTATGTGCTTAATCGGAACTGTAATCAAGCATTACAAGATGCTATTTTCTCAGTTCAAAATTTTCCGAATGTAATCCAAATGTTTATGTAAGATAGTAAGTCCTCTTTTCTGTAGTAAGAATTTTTGTATTTGAGTAGTGTGCTCTAGGGAGTGTGTCTAAATTCATGTGAATTCCCCATTTATAATACTTTTATACATTTAATAGCGTATAATCTTGTGGATTAACCTCCACGGTGGTTTTTCCCCTAATAGGGTTTCCGCATAAAAAATCTTGGTGTTATGTGTGTTTTTGATGTGGTGATGGCTTATGCTTTCATGTTTATTTGTCAAATTTGAGAATAAGTTTAATAAGTATAATTTATGTGACAACTGATTCACCTCCCCTCTTAGTTGTCTTCCCTTGTGTTGCCAACAATTGGTATTAGAGTAGGTCCCCTAGAAGAAGTTTAATAGCTTGAGGTGATCCGAGATGGTGAGATATAAGAAGGATAGTCTGAGATTTGATGGAACTAATTACTCTTTGTGGAATAATCGAATGGAGTGTCATCTAAGATGCATTGGTGACCCTTATTAGACAATTACAAATAATAGGTATATCATCCCACATAATGGTCCTTCTATTACAAGTGAGATTAAGGAAGTCGAGTACAATATCAGGGCGAAGGAATCATTGTTGAGTGCTCTGACTGATTCCAAGATGACAAATGTAATGGAGCTGAAGACTGCTTATGAAATCTAGAAAAAATTGGAAAC
Organism: Sequoia sempervirens; assembly: GCA_007258455.2. Lineage (NCBI taxonomy): Eukaryota > Viridiplantae > Streptophyta > Pinopsida > Cupressales > Cupressaceae > Sequoia > Sequoia sempervirens. Next base: position 419,339,855 of record VDFB02000003.1, on the reverse strand, counting down.
TTTGTATGAAGGTGATACCCATGTGAAGATTGCTAAGTTGCAAAGCCTGAAAGGGAAATATGAAATGTTGAGAATGGGTGAAGATGAGAACATCACTTATTTCATGCAGAGAGTGAATGAAATTGTGTGTATTATCAGATTTGTTGGTGGAACATTGGAAGAATTAAAGATTGTTGCTAAAGTGCTCAGATCCTTTCCTGTTGCATACAAAAACATAGCTACTACTATTTAGGAGATCCAGACTATGACAAATGTAACCAGAGACATGTTGATTGGTAAGCTTATTGCTTTTGAGTTAAGTGAGTTTGGTGAATATCTTCCTAAGAAAGAATCTGCATTCAAAGCTACTATCTTCGAAACAGATAAGTAGAGATATGATCTGAGAGAAAGTTCTTCTAGAAAAATGTCCAAGTATGAGCAATAAATGAGAGAGATTGAAGAAGAAGAGAGAAAACTAAATGAGCTTGAAACACTTATTCTCAAGAGGGTAGCCAGAGGAGAAGGTAAGTATAAATGGAAATTGCCTCTTAAATTTTTTTCTTGTAATAGGATAGGTCATTTTGCCTCAAGGTGTCTAGAAAGAGTTCCTAAGCCAAGAACTAACAAGCCTAGATTCCAAAGAAAGTGTTATTATGCTGCTAATGAAGGTGTGACAAATGATGAATCTGATAAAGGGAATTTATTGCTATCAAGGAAAATGATCTAGTACCTATTGAATCTGCTAGTTGCATAAATGTGGAGAAAGCTCTAGCTTCTAGAGTTGAAAAGGATGAATGGGTGATTGACAATGGATGCTCCCATCACATGATAGGTGATAAAAGAAAATTTGTGATCTTGGAAAAGTATGATGGTGGTGATGACAAAGCTGGTGTAATCTATGGCATAGGATCCATTTTTCTTGATGGTAAGAAAAATACTGATGATGTTCTATATGTAGAAGGTTTGAAGCATAATCTATAAAGTGTTGGATAGATGGTTGAAAAGGAATACAATATTTAATTCAAGAATGGAAAGTGTAGAATATTGGGGAGTTCCAAAAATGTGCTTGCATCTGGTACAAAAATAAAAGGTAATATCTTTCACCTAAATGCTACTAGTAAAAGTTGTCTCATTGGTCAAGTTGATGAAAGTTTGTTGTGCCATAGGAGAATGTGTCATGTACAATTTGATAATATTATCAAGATAAGTTCTACTCAAGTAGTGAGAGATCTTCCTAAGTTGATAAAAATTGCAAATGCTATATGCAACGAATGCTAGTTAGGGAAGCAAACTAGAGTTTCATTCTGGAACAAACAACATTGTTCAAATGAAGTGTTGGAGCTTATGAATACTAACTTGTGTGGTCCTTCTAGAGTTAGAAGTTTACAAGGAGATAGGTATTTCATGTTACTTATTGATGATTATTCTAGATTGATGCGGGTTACTTCTTAAGGGAAAAATTTGAAGCTCTACAGAAATTCAATATTTTTAAGGCTATGGTTAAGATAGAGACAATTCTAAAGATTAAATGTCTAAGATAAAATAGAAGTGGTGAATTTAGTTCTAGTGATTTTAATTATTTTTATGAAGAGCATGGGATAAAGAGACAATTATCTACCCCACGAACCCATAAAAAAAATGGAGTTGTGGAAAGGAAGAACATGAAAATTCAAGAAGCTACAAGGACCATGATGCTGGAAGGAAATGTTCTACATGCCTACTGGAGAGAAGCTATGAGTACTGTCATTTACACTCTCAATTAGGTACATGTACAAGGTGATACCGATAAGACTCCTTATGAGCTATGGTTTGGTCATAATTATACTATTAGATACTTCAAAATATTTGGGAGTAAATCCTATATCAAAAGAGATGAAGATATAGGAAAGTTTGATGCTAGAAGTGATGAAGGAATCTTTCTTTGTTATTCTAATAAAAGTAAAGCCTACTAGTGCTACAATAAGATATTGAGGAAAGTAGTTGAAAGTGAAAATGTCAAGGTTGATGAAGAAATAATTAGACCATCTAGAACCTATGGCTATGATTGAGATGATTAGTATGACAGTTTAGATAAAGGAAAGAAATTTCGAACTCTAAATCAAGTTTAGATCATTCTGGTGAATCGAGAAAATGAAGAGGAAGAAACTAGTAAAAGTGCAGAATTGAGATTAAAAGATCCTAAAGTTCAAGAATACCCTAAGACTCCAAGGTATGTAAGACTAAATCATTCAAAAGATCAGATTATAGGTGATAAGAAAAAAGGTGTTCAAACTAGGAGAATAGTTGTAGAAGAATATTGTTTGATCTCAAAGATTGAGCCTAATAGTGTCAATGAAGCATGCAAATATGAACATTGGGTGGAAGCAATGAAAGAAGAATGATACATGGATTCTTGTTCCTAGATCTAAGGATAAAAATGTATTTGGAACTAAATGGGCTTTTTGGAACAAACTAAATGAGCAAGGTGAATTTGTTAGAAACAAAGCAAGACTTGTGTGTAAAGGATATTCTTAGATGGAAGGAATTGACTTTGAAGAAACTTTTGCTCCTATTGCTAGGATTTAAGCTGTGAGGATATTTCTTGTTTATGTTGCTTACAAAAACTTCAAGGTTTATCAGATGAATGTCAAGTCAGTATTTCTAAATGGTGAACTAGAAGAAGAAGTGTATATTGAGCAACCTAATGGATTTCAATTGACTGATCAGGGAGACATGGTTTGTCGGTTGAAGAAAGCATTGTATGGACTTAACCAAGCCCCAAGAGCATGGTATGCCAGATTGGACAAGTATTTGTTGAAGCTTGGATTTAATAAAGGTACTACTGATAGTAATTTTTATTTCAAGATTGATCATGATAAATATTTAATTGTTGAAGTCTTTGTTGATGATATCATTTTTGGAGGAGATGATAGTTTTTGCATGAAGTTTGTTGATGAGATGTAAAGTGAGTTTGAGATGACTATGATTGGAGAAATGAAATTCTTTTTTCTATTGCAAGTTACTTAGCTAGATAAAGGGATATTTATATCTCAGTCCAAGTATGTGAACGAATTGCTAAAAAAGTTTGGTATGGAAGATTCAAAGCCATTCGGTACACCTATGGTGACCAGATGTAAGTTGACACAAGATGATGATTCTCCTAAAAAAAATTAGACTAGATATAGATCCATGATTAGTGGATTGCTCTATTTGACTCAAAATAGAGCTGATATCATGAATGCCATATGCATTGCTAGAAGATTTCAAGATGATCCTAAGGAATTTCATATGACAACTATGAAGAGGATTTTTAGGTACTTGAAGGGGACAGTTTATTTTGGCCTATGGTGTCCTAAAGAAGATAACTTTACTTTGTGTGCTTTTACTGATTCTGATTGGGCAGGAGGTGTGAATGACAAAAATCGTACTAGTGTTGGTGAGTTTTTCGTGGGAAAGAAGCTGATTTCATGGTTAAGTAAGAAGTAGAATGCCATTTCTTTATCTACTGCAAAGGCAGAATACATTGTTGCTACTAACAATTGTACTCAAGTATTGTGGATGAAGTAGATGTTGAAGGATATCAAAGTTGTGTATGATGAACCTATTGATATATTATATGATAATTCAAGTGCAATTAGCATTTCTAAGAATATGGTTTTGCATTCAAAAACCAAGCATATATCTATCAAGTTTCACTTTTTGAGAGAGAAGGTGAGTGAAAAGGAAGTTAGATTCGAGTATGTGCTTACTAAGGAACATATTGAAAATATATTTACCAAGCCCTTTCCTAAGGATAATTTTGAGTATCTCATAGGGAAGCTAGGGGTGATTACCACTCCTAATTAGAATTAAGATTCATTGACTTGCATCAGTCTATGCATTTCATAGTCATACCTTGTGATCTGAATTGATGTTGTGGTGGCTACTACTTAGGGGGAGTAGTCAGATGTTCAAAAATGTGGTTCAAATCTTGTGTGGAGAAAGATAATGTGTACCTTTGTCATTGATGTCAAAGGGGGAGAAGAGTTATGGGAAAAAAATATGAAATAGTTAAGGAGAAAAGATTCAAAATCTAAGGGGGAGAAAGTGCTAAGAGAAAGTTGCATTGATGGTATTTTTCACATCATGTGTTGCCATCAATGCCAAAGGGGGAGATTGTTGGATATTGCTGATATGTGGTTGTCATTTATGTCAAAACTATTGGTATTAATGTCTTTAAGGTTGTATATGTCGAGGATATTGAGAAAATTGTAATAAAATAAGTTACAGGTTTTCGATGATGTAGTGAAGTTCAGTATGTTGGCTAGCTCAGTATATTGATGATAAGAGGTTGTGGATTAAAGGGTTTTTTGACAAGTAAATCTAGTTTATCCACATGAATTTTTAGAGGTTTGCATGAACATTTGATTAAGCTATGAGTATCTGTGTTCTGACAGTTATTCTGTTGCTTTACTGGGTGTTCCTGAAAGAAGATGATGTGATTCTAGTAATTTGAGTTGTTGTGGATGCTTCTATGGTGATTCATGATGCTTTTGGATGTTTCTAGATCATTCTCTATATGTGCTATTGTTCTGCATTGATCATTGTGCTCGCAATTGGTGATTTTCTTCTGTGAGTTCATGTTTTTCATGATCATGGCCAACAAGGTGATTGTAGCGTGTTGCTGATCTTTGAGGCATAATTTTTGAAGGTGTTTCATGTTTGAGACATTGTTTTGGGTCCTTACTATGTTTTGGCCAACATTGTTTGGTGCACATTGATAAATTGTTTATTGTTTTGGGCTGACAGTTTGTACACATTTCATATTTTGTTGGGCCGACATGTAATTGATGTTATCCTTAGTTGCGGATATATATGATCGATTATGTATACCATTTGATGGTATGATGCAAAAACAATGTTCTAATCTTCCAAAGGTAGAAGTAAAGTGTGAAGAAGAGTGAGTAGAAGAAAGTGTTTATGTATTTAACCAAAACTATAATAAGGCATTAGAAGATGCTATTTTCTCAGTTCAAAATCTTCTGAATGTAATCAAAAAATTTCTATAAGATAGTGAGTCTTCTTTTGGGCAGTAAGGTTTTTTGTATTTGAGCAATGTGCTCTAGGAAATGTTCCTGAATGCATGTGCATTCCCAATTTATAATACTTTTATAATTTTAATAGGGTATAATCTTGTGGATTAACCTCCACCATGTTTTTTCCCCTAATAGGTTTTCCATGTAAAAAATCTTGGTGTTATGTGTGTTTTTGATGTCGTGATGGTTTATGCTTTCATGTTTATTCATCAAATCTGAGAATAAGTTTAATAAGTATAATTTATGTGACAAATGATTCACCCCCTCCTCAGTTGTCTAACTTTGTGTTTCCAATAGGAAACACAAAGGCATACAAAAATTTCCTTAAGATTTGACTCATTTTGAAAAATACAAAAATTTGGAATGCTGGAGCTGGAGGGTCCGCCGCCACTTTTGTAACAACAATGAGCACACAACACCCCACACATGGTGGCCCACAAGGAATTTACCACAGACAACCATAGAGGTATGGTGGCCCACAAGGAAGTTCTGATGGATGGAAACAGAGGGATGACAACCTGCAAGGAAGTTCCTTCAAATGACAATAGAGGGACGACAACCCACAAGGAAGTTTTTCTAACTTCCCAAAACTTAGCGAAACCTTGGTAGTTCACTTAGGCATCAAAAAAACATCTCAAATCCATAGGAACCTTGTCCCTAAAGTCAAAAAATGAAGGGAAATGTGAAGAAAGCGAGCAGGGACCAATTCAGTAGGAGCAAGGAAAAAAGTAGAAGGAAGGGGGGACTTTATTTCTCTCTTGATTCGAATCCCTTAGATAAAATGAAGGGTGGGGAGAAATTTTTATAGGCCAATTTCCACTAATGGTGTGCATTGATTTCTTGGTATGGTGAACCAGGGTTAGGTGAGATGCAGGAACCCACGCTCATTTGGATGCTTGGTCAAGGCTCAAATAGAGAAACTAAGTGTGGATCCCACCAAGTGGGAAAAATTTGGGCATTAGTCACTACTCAGTGGTGAAACATAAGCTACGAATTGCATGAGGTGACCCATAGTTGTGAGTCTGTGAGGATTGGAGGATGTTGGGGAAATGAGGGAAAGGAAATTGGCAGGGGCATTTCTGTGAAAGAAAACGACTTAGTGAAAATCAGGTGGGTGAATCTAGTCAAGGGGAATTTGATCATTCTAAGACATGTGGCCCACTTGGACTCTAGAATAGGGCCACACAAAGCAAGGCAAGAGAAAAAAGAAATGATCCAACAGGAGTAGGAATGATCCGTCGAGAGAAAAAAAGAGGGGGCCCTGCCTACAGTGGGGCATGTGTGCAAAAAATTCACAATAGAATCTACTATCATATCTATATTAGGAAGGGGAAATTCATGTTTTAGAGATGCTTTATTTAGATGACAAAAATTCATACACATCCTAATATAATTGTCAAGTTTTACAACTACAAAAAAGTTTGAGATCCATAGAGAATAATCTATACATCTTATGAAACTAGCATTAAGGAGTTATTTTAAGATTCATCTTTCATATTTTTTTCTGAAAGGGCTTGGAATTTTCAACAAGGAAAATGTTGTGTGTCACTATCTTTGGATTGATTCCTGACATGTCTAAATATTTCCAAGCAAAGAGTTTGGGAAAGTCATGGAGCAAGGTTGTAGTGTCCTATTTTCCATCATCAAGGCATTTCCCTATCTTAATGACTTTCTCTTTATCAGTTATATCCATTGGTATATCAATTGTATCCCCTAAAGGAAGTGCATTTGACCTTGGAAATTTAGGATTGTATTGCTTTGCACTTATGTCATTCTCATTACTTTCACCTTCTACATCTTTTTGCTTGGTATTGATCATAGTGCATGTAACCTTTGTCTTGGGAGGAGTAGATGGTGTATCATAAATTCCTAGCAATTTTTTCAAGGATTCATCATATTCAAAGCACTCCCATGATGGTGGTCAATCCATGTCAATAAATTCAAGATGCTTCATATTGAGGTTGATTTTCGGCTTGCACATGATAGTATTGATGTTTAACGATGGTTTCTTTGTTTCTTGTGTAATTTTAGAAGGACAATATCCCAAATTAGTCTTTGTCTCTTGTGTGTTAGGCTCTATGGGAACTTGAATGCCTTGTTCTTTCTTTCAACATCCTTTACCCCTATAACCTAATTATTTCACAAGTTTGTAACCTCTCCCATAAAGTTTTTCCATTTCCTTTGGGTTTGGTGGTTGTTGGTAGTCTATCTTATCAATTTTTTTGTATAACTTGTATCCTCTTTAGGAGTAGATGATTTACATGTTTGTTAGTGTTCTTCTAGGTTCTAAGTTGATATGACCATTGGTTTTTTTTGTTTTTCATCTTTTTATTTTGTGATTATGTATTCTCCCATAAATGAGGGTGTGAACTCTAAAGAACCCCAATCATCTTCTAACAATTTTGACACTGTTTCCATTTCTTTCTTGTCTTCTTGTAAAGGTTCTATGTTGGATGTAGGAATTAATGTGCTCAGAGGACTTGCTCATTTTTAAACTTGTAAGCAAATTCTATGCTCAAGGTCCATTTCACTTGGTATACCTTGTTTTCATAGACATATTTCATAATACAATGAAGTGTTGAAGGAACTTCATAAGGCATGACATGAATAGGAGTTTTTAAGGTCACCTTTCTGACTGTAATAGGTAAAGTAATCACATCAAGTGGTTTCCATCCTATGTTGTCGAATCCTCAAATTGATAGTCAGGTTGCATCAGTTATTTTTCTACTTGCAACTTATCTAAGAGTTTCACACTGTACAAATTAAGACCAGAGCCATTATCAACCATGGTCTTCTTCATGCCTATTTGATTAAAATGGGCAATTATCATAAAGGCCTCATTTTTCTATCTCAATTCCAAAGTGGGCAGCTCATGTTGGTGGAATTTTATGTCTACTTTAACTATATTCATTCCATGTATGAGAGTTACCACATCATTTGAATTTGTGCCAAGAGGAACCACTACTTGTTGTAAGGATGTTTGAAGCATAATGTGATAGTTTGGTGAATTATGAATTAAGTCCTATAGGGATATATTTGTAGGGGTATTCTTAAGTTGTATAATGAGATTATAGTCCTTTCCACTATTTGAAGTTAAATTAGGGGCACTAGGAAAAATGGGATTAGGTAAAGGTAAGGGTGTTGAGGTTGATTGTTGTGGTTGTAGATTATTTCTAGTGTTGTATGTATGAGCAACAGTATTATGACTCAGTTACTGCAATACATTAGTCTTAGGTGGATAAAGGGTAAACTTAGGCTTGTTTCTAGGTTGTTGTTTATGTGAAGGTGGGTAAAGGATGAGTTGAGGTTGAATCACATTAACTTCTTGTGTTCTTGGTTTCCCATAACAAGCCTCACTGTATGGGCTTTGTGAGATGAAGTCCTCAAGGGCTTCATATAAGATACGAAAGTCATCACCACTAAAAAGCTTGAGGGTTAAGTTAATTACACTTAGTTTTGGTTTTTCATGACAAGCCTTAGTGGATGATCTTAGCAAGAGGAAGTCCTCAAGGGCTTCATTTAAAATGTCTAAATCATCACTACTAAAGGGTTTGGATGATATGCTTTTTCTATATTTAAGCAGTTTTTTAATTGTTTCTTTCGATGTTTTTGATTTTTGATTTTTGTTTTATAATGAATATGATCTAAATGAACTAGGAACTAATGTTGAAAATGAAAATTGCAAAAATCTGATGTTATCGATAATTTCCATGTATGTAAATAATGTTATTTCTAATAACTTTGATGTAACAAAAAGCAATTGAACTGAAATAGAAAAGGCAAACAAAAGCTTAAAAATTGGAAATGTAATTTTGTAAATAGCAATGCAAATTTTGCATTGGGACTGATTCGCCCAACATGGCGAATGAGTCCTAGTAGGGATTTTTTTCATAATTTTCAATTTTTTTGGGTTGATTTTTATGTTTTCTATGTTGTATGGCCTAGATCTAGGATGAAAATGTAGTTTTTCAATGATTTTCAATGAAATTAAGTGCAAAAATGCAAGCTAAATGAGCTTTTCACTAATGCCAATTTTGAAACCCTAAAATGAAAATTGAACAATGCAAAACCTAATGCAATGTTAATGCAAGATAAATCTAGGATGTAAATGCACTCCAAATCATAAATATGATGCTCTATATGTAGGTTCACTGAAATGATATAAAGAAAAATGGGTGCTTTCTTTTGCTTCTAGGGTTTTAGACCTAAAAGGAAAAAGACCAATCTTCCAACCTTTCACTCAAGAACAAATCCTTGAGATTTCAATGCAATGGATAATGAGATCTGACAAAGGGAAGGTTCTAGGGAATGGATGATAGGTAATGGAGGGTTCACCACCAAATGTAAACTTGGAAAAGACAATGAGTTGTAAAACATAGTGTGATATGCAAACAAATGCTAAATGACCAAAAAAAAGTTCTAGAAATCTAAATAAAGCAAAAAAAATAAAAAATAAATGCAAATGGTGTGTTCCTAGAAACTTTGAAGAGACTGGAAATAGCTCTAAAATTCTAGAAATATGGACTTTTTATGTTACTGGGACTCATTCGCCAACTTGGGCTAATCAGTCCCAAATCATAGTTTCTATTTGGGAGTCTTTTTCAATAAAAAGGGTATTATAATCTACAAATAGATCTGACATATAGCTATAGTGGGACTCATTCACCACTCTTGGTGAATTAGTCCCATTTCAATTTTCTAAAAACTAAAGGTTCTGATATGCACTCTAACACCTGGCTTGTCCTTCCAATCTAAGTTATGGGTCTGAATCTATGAAAGCACCTGCAAAATAGAATTCAAGTGGATTTTCTAATCAGGGTTTTTCCTTGGCCAAACCCCTAGTTTGGTAATTAAACCTTGGTAGAACTGATCAAATTTTCATAAAAACCCTAGTCTTAAGTGTGTTAAAGACTAGGAAATCTAAACATGATCCAATCCTATTCTTACCAAATACCTATGAATTTGTTGGAATTCAATTATCAATAATGGTAGGGATTGGCCAAGACATAAGTAAGGGTTTTTAGGCCTTTAATTCTTCATTTCAAGCTTTGTGAAACCTAGGAGGGTAATCCTAAACACTGTGTTTACAAATAATGGTGTGTATACGTATCAAACACATAATAAATAGATGATTCTCCTTAAATGTTTAATAGACACAATACCCTAAATATTTTGTTGACCTTCATGGCAGTGCCTAACTCAAACAAGAGAAAATGTAATTCGTTAAGTTTCACACACACCCAAAAAAATATTTACAAGTAAGTTGATTTTAATTTTTTGATCAGTTGTTGAATTGGTCACCGTAATTGAAGTACAATTACTTTGCTAAACCAGTGCCATATTTTTGGAATGGATTCAAACCAAATACCCACGTGAGTAGATAAATTTTTTATATTTGACAATACCCAAAGCCTTGAAAATATTCCATTACAATATTCTTACTTATCATCTCCACCATTTACTTCTTACTATCATCCTCATACATGACTTATTTCAATCCCACTATTATATTCAAGCATTTACATACATTCATTGAATTAATGAGAAAGAGAAAAGCAGTACATCTATTGGAAACCAACAAAGATAAATATGATAGCCATTGATTATATTATTCATAGTTTGTATAACCTGTACATAAGAGAGTAACACGTAGAAAATTTATACTATTATGTTATACATATTATCATTATCATTATCAAAGAACCATATACATATTGATAGACTTTATCCCTAAAATATATTATCAGATAGTTCAGTATCCATTTTTCTCTGTGTATAACCCCTTCAAAGACAACTACCCATTGACCTCTCATGTAATCAACCTTGAAATCCCTTTTATAAAACAAGGGAGGAGCAATCAACAGGCCAAATTACACCTACATTTTACTTTCATTTCAAAATGAATTTCACTAGAATGTGAAAATATTTCCCAATCAATTACAAGTAATCATTTGTAGGACAGAGGAAGGAAAAAAGAAAAAACTCCAAAAAATTGTTAGTCAAAGAAGACCCACCAATCTTCACCATGCATTGCCATCACATCAAAAATATGAAAGTTCACACCAAACTAGGAAATCTCACCATCAACACCAAAGAGACAAATAAAGAGAGACCCATATCACAACAAATCATCCAAAGAAAATGAGTTAGCACAAAGGGCCAAAAACTGAGCACTAACTCAAAAAGGGAATGATTTGCTACTTTTCCTTGTCAATAGCAAAGTAAGTATGCTCGCTTAGTGTCCTTATTGAAAGTGGAGTATCCATCACCATCTCATCCTCAAAATCAATCAAATCAATCATGGCCATGAGATACTGGCAGTAACCTGAATCAATTTTAGCTCCACTATCAGAAGAATCATTTGAGACTTCAATGGGAGAATGATGATGTTCCATATGATCCTAGTGATACTTATTATTTCTTACAACTTCCCTCTCAAGCCTATCAATTTTCTTCTCGTTACCCTTGACCAATTCCTCCAACATAATTCATTTTCTCAAATGATAAGCACATTTGAGAGCACCACATGCATACTTCTTGACAACTCTTGTTTTCTTCTTTGAAGTCATAGGGACTTTAGGCATATCTTATTCATTCTAGGGAGAATCACCTTGAGACTCAAGAGGGTTGAGTCTCCTAGACCTTTGGACCGGGCTGACAGACACTTACCTTACTCATTGCTTGAGTAAATAACTTATCAAATTTCCTTAGGACAAAGACACCACCCAATTTAGAAATAACTAGCTCAAATTTTGCAATTACTAAGAACACTTCACACACTTACTCCCAAACTCTTAATTCTTGCAAACCTGAAATGGTGAGAATAACAAGTAGGTAATATTCATTAAATAGAGAAACTGGAGATTTTCTACATTAATTTTCCAAGAAATCTTGTGTGAGAGCACTGACAATCAATTACCTTCATTTTTAACCTTAGTCATCGATCATACCTTGAAATAAATCAATGGATAATCAATCAAGATTATTAATTATCACAAAGTTAAATGCATACACTTGAGGTTTCTCCATAATTAGAAAAATCAAGTGAGATAAAAATTCACTTAGGTTGCACATTAATAACACACTTAGCGTTTAACCAAACCTGTCGTGTCACATTTACTTGCTTGCCCATGGGAATTAATTTACTTACAAGTAATTCATCATAGTAAGACAATGGGAAGTGATCATGATTTAACTTTAGAATATCAGCTCATACTCTTCCTCAATTTGATTTCACTTTCCCACATGTACCAACACCTGATAGATTTGACATCCATAAAAATATTTCCCAAATTTTATATGCGTGCCCATGAATCAGTTCTAATTCAGCATCATTTTTATCATAGAACTATCTTGGGCAATATTTTAGTAGCTCCTTATCTCCACCAAAATCCATCTGAGCCTCAGAAATATTCCATGTGACATTCACTCGCTTGCCCGCTGAAAAACATGGGACACAAGTGGGCCCTTCACAAGATGGTAGGGAGTGGTCAAGATTGACCCACATCACTCGCCATTGACCATTGAACTCTATTCTCCAAAAACACACACCATCTCCAAAGCTTGGCAAGTCCCATAAAATGTGACATGTTTCCACCACTTTCTAGCTTGTGTGATGATTTCTCCTTAATGTATAGAACAAATGGTCGCACAGGGAATAGCCTACATGAAAACACGTGTTGCTACATTGGTCATTTGATCCTTACAAAGCTCTTCCTATTGATCCTTTAGAATGAAATGGTCCCACCACTAGACATGACACATGGCCATCACTTGCTAGCCTTTGTGTTTAAAATAATATGAAATAAATCAACACGGGCATGCGGGGAGTGGCCAAGATGTAGCCATGTTACTTAATGACAACCACTGATCTTATTCTAATGGTGTCAGCTATCTTTACCAAGGGTACCAGGCCCACCAATGCACAAGACACATGGCTAATTCCCGAAAACCCATACAAATAAAATAATAAGGAATAAAAATGCTTGAGTGCATGGGGAATGGTGGTGATAGTCCATGATGATCAAACAACTAGTGTAAAAACCTAATTCAACACATGCAACATAAGTTATTTAAAAGAAGGGGGCCACTACTAGGCCCACAGGGAACTTGACCCTTGGGCATGAAAACTTAAGACATCAGGAACTTTTATAAAAATCGATCCCAACCATAGGAAAAATTAAGAGCTAGAAAGGTACTTGGTGATTGACAAACCTAAACCTAGGGGGGTGGTGAAAACAACAATTTCAATGGTATAAGAGGAAACTTGAATGATTAGAGACTGGGAGCAACAAGTCAATGTAGAATTAGAACCGTGGCCAAGGGATTTTTAGACTCGGAGGTTAATTTTGAAAGGTTTTGGCAAAAAGAACCATAAAATAATGATGAGGAACATAACCCTAAGCAAAAAATGAGGGTCCAAGCCTAGTTTGCAAACTTTCAAGATGGAATTCAGAGAAGTTTTTGAGGGGTTCCATCAGACCCCAAGTGAACTCTAATGATGCTTTTACCTTCCTTAAACTGAATGTAGAGTGACAATGGAAGATGGAATCACTTAGGAAACAAGTCTTTAGGATTGTCTTGATGTCTAGTTGCATCTCCTCAACCTAGAATCCATCATGATTCACCATAGGAATCCATGATCAACCCTTGATAATGCTAGATCTCAATAGAAAGTGAGCTTAAAGACCTACAAAATACTGTAATGCTGCCTCAATGCTTCAACTTTGCTTGCTTTTTGAATTAGAATGCTCTTGTGAAAGATTCCTTGAAGAATCTTGATGCTTGATGCTTGCTCAAAGTGCTTGAATTATTCTTAGATTCTCTAGAAAATAACTGAGAATATTGCTTTTATAGGAATTGACACCTAAAATGACTTAGAAGCTCCAAGGTGGCGAATGTGTCTCACCTTAGATTTGTGAGGCATGTTTTCAATATTTTTGGGGATTTAAGTGACTTCATGTGATTTTATATGATTTTTGAGTAAAATGAGCCTTGAGATCAAAAGTAATGGGTTCTACAGGCCTATAAATGGTGATTTTAAAGGGGACTAAATGCTAGGTGCAAAAATAGGTCCAAATTAAGTGTGAAATTTCCTCTTTCTTCAAGAGTGCACAATTTTCTACACTACAGGTCCAAATGTGGTATTAGATTTTGGTAGGAGCAATTATGGGGCATTTTTGGCAAATAATGTTGCAAGATTCCAATTGAAACTTAGCAAGTTCCATAGGGAATATTTTGATAGGAATTACATTTGAGGCATGCAGTTTTCCCCAAATTGGACACCCAAATTGGTGTTGGAGAAAGGGAATTCAATATAATGTAATTCCCTTATCAAGTTTCCATTATTTAGACATTGTTTTTCCTTCATTCACGTTTTTGATTTTTCTTCAGAGGCTAGTAAACCAATGAAGAAACAATATATAAGGCCAATAAAACAATGGTATTGAGGCTGAAAGACAATGGTTCTGAGGGTCTCCAAGTGCAATTTCATCTAAATATTATCATTGTGTCAAATTCTCTTTAGTTTAATTTTTTTTTTTAGTTTGTTTTGTAGGAGTTGGTAGTATTTTGTATTTTCGTTTGTATTTCTATTGATTGCAAAAATTATCAATATATTGGAGGTATTTTATTATGTATTTTTCTTCCTATATTATTTTATTTCAATTAGTTAAGTGATGTGGAGATTGCTTCTATTTAGAGTGTGTTGCACATGACTTCTAGATTTCAGGATTTAGAATCTATTTTGGTGTGTATCTTTCAGGTTAATGGGTTGCTATTGTAAATTTTTCTTTAGCATCATATGTGGATTCTATTGAATTATTTTATTTATGAATATTTTTGTGCAAATTCATTGACATGATGTTTGGTGAGCTAGAGTAGAGTTTGCTTCAATTTTTATGTGTATTTTGGCTCCCAGTTCAAAGATTTGTGAAGTATTTATTTGCAGTTGTTCATGGCTATTATATTTTGTATATGACAAAAAATTCAATGTAAATCCATATGAAAATCCATAATAAATAATTCTATTTGATTTTTACTTTACCCAATTTATATTTTGGTGCATTTTGGTGCTATTTTAAGATTACCCAATTTGCTCTATTTTTTAATTTGATAGAAATTAATAATTCTAGAGTTTGAGATGAGTTCATTTTGGTGGAAATCATGATATTTTCTAGATTTGTTTCAACTAATTTTTGGGATAGTATAAGTTAATCGAATTTTAGTTCAATTTTCAACTTGGGCCATCATAGTGGTATTAGAGCCATGATCTTGCGAGCCTAAGGGTTTGATCATATTTTTTGTAAAGGGAAAAGAGAAGTAAAAGATTGCTAATTTTGGTGATCCTACTATAACCATTCACCTTTTAGATCCCATGGAATACTTGGAAAGATATCTAGTGGCCATCAAAGAAACTTATGCTAATCAAGATGAATGATTTAGAAATTTAGTCCTATATAATGATTATGTCACTCTCATGCAAAGAATGCTAGTTGTAATGGTCTACAAACATCAGCTAGGACATTGTAGAAGGGAAATCATAAAATCTTCAGCTCCAAATTTTGATGCATTAAACAAGATCTCAGTCAGAGCTTGGTTACAAAAGATACAAGACTATTTCCTAATTATTCCCCATGAGGGAGAAATTTGTCATTTAGTATGTGATATTGCATATTCGAGGATTTTCTCATGATTGGTGGTACCAAGGTATGAATACCCAAGACCAACTCCAAGTAAATAATTTTGATAAATTTTGCCAAAGGTTGATTGTTATATTTGAAATCAAATTTGAAGAGGAGTAAGTAGTTGTAGAAAGGTTCATAGTAGGAGAAACAAATGTAGTGAATGTTAGGAAATAATGCATCAATTCCCATAATCGTAATCCATTTTTGGGTGAGTGCAGGATCATGGCGGTCCAAAAAGTGGTGATATGACATAACTTAAGTGGCTGATGATTTTTTTATCCAAATTTGATGAAACAAAAAGGGTTTATAGAGAAATTTTTTAGCTTTCCAAAAATATAATATATGCATTATTTGGAATTAAATCAATAATTATTATTGATTTTCTAGATACATTCTCACTAAAGTCCTAATTCATAGGTTGATTGAAAAACATCTATAACTTTTAAAAATATTAACATTTTTTGAATCCAAAAGATGTGTCACATACTATGCTTCACAAACTATAGTTTAAAACATAGAAAAAATAATTTTCATAATTTTTTGACCAAGTTAGGGTGGCTAGACAAATGGTTTTTTAATATTTTAAAAAATTCCTACTATAAAATTCATAACTAAATATTTACTTGCAAATAAATTACCAAAATATATGCATCACATCTAGGAATGATTCCTATACTTATATTGAAATGTTTAGAATAAAATATATTTTTTTCTCACCATTAGGATGGCCAGACAAACAATTGCTTTTTATTTTTTTCCTGAAAATTTAGTACTACTGCATTGAAATTTCAAATTTTCACCAAACAGATTTACTTTTTTCCAAAAAAGGACTAGGGGAGAAGGGTTGACACTAGTGTAGGGCCATATAGTGGGGATAGAACCAGTCCCTCATGGGCGTTAGAGTAGACTATATTAATATCCAAATATAAAATAGTTTTAATCCATAAAGTGAACAAGAGTAGTCAAATCATTGTACCATCAAAATTGTATTATAATTGGTTTATATTTGTCCCAAACACAAATAGTTATTCATGGTATTACATGTCAAAGAATATTCAAAGTACATCTGACACCACAAACTTAAAAGCCATATTCCTTGTTAAAGGCCCATAACATTAAAACACATAGCCAAGATATAAAATTAGTATAACCCACACTCCCCTTAAATATCATCACTTCCATTACATCACCACCAATATTTTCATAGATCCAATGCCATGAGAACAACTAAGATCCAATAATTTCCCATCACTAAATCGAATTGAACCCACCCCTTATCACACTTTGCTAGCAACACAACACTCAAAGGAAAATCAATCATTCAAATGTGTCCCATCAATAAAATCCCTACACATGGCTACTAGTGTATTCTCCTCTTTTTCCACCTACAACCACCAAAATAATTATGTTAAAGCCATAGAATTTTCCTAAGAAGAAAAAACACATTGCACGCCATAAATACATACAAACTCTACAATTAAAGGCACTAAAACAAATTTTCAAATTTGAAAAAAGAGGACAAAAATTAGAGACTCCATACCAAACCAACATTGAACATATAAAGAGATTTAAAAAATAAAAAATGCATTACTCAATATTTGGCAATTTCCATTTAACATGTCTCACTTTCATATTTAGTTCTACACTTTCTTGGAGGCAAAAAAATAAAGAGGAGAAGCAACAACAACACGCTATCAAGTTACAAGTAGTCTACTGCTACTAGTTCTTTATGCCTATGAATACCAATTTTTTGTATGCTACACAAATGTTTTTCACAATAATATAAATATATGGGGTACCACCCTAATACCATTTACCCTGGGCTTTTCATTTATATCCTTTATGTTGAAATGACAATATATTGTATGTGATGTAAATATTTGTCACAATAACCTATAACTCAATATTTAGGGTTTCAACTTACACTATTTATGAATGTAAAGTTATTTCAATTCAATTTCTAGGTTTTTGTATGTTTTATATGCGTAGGAATATAGATCAGTTCTATACACTATAATTTTTTGTCACCCACAAACCTGTAACTCAATATCTAAGATTTCAATTGACACCTTTTATGAATGTCAAGTCTTTTCAATTCAATTTTTGGGTATTTTCATGTTCTATATGCTTGGGAATATAGATCATTTCTATGCACTATAAATGTTTGTCACCCACTACCCTATAACTCAATATCTGGGGTTTTAACTTATACTATTTATGAATGTCAAGTCATTTTAGTTCAATTTCTCAGTATTTTTTATGTTGTATATACCTAGGTATATAGATTGGTTCTATGCACTGTAAATGTTTGTCACCTACAAATTTATAACTCAATATTTGGGATTTCAACTTACACTATTTATGAATGTTAAGTCATTTTAGTTCAATTTTTGGGTATTTTTATGTTCTATATTCCTAGGTATATAGATTAGTTCTATGCACATTAAATGTTTGTCACCCACTACCCTGTATCTCAATTTTTAGGGTTTCAACTTATTTTTTTATGGATGTGAATGTATTTATGTTCCTTACAATGTGATTGTTACACCCTATCTACTCTAAGTGCACAAGACCAAGTGATTTCTATTCCCTACAATGTGATTGTTTCACCCTATTCTTTATGCCTCATACTACCAATATGTTTGGTCAAAATAACCTATAACTCATTATCAAGGGTTTTAACTTGTATTGTTTATGAATGTCAATGTATATCTAATTAAAAGAAATGTGATTATTTCACCCCTCTAAGTGCATAACATCACATGCTTTAGTTCAATTTCAACATTTTCATATATATCCTATATGCCTAGGAATGCCAATCTCTTCTATGTTGTGTAAATGTTTCTCACCTAAAATTGTAACTCAATATTAGGGATTTTGACTTATATTGTTAATGAATGTTAATGAATTTTAGTTATTTACAAATTTAATTCCAATCCGTTGAAGGGTATAATAACAACTCCTTTTAGTTCAATCCAAAATGTTCTAAACTTGTGCAATTTAAATAAGTAACATGATCAAACAAAAATAAAATTGCTACCAAATTTTATATTATAAACTATCAACACACATAGTAAGGAAAAGTAATATGTTCATGCATCACTCTGAATTTAAGGGTGTTCATTGATGGTTGTTATCATTGTTTAAAACATGTTTCCTAATGTGTGTAGGTGAAATATAAAGTTGATATCAGCACTATGCCAGTGAAGAAGAGAGCCACAAAAAGGTGTCCTGCAAGAAAAAGAGGGGTTACATTCCCCCCTAAAGAAGAACAAAAAGTACAAGTGAAGATAGTTGTGATAATTACTGCTCTAGCAAGTAGGTGGACAACAACAAGACAACAATAATTTTTAATGAATGAAATGGTAAATCAACAATATATTGACATGGTGGATAGCTAGCTTGAGGAACTTAATGATGGACTAAGTCTTCCCTCAGCCCCTAGCCCACCATCTTGGCTGGAACATGGATCTATGAATATAGGTAATGACTTTCTATGTCTTCGCTTAGCCCCTAGATAATTTTCTTGGTTGGCAGAGGGAGATGTGAAAGTGGGTAATGACAGTTCACGTCTTCCCTCGACCCCTACCCAACTATCTTGGTTGGTAGAGGGAGCTATGAAATTTGGTATTGAATTGTAGTGGGAAGAAGACCAAGGAATTTATTCATTTCCATCTCCACTTTCCCTATTTACCATACCACAAATGCTAAATTACTATATATATTTCAACAAGGAAACTCAAGGTATTGGCAAGGAAGAGGAGGATAAAATTGACAACCAAGTGATTACAAATAATTGAATCCCAATTAGTTTTGACAATCACTAAATTTGTTAAGGAAAGAGAGCAACTGAAACAATTAGGAAAGAAGGAAAGAGAGAAAAAGAGGGAGCAAGAGATAGTTCAATGGAAAAAAATAGGAAGGAAAGAGAAATTGAGGTGACCCATATATCATTGTAGTGAGAAAGATGGATGAGAATTCCTATGAACCTGTTACCAGAGAACCATGCCTTGTTTTGGGAAATATTGAACATATATATCCTTCTATTTTTTGTTGGTGATGTCAATTTGAGTCTTAGACGAAATGTAAGTTGTACTCCACTTTGTGCTAGAAATAATTGTTCAACACCATTGCATGTAAGTTGCAATCAATTTATAAATACAAATCCAAATCATGTAATGAGAACTCAAAATGTAGCAACAGGAGATGAGAACACATCTCTAGATGTTTTCATTAGCATTCTTGATTGAGGTTGGGAGGGACCATCCCTACAACTCTATGAATTATTGGCTACTTTTTTGATGCATGTTTCAAACTGGAAAATATAGTTCAATTGTTGGCTATTTACTTTTGTTGTGGAGGACTATAATATCTTGTTATAAACTAGATAAATTTGCACACCATGTCATCATGAAACTTGTGCATCTACCAATTTTTTTTTAAAAAATGAGCACCCCACCATCTATCACACAATGATTCATCCACGGTGTTCCTTATGAGCCCATTTTTCCCTGCACTTGATAGTTGAGCCCATCTGCCTCCTTTTTCAATGCAAAAATCTATGTGTTTTGGATTGGATGGACGTGTAGCATCTAAACACTTTGCCACCCCAAATGACTAGTTCAGAGCTTGATTGCTCACCACCTCCTTTGTTACATCCACTAACTAACTTTCCTTATGTGCACCTTCATAGTTACTCAGCTAGACAAGAGCATAATTTAGAGATGAAGGTTCATTCAATGCTCCAAATTCTCATATATCTCACTCATTGTCATTCCTTTTGTTTGTGTTTATTCTAGAGTGTTTGTTTAGTTACACACCCATAGTGGTTTGACTCTACATTGCATAGGCTTAATTTCACAAAAGCATTCTTAGTGTTAAACCATGAACAAGTGCATATAACATCAATTTGAAAATTATAATGAAATAAAATTTAACACTAAAATGCTCTTTTGAAAAAGAAGTCTCTTCAATGCTAGA
The DNA here is from genome assembly GCA_007258455.2 of Sequoia sempervirens. Taxonomy (NCBI): domain Eukaryota; kingdom Viridiplantae; phylum Streptophyta; class Pinopsida; order Cupressales; family Cupressaceae; genus Sequoia; species Sequoia sempervirens. The sequence continues at coordinate 419,319,157 of VDFB02000003.1, read as the reverse complement.
ACCTCAAATGCTACTACATTTTTTTGTCCTATATTAAGTAAATGTTCTTGCCAGCATTATGTGCATTCCTATATCATTTCTTTTTTATTAAATGGATATGTTTATTGGTTTATTATATGCATATGTATATGGGCTTACCTAGCAATATGATGTACCTGTTTGTAGTGTAGTGTAATTGCTTGTAAATGTAAGTCTACTTAATGGAGTCACCAAAAAAGTAACCCTTGTACTTTTTTTGGCTTGTTTGGTCCCTCCCTTTGATTTTTGCTTAATGTTTCCTTAATTTAGTGTTGTAATGTGGATAACACATTCACATTAAGTCTTGGTACCTTGTGAAATAATGAATTTTAATGGTACCTTGCTAAAGTGTTGTGAAGTGTTGTAACACACTTTCACACTTTTCTAGTGTTTTATCAAATAATTAAACATAATAAACCTATTTTTAATCAAAATCAACATTAAAATTTCCTTATTTGAAGTGTTGTAACACACTTGCACACTTTTCTAGGCTTTTCATTAATAATTGGGCTTTCTTATGCCTTAATTAGCCCTATTTTGCATCCACAGACCTCATTTACTATATCTTTTTGTGGATAATCCAGACACCAATCATTAACAAATCATAATTCAAGTGTTTTTAGCTTGTGTGTCCTAGACTTAGTGATCTAGGACTCATTCGCCACCTTGGGTGAATGAGTCCTACCTATATTTTTTGGGTCCCAAACCTTTTTTTACACCTTTCTAAGCACTTTGATTTTTGGTCCCATACATTATGCCAAATGGGACTCATTTGCCATCTTGGGAGAATGAGTCTTGTGTGGCCCAAAATTGAAATTAGTTCAAATTCTTGGTGGGATTTTGTCCTCCTAGATCTGATGTCAGCTTGAAGTGTTGTAATTTTAGGAATTCTTGCATATTTAAGTATAAATACAGGGTTCTTTCAGTCATTTTCACCCAAGAATTTTGTGAGAGCATTCATAATAGCAAATTGAGTTCACAAGAGAATTCAAGCATTCACAAGGGCATTCAAGTGTCTTCAAGGGTAGATTCTTCATCAGTTGTTGTAGCAATCCAAGATCCATTGTCATGTCAAGTATATCAAGCATCAACCATGTTAGTGATCTAATGTTGTGATGTAGCATTGAAGATCCAAGACCAAGCATTGCTCCATTCTTATTGTTAAAGATCAAGATCTACATCCTTCATGGAATTTCATGTTGAGTTGAAGATTTGTAAGGAATAATTTACATGGCATTATTCAAGGTATCATTGTTCATGTTTCATATCCTATGTTTCATGTTTCATCTCCTTGTTCCATTGTTTCATCATTTGGTTTAATTACCTACAAGGACTTTGACCAAGGCAGACCCATATTCCCTAACAATCAGCACTTTTTTTCTCCTTGTTTGTGTAATTATAGATCGAGGTGCTTCAAAGCCTTGACGATCATTAAAGATTAGGTTACAAGCTTCTTGGAGTTGTCTCCCCATTTACAAGGTCAAAATCTTCACTATAAGGTCATCTACAGCTTCAAAAGTAGAGTTTTGGATTTGAGAACCTAGAGGAATAGAAGGAGTAGACTGAGAGGTGTAGATCAAAACTTTGAATTTCTAGAAAATAAAAATTGGACTCATTTACCACAAGTGGTAAATGAGTCCTACTGTGGGTGGTTTTTTAGAGATCTTTATAGATATAGATACCCATTTGGTTGAAACTTGATCCTGTGTAGAGACCTAGATCTGGGACTAATTCACCTAGAATGATGAATGAGTCCCACTAGGATAGAATATCAAGATTTTTAGGATTCCAGAGCTCCATTCCATCTCCAACAAGTTTCTAGGGGTACACTTTCTGTTATACAATTTTTTGTTCTATTTGTTTGCATTTGTAGGACATTTCATAGGTCATTGCATTAAACTAGGGTTTTACATTTCATATTACATTCCATTTGTTTTTCCAAGTCTAAACTTGGTGGTGAACCCCTCATTAGATCATATTCAGCCTCTAAGATAGCCCTATTGCAAGATCTCTTTTTCTTTTGCATTGAGATCTTTAGGGTTATCCTTGAATGGAATTACTTTGAAAGTTGGTGTGATAGCACTTGATCTCCCTATCTCCCATTTACCGAGGTTCCATTTTGGTGAACCTACACTTTGAATACCTTCTTTGCTGATTTGAATTCCATCATCATCCTAGATCTATCTTGCATTGAGTTTACATTAGGGTTGGCATTCTAGGGTGTCAAATATTTGCATTAGTCAAAGTGCATATAGTTTGCATTTTTGCATCTCAAATCATTGAAAAGAATTTGAAAACTGCATTTTCATTTAGGTTACAAATCATACAATCTAAGAAGCATAAAAATAACTTAAAATTTCTAAAACATTTGAAAAAACCCTACCTAGGACTCATTTGCCACCCTAGGTGAATCAGTCCCAGTCTATATTTTAAGCTACCTTTTGCAGCATCAAAAACCTCATTTATGTGCTTCCTAAGGCTCTTGGTAACATATAATATAAGTCTAGAAAGTTTTGGTAACATCTATTTTATGCATCTAGGTCATAAACATCAATTTAGGGTAGTCATTTTTTAAATCATTTCAATAGCAAGCATCATTAGATTTGAAAATGTTCACATTTTTGAAACTTTGCATTATAGGGATAGAAACACTTTTCACTTTTGCATACACAATGTTTCTATTCATAAAGATTTTTATAAGTTTGATAAAAGTTCTTTTCATTTTGGATATAAATTGTTTGCATTCTAAAAGTTTTGCATACATTGGATGCAAGTGTTTTGCATTTTGGATATACATTGCTAACATTGTTAAGCATTGCATAATATGGTTAGAAGTGCTTTTAATTTTTGTTCAAACAATGTTAGTGTCTTACATATATAGGTATGCTAAGAGAAATTTCATATACCCTCCCTATGAGAGTGTTTTAATAAAAGAAAATACAACCTTGGACATTCCTAACAATCATATTCGTTCTTCTCCTAATATCTCTCCTTTGGCAAAGAGGATATTTTGGTGTTAGAAGAACAAATAAATAAGATTTTTGAGAATCCTAGTTGTTTTTCTCCTTCCACTTCTGTTATTAGGCAATACATTGATGAACAAGAAGAAAAAACCATAGGAAATCATGATGATAACATAACACAACAAAAGACCATTGAAACTTCAACTAGTCTACATTCATCTCTTAACATTGTCCCCTCTTGTGATAATGTTTTATAGGATGAAAGTGTAAGTGAGGAAGATAAGTTCATGTTGGATGATCAAACCTTTAAGGTCTATAACAACCCTCTTTATGATTTTTCCCCTACCTATCATATCTTAGAAGACATTAGGGAACAAAGGAATAAAATCATAAATGATCATGACATTCACATTTCTTCTTCTCCTAATATCTCTCATAATTTTGAAGAAGAAAATTTGATGTTAGAAAATACAATCGATGAAATTCATGGGAATCTTGATTCCATCTCTTCCCTTATAGAAAACATTATTGAACAAGAAAACACCATAATTGACAAGCAAGACAATTCAACCATTGATCATCCCCCTACTTGCAATGGATTCATTTTGGAAGAACCAATCCTTAAATTCCAAGAACATTTGGTTTGTAGTTATCCTAAAAAATCTCCTCCCAAGGAGAATATCATGGTGCAAGAAAATATCAACAATAGTAAGTTGGCCTCCTTAGGTGATGATAAAAAGTGGTTCTATATTACCCTTTATTAGAAATACATCAAACTAATATCACCAAGGTTATGACTACACAAATTTTTATTAGATCCCCTTCGACTATTAGACCTGGAATACATACCCCATGGGACATCTTAAGAATCCTCTAATTCATTACCCACCTTCACATAAACAACAAAAACAAAACAAACCTAAAATTATCCTTTTCCCACCTAAGAACAATGTTTTGTAGTAGCTAATTCATAATATTGTTGCTCATACATATAACACTAGAAACAATATGCAACCAAGACAAACACCTCCAATACCCTCCCATTGTATAATCTATCCTACTTGTGCCCCCTTGTTTTACTACACAAAGTGGAAAGGAGTATGATCTTGTTGAACAACTTAAGAACACTCTTACTAAGATATTATTGTGGGACCTTATTCAAGCCTCCCCCCATTACCATAACATGATTCAAAGTTCCTTACAACAAGTTCCTATCCCTTCAAATGTGCAACTGAATAACATAGAAACCATAATTTGATGCAAGGGAGGATGGTCTTCAACCTATTCAACACAATTCAAGATCAATCAAACAAATATCAGATTCATAAACTACTTAAATGCACTCTTCACCATATAACCCTTCCCTTTGCTTATGGGTCAATAGACCTATATTTTGTAAATTTTCTCCCAATTCACTCAACACCTATAGAAAATCTTGACTGATCCAAATACCCCTTTTATGCCATCTTTAACATGTTCCAAAACCAATATAGGTTTTTTTAACAATCCACTCAAACCCAGTTACATCACTTTCCAAAAAGACCATTTAGGTCAATTTTACAAAGAAATACCTCTTCAAGATCTCCACCAACCTAAGACAAATTCTTAGACCTCCAAGCTCTCCACCAAGTAGTTTTAGCCCCTCATACTCACATTTACCCATTGAACTCAAAAAAACCCTCAATTTTCACCATTAGCTCAAATAGGGTTTACAAAAAATCCACTTTCCAAATCTCTCACAAACCTGAAACCACCTTAAAAACCTGTTGAAAGGTCTACCCTCATTCACAAAATCATCATCAAGTATCCACCTAATTCTTTTCTTTCAACTCTCTCCCAAAACGTCATATTTCCTTCACTACTGCACAACAAAAACCCCAGGACAGTCAAGGTTCTTCCAAAAAAATCATCATAAAATAAATTTCCTACACACTATAATTCTAAACCTATCTTCCTATGCCCATTCCATGTAGTTACAGGGGTGACAATAGGTAGAACAAGCTTATTCCATTGGTAGGACTTCAAAACCACACAACTACACTTACAGGTCAATCAACATGAATTAGATAATAAATCAACTATATATCTCAATACACTATCATCCAAATGGATTAAAAATAGAGTTATAACTAGTATTAAACCAATTCCAAGGTCCTTTTAACAAGATATTACTACACAATCTCATACAAAGGCCTGCAAGTTTAGGATTATAAGCAAAATACATAATTTTGATAAAAAACAGGGGTAATTTTATTTGAATCTTCTTCTTAAATGTTTCAACAACCTCTTACAATGTCTTGAGACATGTATTTAATAACTTATCACACCTAAATACCCTCCAAAACTCACTCATCAACTTACAAATTCCTCATGGGTTCTCTTAATTTTGCATTTTTGCATTACAATATTGACAACATTTGTCATTATTGGTAATTTTGTATTTTTGAATCCCCAAACCTTCAAAACACCTCTAAGATGACCTAATACACTATTTAATGACAAAATATGACCTTATTTACCATATTCCATGGCTTGACTCACTAAACCCCTTAAAAACCCATTATTACATATTTTTTTCTTTCAAGCATGATTGATAACATTGCAACATTGCTTTACAAAAATGATCTCTAAATACATTCTAATAGTAGTTTTAGACCGTATTAGCTCATTTCATGACCTCAACCACCTAATTCAACCTATGACTCATCACAATGACCCAATTCAAACGAAGCCAATTGGGTGCTCCTACACCATGCAACCACCTTTAGAATCTTTCCAAGTCTCTTGGAAAGGTGCTTCAATCTACTCCAACTTGTATCTAACATCCTCCTACTCTTATATTTTTCTCTTCCTTTGAAGCTTATGTTGTTTTCCTACAACTTCACCTCTGTAATTGAACTCCTTATTAGCTATCTTTACTTCTTTTTCCTTGACTTCCTTTCCAACTATCTCTTAACTCTCCCTTTGTTCATGACTATCCTTTTGCTTTCCTTTTCACCTTCTAATATACTCTTCTCCATCTTGAAGCCTTCTACTTCTTTATTACCTCTTATTTTCTCTTGTTCATACACCTTTGTGTTTGATTTTCTATCCTCTATTTTGACTACCCCACTAACCTCTATCCTTGCAACTATTGATTGTCCCTTCTTTGTTTTTAACACCACAGGGCACTTGATTGCCCCAACTAGCACTCCTTCACTCATTTTTTTTTTCCTTTCCATAGGATTTTCCTTCTTAATCCGCTCTATCTCAGTTCGAGACACATCTTTATTCACTTTCTTTCTCCATGTGAAGACACTTTTCTTCTCTATCTACAAATCATTTCCATTCCTTGCATTTATTGTCTTACCTATGTCCAACCTTGTATTGGTTGCCAACCCTTTGTTCTTACCATTACCTTCATCAAGAGTTACAAACTCTTTTCTTCCCACCATGATAACCTCACCATGCTCCTTTGTTTCTTCATTCAATGGAGTCAAAATGTTAGTTTTTCCCTCCTTCACTATGGTGTCAGTGTTTTGTCTTCCATCATATATAGCTTCCCTATCAAACTCCCAGGGCCTTCCTAGCAACAAGTGGAAACAATTCATGGGTGAGATATCACAAACAGCTTGATCTTTATACTGACCAATCTAAAAATCAACATTAGCTTGTTCTTTCACCAATATATATTGTTGATCACTAATCCAAGACACTCTATAAGGCTTCGCTATAAGAATTCTTTGCAAGTTTAACTTGTCTACCATATCACTAGATACCATAGTATTTGTACATCAAGAATCAACTACTACCTTACATACCTTATTATTGCATTTTCAAGTTGTCCTAAACAAGGCTCTTCTTTGGATTGGATCTTTCTCCTTTGAGGTCTTCAACATTTGTTTTTTCATCATCAGCATCTCACCTACTTTAGGAGTTGCACATAGAGTACTTGAATTAGAACTTTCACACTCTTCTTCTTCTTGAACAATCTGATCTCTCCTTTCATTTGTCTTTTCTCCTCCACTTGAAGTTGTTACAAACTCCTGTGGACACTTGAAGAATGAGTGACCATACTTGCCACATTTGTAACATCTACCTAAAAACTCATTAGGATCTCTTCTTTGTCTAAAACTTGTTATTCCACCTCTCCATCCTCCTCTTGATTCTGGTGCTTTTTCTTTGCTCTTGCTTGCACTCTCTTGTTCTTCATTGATCTACCATTGGCATCTTCCTATATTCATGTTACCTCTTCCCCTTCCTTCTCTTTCTTTTTATCTCTTGAGTATATCTTCTTCCCTTACTGCCATTTGCAAACATCCTCTATTGTCTTAGGAGGGTTCAAACTGATTTCATCCCTTATGTTCAATATTAAATCATTCAAATATCTGGCCACTCTTTCAACTTCATCTTCATTATGAACTACCCTAATGCATAACCTATGGAATTCTTCAGTATACGACATCACATCCAACTCCCTTTGCTTTAATGCTTGCAATTTCATAAATGTTTGTATAGCATAGTATGCTAGTAAAAACTAAGCTTTTACTTTTGCTAGCATCCTATCCTAAGAGATTATCTTAGAATTTCCTTTCTTAACCCTATCTTCTTGAACAAAATTCCACCATGTGAGGGTTGGTCCTTTCAACTTTGTCTTTGCATATTTCACCTTTTTACTATCCTTTATGTCTTTAAATTCAAATAAATTATCTAAGGAATCAATCCATGCCAAAGCCTCTTCACTATCCATCTTACCTTCGTACATTGGCACTTCAACCTTCACTTTTGGAGTGTTGTCACCTTTTACTAACTTTAGAATCTTTATCATTCCTTTTTCTTCAGGATCTAAATCATCTTCATCATCCTAGACTAGAGGGTTTCCTTCTTCCCCTTCATCTTCTTTATCACTTTGATATTCATTCACCACTCCTCTTCTCTGGTTCTTCTCTAGAACTACTATCCTTGATAAGGTGGCTTCTTTAGACTCTTTATAGAGACTTTCCTTCTACAACAATTGCTCCTTCAACTCCTTGATTTCCGCTTCTATTGCACTGGCCTTTGGAGGAATCTTTCGTTGCAACTCTTCAACTTCAATCTACAAACTATCAACTTCTAATGACCTATCCCTATGCTCTGATACGAATTGATGCAAGGGAGGATGGTCTTCAACCTATTCAACAAAATTCAAGATCAATCAAACAAGTATCAGATTCATAAACTCCTTAAATGCACTCTTCACCATATAACCCTATCCTTTACTTGTAGGTTAGTAGACTTATATTTTGTAACTTTTCTCCCAATTAACTCAACACCTAAAAAAAATCTTAACTGATCCAAATACCCATTTTGGGCCATCTTTAACATGTTCTAAGACCAATATAGGTTTTTTTTTAACAATCCACTCAAACCCAGTTTCACCATTATCCGAAAAGACCAATTAGGTCTATTTTAAAAAGCTCAAGACCTCTTCAAGCTCTCCACCAGCCTAAGAAAACTACTCAAACCTTCTAAATAGTCTAAAAAAAGACCTTTCCAACTGGTTTTAGCCCCTAGAACTCACATTTACCCACTAAACTCAAAAAAACCTCAATTTTAACAATTAGAGGGTAGGGTTTACAAAAAATCCACTTTCCAAATCTCTCACAAGCATGCCACCACCTTAAGAACCTCTCAAAAGGTCTTCCCTCACTCAAAAAATCATCATCCAGCCTCCACTCAATTCATTTCTTTCAACTCTCTCTCAAAACCTCATATTTCTTTCACTATTACACAACAAAAACCCTAGGATAGTTAAGGCTCTTCCACAAAACTCATCATAAAATAAAATTCCTACGCACTACCATTATAAAAATATCTTCCTAAGACCATTCCATGTAGTTACAAGAGTGAGAGTAGGTGGAATGGGCTTATTCCATGGGTAGGACTTCAAAACCACACAACTATGCTTACAGGTCAGTCAACAGGAATTGGATAATAAATCAACCATATCTCAATACACTATCCTCCAAATGGATTCAAAATAGAGTTAAAACTAGTATTAAACCAATTCCAAGGTCATTTTAACAAGATATTATTGCACAATCTCATACAAAGACCTGCAAGTTCAGATTTATAAGAAAAATACATAATTTTGATAAAAAATAGGGATAATTTTATTTCAATCTTCTTCTTAGATGTTTCAACAACCTCTTAAATTTTTTGAGAAATGTATTTAATCACTTATCATCCCTAACTACCCTCCAAAACCAAATCATCAACTTACAAATTCCTCATGACTGTTGAGTTCTCTTAATTTTGCATTTTTCTATTACAATATTGACAACATTTGTCATTATTGGCAATTTTGTACTTTTGAACCCCCAAACCTTCTAAACACCTCTAAGATGACCTAATACAATATTTAATGATCAAATATGACCTTATTTACCATATTCCATGGCTTGAATCACTAAACCCCTTAAAAAACCATTATTACATATTTTGCTCAGTCAATCATGATTGACAACATTGCAACATTACTTTACAAAAATGATCTCTAAATAAATTCTAATAGTATTTTTAGACCTTATTGACACATTTCATGACCTCAACCTTCTAATTCAAGCTATTACTAATCATGTTTATCCAATTCAAATGAAACCAATTGGGTGCTCCTGCGCCATAATTCAAGGAATAAATGCTAACATTGTTTTCCACCAAAGTGAATCTCCCCTTTAGAAGTGCAAAAAAAAATGATGCTTTCATGATCATATTTCAATACAATATACAAGAGATAAATAAAACCATTTTTTATAATGGCTATGCCTTAATGTGTGTTGTGTATCCCTCTTGGATAGGCTTGGCGTAGACAAAGCAAAATTTCAACCGGTCTCTTTATCTATTAGTGGATTTCACAATATTGGAAAGGAACCACTCGATGTGATTACTTTTCCTATTATAGCTGGAAAAGCTACATTATAAAAACCAATCCATGTTATGCCCAATGATCTTTCATACGATATTCTTTTAGGAAGACCTTGGATTCATGAGATGCATGTTGTGCCTTCTACTTATCATTGTAAAATGAAGTATATCTACAACAACAAAATGTACACACTTGATTTGATTATGAGCCTTATAGTGTCTTACAACTTGACAAAAACAAAGAGAACCCCTTGAAAACATTAACACCAACCACACAAGTAGAAATTGTGCAACAAAAAGACAAAGAAAAACATATTGAGGAAGTCACAAAGTTATTAGACGGTGATTGGGGTTCCTTGGATTTCACACCTAGCTTTGATGGGAAACTAAAGATCATAATAAAGAAGAGTGAAAAAGAAAAAGTAGTAATCTCAACACAAAATTTAGAAGAACCTTCAAAAGCATCCACCTCAGCCTCTTTAAAAGAAGAAACAAATTATACAACAAACTTTGATGAAGTTGATTATCAACAACCACCGATTCCAAATGAAATTAAAAAAAATTATGGACGAGGTTATGAGCTTATGAAACAAATTGGATATAGCAGAAAAGGATGTGGTGCTAGAGGACAATGTATTTGTGTTCCTATAGAACCTCACACGCAAGAAAATATTAACGGTATTGGTTATTATCCCTCAAAAGAAAGAAACAAGCCTTCACTTAACATCAACACTATTACAAAAGATTCCTCTAAGCCAAAGTTAACATTAGTGCATTCTTAATTCCTAAACACTAGTGGTCTTGAAAGTTATCCTTTGCTTGAAATGAACCAAACAAAGACATATTCACTTAATGTCAATGTCATCTTGCAAAAAACTAATGATTTGAATTTGTTAGATTTTACACCCTCCTTTCAAGGAGAGAATAAAATCTTGCAATCTATAAAGTCTTGCGTAGGGATGACATCGTGTACTAAGCAAGAGATATCTTTGTCGCAAAATAAAGTAACCTCTTCTATCATTGATCAAGAAGGTATCTTGTGGGGATTCCTCCAAGATCATTTGATATCCCTCCCTCCAAGAATGTGAAAGAAAATTTTGCTATAAGATTTCATTTTGTGTGTACCATAGAGTTCACGGTCATGCTACTAATGAATGTAAGGCTTTAAGTAACAAAAAATCAACATCTCAAAGAAGTGTGGTGGTCTTCCTTGTGTCGAAGCACCTGATTTCTTTCAGTGATACTTATTTTCATCCTATTTGGCTCATCCTTTTCCTCCACTAAGTGGGGGAAAGGGGTTAAGTAGCCTTGTCCTCATATGTCACTTATCATTGTCTTGTTTGGCTATTTGATCACCTTTCATGTACATATAAGAGAAATATTTGGATGTGTATGACATGTCTTAAGTTGACTTGCATGTGACATGCTTATTCATGATGTAGTTTGATTTAGAAACATATGACTTGGAATAGGGATTTCCAAATAAGCTCTCATGTCTTCTTTACTATAAACTAGTTACTCACAACAATGGTGTTAGCAACTACTTTAAAGTGAGGGTATACATCAACACTCATGTTTCATTATGCAGTTTTCTTTCTTCTTACGATGCATCATTTTCTTGGTGGTGTCATGGGATTTTATTCCCTTCGAGAGCGTGATACTTCTTTGACTTTTCCTCTCTTGGATACATTAGGCATGATGTCCCCTAAGAAGAGAGCTTACATGAACTAAGAAAAATCCCTTTGAACATATCTTATAGTATTTTTCATTTACAATAATTGTTATATGGACACCTTGAATAACATACTTTGCATGCCTATGGATCAATTTTATTTGTTCATGAGCTCAAAGCATATGAAGTTTTGCTTGTCTCATGAAGCTCGAAGGTCATTTATGTGTGGCACCTTATCAATTTTATCAGGAGGTATAAATTTTGGTATGGTTTGATCAGGAAGCTCAACTGAGGGATGACTTTCCCCATAACCACTTGTGTGTGTATGTGAGTGCATATTGGTTGTATGTGTCTCACCTTCTTGGATTACTCACCTAGCAGACAACCAAGAGTTCCATTGCCTCAAAGAGAGTATGCATTTTTAGAAAAATAGCCTAGATCTGATCCACATTCTATTGGAAAAATGATCAAATCTTAATCCATCTTTTTATTTTTACTTATTTTTGTATCTTGATGCTGCATATTATACACCTTTTGTGTGTCCTTTTGCACTTATGACAGTTCAACTTAGGATCTTGGATCCTGGGGGCTTGAATGCTTCCTTGATCTTTGTTATCCTAGACCATCTACATTGGTACACTTGAATGCCTCTTGAATGTCTAATTTAGTGTGAGTTTGAAGCAAGTTCATCCTCTCACTAAAGTGGGGGCTAGATGGAGTCACTGAAAGAGTAACCCTTCTACTTTTTTTGGCTTGTTGGGGCCCTCGTGATTTTCACTTAATGTTTCCTTGATTTAGTGTTACAATGTGGATAACACATTCACATTAAGTCTTGGGCCATTGTGACCTAATGGATTTTAATGGTACCTTGCTAAAGTGTTGTAACACACTTTCACACTTTTCTAGGGTTTTATCAAATAATTAAACATAATAAACCTATTTTTAATAAAAATTAACATTAACCTTGCCTTTTTTCAGGTGTTGTAAAGTGTCGTGACACACTTTCACACTTTTCTATTCTTTTCATTAATAATCAAGATTTTTTATGCTTTAATTGGTCCTATTTTCCATCCACAAGCCTCATTTATTACATCTTTTCAAGGATAATCACAACACCAATCATAATTCAAGTGTTTCTAGCTTGTGTGGACCAAATTTAGTGATTTGGGACTCATTCACCACCTTGGGAAAATGAGTCACAACTATATTTTTGGGTTCAAAACCTTTTTACACCTTTCTAAGAACTTTTCAATTTTTGTCCCATACATTATGCCAGATGGGACTAATTTTCCATCATGGGTGAATGGGTCCCCTATTGCCCAAAATTGAAATTAATTCAAATTATCGGCAAGATTTTGTCCTCCTAGATCTGATGTCATCTTGTAGTGTTGTAATTTCATGAATTCTTGCATAATTAAGTGTAAATACAAGGTTATTTCACTCATTTTCACCCAAGACATTTGTGAGAGCATTCATAATAGAAAATTGAGTTCATAAGAACATTCAACCATTCACAAGGGCATTCAAGTGTCTTCAAGGGTAGATTCTTCATCAATTGCTATAGAAATCCAAGATCCATCATCATATCAAGTATATCAAGCATCAAGCATGTTAGTGAGCTAATGTTGTGATGTAGCTTTGAAGATCCAAGACCAATCATTGTTCCATTTCTATTGTCAAAGATCAAGATCTACATCCTTCATGGCCATTTCATGTTGAGTTGCAGATTTGTAAGACATCATTTATAAGGCATCATTCAGGGTATCATTGTTCATGTTTCATATCCTATGTTTCATGTTCCATGTCATTTTTCCATTGTTTCATCATTTTTCTTAATTACCTACAAGGGGTTTGACCAAGGAAAACCCTTATTCCCTAACAATCAACACTTTTGTTCTCTTTCTTTGTGTAATTGTAGATCTAAGTGCTTTGAAGACTTGGAGATCATTGAAGAATAGGTTACAATCTTGTTGGAGTTTTCTCCCCATTTGCAAGGTCAAATTCTTCACTAAAAGGTCATCTACAACTCTAAAAATAGAGTTTCGGATTTAGGAACCTAGAGGAATAGAAAGAGCATACTGAGAGGTGCAAATTAGAACTTGAATTTCCAAAAAATCCAAACTAGACTCATTTGCCACAAGTGGCGAATGAGTCCCACTATGGGTGTTTTTTTTAGAGATATTTGTAGATTTGGATAACCATTTGATTGAAACTTGATCTAGTGTAGAGACCTAGATCTGGGATTGATTCACCCAAAATAGTTAATGAGTCCCACTAGGCTAGAATATTAGGTTTTTTAGGATTTCAGAGCTCAATTCCATCTCTAGCAAGTTTCTAGGTGCACACTTTTTGTTATACAATTTTATGTTATATTTGTTTGCATTTCTAAGCCATTTCATAGGTCATTGCATTGAACTAGGGTTTTACATTTCATATTACATTTCATTTGTTTTTCCAAGTCTAAACTTGGTGGTGAACCCCTCATTAGATCATATTTATCCCCTAGGACAACCCTATTGCAAGATCTCTTTCTCTTTTTCGTTAAGATCTCTAGGGTTATCCTTAAGTGGAATCTCTTTGAAAGTGGGTGTGAATACATCATCAATCCCCCATTTTCAGAGGTTCCACTTAATTATACAAAAAATTTGTTTATGGTGATTGCTTTATTTGGTTGAAATGTACAACACACTTCACATAACAATTACATCTATACAAAAAATTATGCATTAATAGACACAAACAATATCACTTAAATCCACATATAGTCATGTACACAACACTAGCAACATCATTTACATGATATAGAATGTATGAACAACAACAACCTCTTATGTATAATATAATGAATATGGTGATGGGACAATCTTGGCTCTTAGTTTTTCTTGTGGCATTGGATCTATGAATATATTGGTGGTGATGTAATGCAAGTGGTGATATTTAAGGGGAGTGTTTGTTATACTAATTTTATATTTTTTCTACATGTTTTAATGCTACGGGGCATTAACAAGCATATTTGGGTTGTATATTTTTGGTATTAGATGGAATTTGAATATTCTATGACATGAAATATTGTGAATAACTATATGTGTATGGAAAAAATATAAACTAATTATAATATAGTTTTTTATAGTACAGTTATTCAACTACTTTTATTGGATTGTATGTTTTTGGTATTACATGGGCTTTGAATATTCTTCTCCTATATTATGTCATGGTGTGATGTTTATATGTAACTGATAAATATTTTATTAAATTATACCAAAAATATAATAGTTAAAACATAATGTGTGTGTGTGTTTGTTTTAATTGTGATGCAATCTTTTTTGCTAAGGTTTGTAGTGGACACTGAAAGAATGTTATCTTAAATAGTCACATGAAATTCCTCTTATTACATGTTTGAATTTAAAAACATGTTTTACTCTGTATTGGAAAAGTCTCATTCACCAAAGCATATTTTAGTATTGAACCATGTTGCATCTACCTTCAATTTAACAAATATAATGAAACAAAGTCTAACAAAAAAATGCTATTGTGATAAACATGTCTCTTCAACTATTATTGGTTTCCTTGAATTCTATCCCCTATTATTTAGTTATTCATTGCACAATAATTCACTTTGTAATTTTATTTTTATATTTCATTGTTACTATGAAATATGGAAAGGGTTTGACTGGTTCTCTTTTGGAGGGTTTTCTGCCATGCACTTCTATTCGTGTGTTCTTCATTACACAATCATTCATTGTGTAGATCTGTATTCCATAATTAATTAGTGCATGCACATATATATGTACATAGATTAGTGCATGTTCATATGTATGTACATCCACTAATCCATGTACATACATATCTATGTGCATATATATGCATGTGCACAATAAAATTGAACAATCATAAATGTTCAATTTTGAATATATTCTACCATGCACTTGTATTATTCTTTTCTTCATTGCACAATAATTCATTGTGCATATCTATATGTACATATGTATTTATATATGTATGTGCACACATATATGTACATGTTGCATATATATGTACACATATGCATATACATACATATATATATATATGCATACATATATATATACTATATATATATATATAT
Source organism: Sequoia sempervirens (assembly GCA_007258455.2). Classification (NCBI taxonomy): domain Eukaryota; kingdom Viridiplantae; phylum Streptophyta; class Pinopsida; order Cupressales; family Cupressaceae; genus Sequoia; species Sequoia sempervirens. The sequence goes on along the minus strand of VDFB02000003.1, from coordinate 419,303,517 downwards.
ATATATATATATATATATATATATATATATATATATATATATATATATATATATGAATGTATGTATGTACATATATGCATATACATATTAAAAGAACAAGTGGCAAGGTCACATGGTGGGCAATTGAATGAAGACAAATTTTGGATTACTAGTAGAGGAGAGAAAAATAAGAAATTAAACCCATTAAAGTCACAATGATGCTTGAACAAAACCGTATTTTTCCTTGAAAAAGTGACTATGTTTAAGAATACAAATTTTGGAAGCTTTCATAAACACCCTAGATGCCATACACTTCATCAAGCACATTTTGGATGCACCAAGAAAGCAATAGAACCTTCAAACTATGGAAAACCACAAAATCTATTCAAAATCATCGACACAGAAACATAAACTTCAACTTAGAAAAGACAACACAGCCATTACAAATCAAATAAATAGTTTGAAAAAAATAATCCATAATTGATAGGAGACAATGGTACAACCTTAGTGAGGTTAAAAACCTCACCTCTATAGTAGGGATTTGTCCAATGATGTGTCTTGTTGCACTCACCTATAGCCTGACTTCTTACAAGAATAAATGAAAGGAGGGATCAATCAAAAGCATGTAGCTATGTTTAGCTTAATACACAAAGAATAGTAAATAAAGTACATATACCTTTCAATTGTAACTCACCATCAGTGAGGCTTAGAAGGAAGAATGGATTGAGCCAAACATGTATTGAATTTGCACACCATTCAAGCAAAGCGAACAAGACACAAATTGGAAACGTGTCAGACGAATATACTATAATCTCTATGATATATAATCATACATATATATATGAATATATATATACATATATACATATATGCATACATACATATACATACATACATACATACATACATACATACTTACATACATACATACATATATACTATTTTAAAGAATAAATTAAAGAAAATTTTAAGATTGGATTAGATATAAACATCCTTTAGAATAGATAGGCTTTGCTAAGCATTAATAATTGAAAATTTACATCACATACAATAGATTACGATTCTTAGGAATAAATACTATAAATGAAAAACCCAATGTAAATAGTATTAGGTTCAAACCCAATATATCCAATTATAAGATAGTAAAAACAAATTGTAGAGTTAAATTTTGTGCAAAATGAGACCATCAGGAACATCATGGACCAATCAATGTGTGACAGGCGGCGAGGCGTTGGAAATTTTAAAATAACAAAATTGGTAGATGCACAAGTGGCATTGTCATGTGGAGGGAAATTATGTTTAAGGTTTTTGGTCCACCTCGCACTCCATGTGGACCTCCAAAAATAGGGTGTAAACAAGAACCTTAATATCCAATTGTAAAATAGTTTTTATCCATAAAGTCAACAAAAGTAGCTGAATCACTATACTATTAAAAATTGTATTATAATTGGTTAATATTTGTCCCAAAAACAAATAGTTATTCACAGTTTTACATGTCATATAATATTCAAAGCCCATCTAATAGCACAAACATACAAGCCATATTGCTTTTTAATGGCCCATAGCATTAAAACTTGCAACTAAAATATAAAATTAGTATAACCCAAACTCCCCTTAAATATCACCACTTGCATTACATCACCGCCAATATTTTCATAGATCCAATGCCATGAGAGCAATTAAGAGCCAATATTTTCCCATCACCAAATCCAATCAAACCCACCCCCTATCCCACTTTGTATAGCATACAATAGATTGGCATCCACAGGCATAAATAATTAATAGCAGTAGAATACCTATAACTTTATAGTGTGATGTTGCTACCACTTCTGCTCTTTCTTCCATTTCCTCCATGTAGATATGAATATGGAAGTGAGAGGTGGTAATTGGAGATTGGAAAAGATTAAGAGATGAATTTTTGAAGTTTTAAATCTCTTTATATGTTCAATGTATGGTTCGGTATGGAGTCTTGACTTTTTATCCTCCTTTTTCAAATTTGAAAACTTGTTTTGGTGCCTTCAATTTTAGAGATTGTATGTATTTATGTCATGCAATCCTTGTTTTCTTCTCAAGTGATTATGGTGGCCTTACAACATTTTTTTTGGTGGTTTTAGGTGGAAAAAAAGGAGAAGGAAACAATAGTTATGTGTTGGAATTTGACTAATGGGACACATCTGAATGAAGGATTTTCCTAGAGTGTTATGTTGCTTAGAAAGTGGGAAACATCAGAATGGTTGATTTTCCTTGACTAGTGGTAAGCAATAAGAACTGAAGTCATGACATGTACATGTATGTTGACATATATAAAGGGAAGAGAGCAAAGACAGTTTAGATATATATATACATACATATATGTGTGTTTGTGTGTGTGTGTTCATACATATGTAAACATATATGTTCATATATATGTGTGTGTGTGTGTGTGTGTGTGTGTGTGGATTTTGTATATTTCTGAATAACAAACAAATATTAAAACAAAATTGTAAAGTTGAATTTGTTTCAATGATGAACATAGGAATAGAAGTGCATTGTAGAAATCCCACTAAATGAGAACTAGTCAAACCCTTTCCATATTTAATTGTAACAGTCAAATATAAAAAAAAATTGTAGAGTGAATCATTGTGCAAGGAAGACCAAAATAATACATATACATATACATATAGAATTACATATATATACATAAACAATTACATATATATACATATACATATACACACTTACATACATGTACATACATACATACATACATACATATATATATATATATAATTACATATATAATGAGTATATATGTACATACATAAGAATAGAATAATATAATTGCATGGTAGAATATCTTCAAAATGTTCAAAAACTAGTGAAACCATTTTCATATTTTAGAATAACAAACAAATATTAAAAAATAAAATTGCATAGTTAAAGTTTGTGCAATGACGAACACACAAATACAAGTAAATGGAAACAAATCCTCTAATTGAGAACTAGTGAAACCCTTTTCATATTTCATAGTAACAATCAAATATAAAAAGTATTTTGTGTAAAGAATATTGTGCAAGGAAGAGCAGAATAATACAATTGCATGGAAAAATATCTTTGCAATGAAAATTAGTGAAACCATTTTCATATTTCAGAATAACAAATGAATATTAAAAGAAAATTGCAAAGTTAAAGTTTGTGAAATGATGAACACATGAATAGAAGTGCATGGCAGAAAACCCTCGAAATGAGAAATAATAAAACCATTTCTATATTTTGTAGCAATAGTCAAATATGAAAAGGAATTTGTAGTGTGAATTATTGTGCAATGAAGAACACATTAATAGAAGTGCATTCAAGAATATCTTAAAAATTAAAACCATTGAAACCATTTTCATATTTTAGAATTAAAAATATATATTAAAAGAAAATTGTCGAGAGTTAAATTTTACACAATGACGAACACACAAATAGAAGTGCATGGTAGAAAACTAGTCAAACCCTTCCATATTTCATTGTAACAATGTAATAAAAATGAGAAACCAGCTAAACCCTTATCATAGTTGATATTGAAACAACGAAACCATTTTCATATTTTGTAGTAGGAAGCAAATATGAAAAGCACAATGAGAGTAAAACATTGTGAAATGAAGAACACAAGAATACAAGTGTGTTGATTCCCAAATCTATAGATTACTAAAATCTAAAACTATGCTAAGCTTTGTCTTCAATTTTAACAAGGATTTGGCCAACAAATAGAATAAGCCAAGATGGTTGAGATTCCCTACTCTTCAGGCTCTACTATACTTAGGCAGGTTTACCTTGATCACCAATGAATGCAAAACTCTCTGAGATTAAAATGGTTATAATTAAGTAGATTAATTTTTTTTGAAGAATTTGTGTGATCATTTTTTTTGAATTAAATCATCCTCAATTCATTTAATTAGATCATCGTCATGTGATCACAACTTCTTCAATTAGATGTTTTTTCCCAATCTAATTCAATATGGCATGAGGGTTTTGAAATAGATGATTTAAATGTGAAACTAACTTCTACTCATACTCCTACTATAGAAAATTAAAATGTATAAATAAGGTTTTATGAGATTTTGTGATTTGGAATAAGTATGATTAGTTCCTTTTATCTATTTGGGAAATGGAGTCAAGATGTGAATGATATGTGTCCTCCCTTTTGGTTATAAATCAAGTTGTTTGATACTTTAAGATGTTTATGCCTTATGTAAATGTACAATGAAGTGATTATGGGACTCTTCTCATCAATCCAAATGATCCTCCTAGCTTATTGTGATTTATTTAAAATAATTTAATTATTCCTTGAAGAAATCAATTAAATGAACCACACAAAAACAACAAATGTGCTCTAATAAATCAAATATATCCTTGATACACCAATTTAACTAATAAGGAAATATCGTACTAGAGACAACCACACAATCATGCACAATAATGACAAAAAATATTGAAACAAATGGTTCGACCACCAAATTATAACTTCTTCTCCATTAATTTTCTTCAAATGATATTACAATATGTATCAAAAGTCATTTCTTTTCAAAAATGATATTCTATTATTGCCTTCTATTCTTTCTGGTGCTATCTATCTATTTCCACTAGTTCCCCTTTCATGACTTTATCTTTTTGAACCATATATTTTTGGGTGCTATGTACTCTCTTGTGCTCTTAGGATTTTTCACTGAAAAGGAGAGAGATAGGCCAAAAACCTAGGTGTTTCACTGAAGATTAATGCAATATGAATAAAATATTTCTAAATAGGATGATCTAAATGTAGAAAGTTGGTAAAAGATATTAATTATTAAATGGAAACCAAAGAAATGCATGTTGTTTGAAAACACATTATGATATACAAAATGAGCTAGAAAATGATATAAAAATGTAAGTAAAACAAAATAGAAAGCTATAAAATTGAATGCCTACTCCTATAAATATTCTAAGGATTGGAAATGACTTTGAAATTCTAAAGATGTTGATTTTTAGGCCTGGTGGGACTCATTCACCATTTTAGGCCCGTTTTAGCCAAATGGGTATCCAAATATACAAAATAATCTAGGAAACAAGTATAGTGGGACTCATTCACCACTCTAGGTGAATTAGTCCACTTTGACCTTTTTGAAAACTAAAAAATGGGATATGAAGCTCTCGACCTGCTCAATCTGCACCTTCAGGTGTCTAGATCTGAAACCTTGAGTTTTAGGATTGTTGGTGACTTTTTGGGTGGGTTTTGACCTTGAAAAAGTGGAGATGACCTCAACAAGTTTGCAACCCAATCTTCAATGTTTTCCAAGCTATCCAAGCACCTAAATCTACAATCACACCAGGAAAGAAAGATAAATGTTGGATGTTAGGGCATGGGGGTTTTCCTTGGTCAAACCCCTTTTTAGGTAATTAAACCAAAATGATGGAAGAATGGAGTTAGATACTTGCCATGATGTTTGATCTTGAATTTCTATAGAAAAGGATGAAGAATCTACCCTTCAATGTCTTAGGAAAAAATCTTGATGACTTAAAATGTTGAAACCCTAGCTTTCTTAACTTGAGGTGGAAGAAAAATGATGGATGAATGATAAGAGATGTGAATTAGGGTTTAGAGGCTTTATTTTATAGGAAATCCTCATAATTTACCTATTAATTTGATACCTAATGCCGACATGGAGAAAAATTAAACTTAAAACCTGATTTTTCCTACTCAAACCCCAAAAATAGCTCAAATGGGACTCAATTGCCATTAAGGGTGAATGGGTCCCACCTAGATGGGACTAATTCACCCCTAATGGTGAATCAGTCCCACAGGGGACATTTTTGCTAGCTGGAATGCCAGGAAGTAAGAAAATCAGGTTTATATGATGACTGCCAATTATTTCATCAAATTATGCCTCAAGATGCATAATATGGGGTCATAGGGGCCTATTAATGATGATGTAAAGGGTGGATAAGTCCAAGGACACAAAATTAAAAGTGAAAGTGTGGTTAAATACACTTTACAACATTAAAATGAGGTCCATTTAGCCTAGAAAGGCACAACATCCAATGTGAATGTGTAAGTCACATTACAACACTAGATTAAAGTCAAGTTTAATTACAAGCCATCTAGATTAGTGTGATAATGCTATTAAGTACATTTTATAAAGTTGAATTAAGAGAAAATGGGTTCATTAAGTCTAGAGAGGTGTGAAAGTCCTTTACAACACTTTACAACACCTTTACAAGACATCAATAAATGCATGTTATTGAATTTGCAATGGTCCAATACCTAGCATGGATGTGTAAAATACCTCGCAACACTAAATCAGGGCCTTATTAAGTCCAATTTATCATCAATTATTCCCCAAATCAAGAAATTTTCTTTTTTTCTATGGTACACTTTCATATATACTATGTATGTCCAAGGGTTATGATCCTTTGCATATTCATCTGGTGCAACTTTTCATTATCTTTTTGTAACTAGAATATTTAATTTTCTTTCATCCCCATGAATAATTTTTCTAGTAATACATCTTTCATATTATTTGATGGTGATTTCACATTTGTTTTCCACCCAATAAATATATTATTTGAGTAAAAATAATTACCCACCCTGCAATTTTATTTTCTCTTAACTCCCCCAAAATAATATTAGATTTTTCCCTGTCCCGTGAATAAATATTCACCCTATTTTATTGTGCAATAATATTTTGTTTTATTGCTTCATTACAATGCTAAAATGATTTCTAGGTTCTTGAACTTGACTTTGCGAGGATGCGGAATAAATATTTGACTTGCCACAATACTACATCATATTTGGGGTTAATAGCTTAGTCATTGTCGTGAGGTGGGAGATATCTAGAGTGCTTCTATGCGTTGGGGATAATATTCTTATGCTTATCTCTAGCTCTATTTCTAGATTCCTTAGTCTCTAGAATCATCTTCACCTTGACCTTTAACATCATCGTGAACCCCTTTTGTTTCTCCTCTATTTCCTATTCCTTTTCATGCAAATTTGTTTATCGAAGGGACTTTAAAGTAACTCCTACTGATATGGAGTAGTCTTCTTGATATTGGTTATTTCAAATTTATTTTCATTTCTATTCCTACCCCTATCTCTAACAATGTACACCATTTCACCTCTCTACTCATGCTTTTCTTCTTCCATATCCATGTTAGCATTTAAGTTCTTGTCTCCATTTTTAGATTTCTCTATACAAACATCCCTATCCAAATTTCTATGTCGGTACCTATTTCCATCATCCTTAGTGAATGTAAATCCATTCCGGATTTAGAGAGGGCTTGTCTCATCATCCACATCAAATGCACTATCATTTGGACCTCTTGTCCTTAAATTACACCAAACATAGATGCCATTGGATTAATACTTCTTGTGAACCACTGATATAATTCTTTAATAACATCTAACTTCTTCATAAGCAGAATACATTTCATTAATGGTATTTACCATTGCAAAAAAATACCTGCATCCTCTTTAGAACTAGCATATGCAAAAATTCCCAAGTTCATTTACAAATTTATATGACGTCTATCACTCCTACCATGTTATCCATAGGATCATTATCTATAGGATCATGTTGAATGGTATCATTGTTATCATCATCGGTATTAACATTCATCACATCATTATTTTTAGTTTCGCTAGCTTTTGACAAATGGAACATTATGATTAGGCATAGGGTTGGTAAAAATTTGCAAGTTTTTATTAGGAGGCACAATGGATTTATTTCCTTGATCACTAACACGTCCAACAAAAATATGGCCAGAATCAATGAGGTCTTGCACAAGATGTTTAAGACACTTACATTGTTCCATGTCATGTCCATTTTGTCGATGATAATGGAAATAAGCATTTGATCTAAATTTGGAAAGCAATAGATTATTAGGATTGGTTTGTTTAATGGGAGGAAAGGTAATCATCTTCTATTCTAGGAGTTATGACATTGTGTTATGAAGGGTATTGGGTAAGGGAGTGAATTGTCTTTTCCAGTCCCCATAGTTAAATGGTATTGCAGCTTTAACAATAGCTACTTGGTTATTGTTATTTTAATTTGTTTGTGGAGGGGGATTGAATTGAAGGAAACCTTTATTTTTTTTTGGGTATGTGCAAGATCATCATGGAAAAAATAGGCCCTTAAGTGGCAAAAAAATCAGAAAAATCAGAGTTAGGCAACTTGATGTAAAAATTTGAATAAGCTATCTATATTATTTAAAAATATGTAAGAATAGAATCTGTCAAAATGTTTCTAAACTACTAGGTTTATTTAAAAAATAAATAAATCTATTTGGTGAAAAATTGAAATTTCAATGCAGTAGTACTTAAATTTCGGGGAAAAATAGAAGTAGGTGTCTATCGGCCTACCACAATAAAATAATAATAGTTTTTATAATATTTTTTAGACATTAGTAGAGGACTAATGCCCAGATGTGATGGATATCTTTTTGTAATTTTTTCCAAGTAAATAATTAATTATGAATTTTTTTTATTACAACTTTTTTAAAAATATAAAAATTCATATGTCTGACCACCTTAACTTGGTCAAAACTTCATGAAAATTCATTTTCTTTTTAATCCTATAGTATACAAAGCATAGAATGTGATGTGTTTCAGATTCAAAAAATGTGATATCGTTTGAAAGTTGTTGATGTTTTTCAATCAACCTATCAATCAAGACTTTAAGTAATTCAAATAGAAAATGAATAATAATTATTTATTAAATTCAAAGTAAAGCATAATTTATATTAGTGGAAAGCTGAGAATATCCTTTAAAAACCCTTTTAATTTAATCAATTTTGGGTAAAAAAAAGTTGTCAGCCACATACCCTACAAATACCCATTATATTGCCACTTTTTGGCCCATCATGATCCTGCACATACCCTTTTCTAAAATGTTGGGAATTTTTTTGGTTTGAGGACTCAAACTTCTTAGTTTGGATAGAAGTGGATTTTGTATCTCGACTACTAACCAAATTTTGATAATCACAGAGGGTAGTAGGGTATGTGGAGGATCATCATGGATAAAACAAGCCCTTAAGTGGCAAAAAATTCAAAAAAATCAGAGTTAGGAAACTTGACATAAAAAATTGAATAAGTTATCTATATTATTTCAAAAATATGTAAGAATAGAATTTGTAGCAAATTGAATACAGTTTCTAAACTACTAGGTTTGTTTAAAAATAAATAAAAAATCTATTTGGTAAAAATTTGAAATTTCAATGTCGTTGTACTTAAATTTCAGGGAAAAAATAAGAAGTAGGTGTTTGTCGACCATCCTAACCATAATAAAATGATAATATTTTTTTATAAGATTTTAGATATAAGTAGAGGACTCATGCCCCAATGTGATGCATATTTTTTGTATTTTTTTTTCCAAGTAAATAATTAATTATAAATTTTTATTACAAATTTTTAAAAAATATAAAAACTCATATGTTTGACCACCTTAACTTGGTCAAAACTTCATGAATTCATTTTTTAATTTTTAATCCTATAGTAGGTGAAGCATAGAATGTGACACATGTTTTGGATTCAAAAAAAGTGATACCGTTTGAAAACTATAGATTTTTTCAATCACCTATCAATCGGGACTTTAGTCATAATTTGAATAGAAAATGAATAATAATTACTTATTAAATTCAAAGTAAAGCATAATTTATATCGGTGGAAATTTGAGAATCTCCTTTAAAAACCCTTTTCGTTTCATCAATTTTGGGTTAAAAAATAGTCGTCAACCACATACCGATCATATTGCCACTTTTTGGCCCATCATGATCTTGCACATACCCAGTACACAAGTGCATGAAGGAGGGGAATTTCATCATGGTGAGCTTATCTTATATCTTGATTTGTAAATTTTCTATGAATTTTTTTTGAAGGTGAGGGTTGGGAACCTAGACATTGATTTGGGAATACAACAATTGATAGTGTGAGATCAAGTCAATAATCTTTTCTTCTTCTTTTTGCTTGCATCTCATCAAATCAACCATGGTCATCTGAAGAGTCATATTCACTTGTAAATGGTTTCAAAATTCCTCAATAAGTTCATTGAATGAATGAATTGAGTTGTTTGGTAATGAAGAGAACCATTCAAAAGTAGCATCTTTCAAGGACCTGGGGAAAAGCTTAGCTAAAATTTTATCATCAAGGGTAAATTCACTACATAATGTAGTATAAGCATTAACATGGTTAGAAGGATCTCCCTTTCCTCCATATTTCTTGAACCTAGGCACTTATACAAATTGTGGAATTGGTGTTCGTAATATCTCCAAGGACAATAGGATGATTTTGACATAGTATGTATGTGGGCTATTTTTATTTTTGTTGATGGTGGAAATTTGTTTTTGAAGGAATGGAAGAGTTGATTTATAAGAGGATCATTACTTGTGTTATGAGACAAAGGTGAAAAATGTGATGGGTTGTATGTGTTTGAAGGACAAGTGAATGGAATTCTTATAGGTGGTAGGGTAGTAGGAGATATGATATGTAATGCAACAAAGGTACTAGGGATGCTACCATAAATACCTAAGGAAGGAATCACATTACTAGTTGGTTTCATTGTTGTTGTGACTTGAGGGTTGGTATAGGTAGGAATTGAGGCAATTGTTGTGGGAGGAGGAATTTGAGTTCCTCCTTGGCTTGTGAAATTGCTTGTAGGTAAAGGACAACTAGTGGTTCAGGTGAGGTGCTTTCCAAAGACTTGAACTATTTTTTTCACAAGGTCAAGTTCATCTTCACTTTCAAGCATGCAGTGAATGTTATCTATGGTAGGGATGGCAGTAGTTGAAATGTTGTCATTTTGCACTTGATGTTGTAGGTTTTCTAAATCTTCATGAATTTGAATTATGTTTACTTGCAGAACACTAGCAAACATTGTTTCAACATGCATCACACTACTTGAAGGTAAAGAGTTGTTAAGGGTATGGTACATACCTAGTGTGCTAGTGTCAATACTAGGAGTGAAAGAGCTAGAAAACCCAAGATCCATGATGATTGTGCTATCATAGGATGATATGAGTCTCAAACTTTGTCTCACTATAGTATTATCAATAGGACACCAAATACTCATGCAAGGGCTTCTAAGTGCAAGATGAATGGAAATTCAATATAAGATAAGAACAATGAAATGATTATAACATAAATTCTAGAAACTAAAATAGAAAGCTATAAATAACAAACAAGAGCACAAAAATAGAGCTTTTAATGCCAAAAAATGCAGTTTAGAATCTGCAGTGGGAATGATTCACCCAAGGTGGTGAATGAGTCCCAATCGGGATTTTTTCCAAAAAAAATAGGAAATTTCAATTGATTTTTATGCTTTTTATGTTATATGATTTGTAAATTAAGCAAACATGTAGATTTTATATGGTTTTCACTTATTTAGGATGCAAAAATGCAAGTTATATGAACTTTCACTAATGCAAAATTTGAAAACCATTGAATTCCAATTATCTAGTGCAAATCCTAATGCAATGTTAATGCAAGAAAGATCTAGGATGATGATGCACTCCAAATCAAAATTATGATGTTCTAAATGCAAGTTCTACAAAATGAAACCACTGAAAATGAGGTTGGATTCTTATGGTTGGAATTCTTTCATATGGCTAGGACATAGAGCACACCCACTTTACAATTATTTCATTGAAGGATAACCCTGGAGATCTCAATGTAAAGGAGAAAGAGATCTTGCAATAGGTTTTTCCTAGAGGCTGGTTATAAACTAATGTGGGGTTCACCACCAAGTAAGAACTTGGAAAGATAAATGAAATGAAAGATGTAATACTAAACCTTAACATGATGCAATGGTATAGAAGAGGACCTAAAAATGCATATAAAATAGAAAAACATGTTGTAAGATGAAATGTGTGCATTGGGTTCAATCTGGATATGACTGGAAGCAGATCTGAAATGCTAGAAATTATGACTTTAATGTTGAGTGGGACTCATTCACCAAGCTGGGAGAATCAATCCAAAATCTAGGTTTTTGTGTGGTAATGAGAATCTAGTAAATGGATATCTGAGTTTGGAAAAATCAAAGTTTTTACCTAAACTAGGACTCATTCACTAGATGTGGCAAATCAATCTAGTTAGGGTTTTCTAAAACTTTAGGATCTAAATTTACTCTTCTTAGTTTGCTCAATATTCTTCTTTAGGTTTTTGGATTTGAATCTCTATAAATCAACCTATAGGTGTTCTCCAATGTTCTTTAATGCTTAATGACAACCTTGAAAACTTTTTCATAACTTACTCAATGTGTCTTCAATTTAAACTTGCAAATCATGCACTAAAGGGAGGGAAAAATGTTTTGTTAGTGGATAGGGGTTTTCCTTGGTCAAACCATTTTTGTAATCAAACCTTGAAATATAATGAAATAAGAATGGAGAATGATGAATGAACAAAATATGATGTTGTAACTCACCAAACCCTAGCAATGAAGTGTTGCAAACATGTATGAGATTGCTCCAATGGATGTAGATCTTGAATATTGCTTGAAGGTGACAAATTTGAATGAAATGCTAGCATGAATCATAAAACCCTACATCTTAAATGTTAGATAAAAAATGAATGTGATGCATGAAGACTTTGACATGATGCTTGATGATTGAATGCTTCTCTAAAATTCTTGATAATCTTCTCTTGAAGACTTTTGAATGCTCTTGTAAACACTTAAATGCTCTTGTGAACTCAAATTTTCCTATGAGGATACTCATTCAACTTGCTAAGTGTAAAATAAGTGAAAGAAACTTGTATCTATATTTAATTATGAAAGAATTCTTTAGATTACAACACTACAAGTTGACATCAGATCTTGGAGGATAAAATATTGCCAAAAATTTGAATTAATTTTGATTTTGGGCCACATGAGACTCATTCACCCAAGGTGGAAAATGAGTTCCATTAGGCATAATTTATGGGACCATTTTTTAAAATGCTTAGAGAGGTGTGAAAACAAGTTTGGGACCCAAAAAACTAGGTGGGACTCATTCACCCAAGGTGGTGAAGGAGTCCCAGATTACTAAATCTAGGCCATTCAGCCTGAAAACACCTGAATTATGATTGGATGTTGATTTGTGTTGGGATTATCCTCAAAAGGAAGCATTAAATGAGTCTTGTAGATGAAAAATAAGGCCAATTAAATCATAAGAAAGCCCAATTATTAATGATAACCCTAGAAAAGTGTGAAAGTATGTTACAACACTTTACAACACTCCAAATAAGCCATGATTAAGGTTTAGTTTGATTAAAAAGAGGTTTATTAGGTTTAGTTAATTGATAAAACATTAGAAAAGCATGAAAGTGTGTTACAACACTTCACAACACTTTAGCAAGGTACCATTTTAAGTTCATTAGTTCACAAGGGCCCAAGACCTAATGTGAATGTGGAAAACATATTACAACACTAAATCAAGGCACCATTAAGCTCAGTTTATGAGGTCCAAAGAAGCAAGGAAAAGTAGAAGGGATACTTTTTCTATTGCCACACATGTATGAACACAAAACCTTACACAGACCTCCAGAATGGTGAAATAAATCCAATGGTAAATAAATCACTTTAGTACAATTTTTCATTTGTGAGATAAAAATTTCAATTTCCAAATTCCTGTTAAAATATTCAAAGTCAAATTTGAAGCACTTAGAGACTCCAGATGGGCCAAAAAATTGGTCAAATACCAAAATTTCCCCTGTGGTACCATTTTGTAGCCAAACATATTCTTGAGATCTTTCCAATGACATTATAAATGAAAATCCAATAGTCAGATCAAAAGTTATGATCTCAAGAAGTTGTACTACCAAAATTAATAAGATTTCAAAATATATTCTTTAGGGGGTTACACTTTCTAGAATATGTTGGGGTGATTACACATTCTAGATTAAGGAGGTGAATGGGGGTTACAGAGGAATGGGGGAGTAGATTGGATTATGGCTCCAATTTATGGGTTTGTTTAATCAAATAACCTATGTAATGGAAGTTTGAATTTTTTGAATGTTGTAATTTCATTTTTTATGGAGATAATATAATGCTAATGTTTCCTTCTTGTATTGGGTATGTGTAGGATCATCATGGAAAAAATAGGCCCTTAATTGGTGAAAAATGTAGAAAACTTAGAGTTAGAAAATTTGACATAAAAATTTGAATAACTTATCTATATTATTTCAAAAATATGTAAGAATAGAATCTGTAGAAAATTGAATGTAGTTTCTAAACTACTAAGTTTATTAAAAAAAAATCTATTTGGTGGAAATTTGAAATTTCAAAGAAGCAGTATTTAAATTTCAAGGAAAAAATAAGAAGTAGGTGTTTGTCTAACCACCCTAACCACAATAAAATGATAATATTTTCTTATAATATTTTAGATATAAGTAGGACTCATGTCTTGATGTGATGCATATTTTTTTCTAATTTTTTTCCAAGTAAATAATTAATTATAAATTTTTTATTACAAATTTATAAAAAATATAAAAACTTGTGTTTCTAAACACCTTAACTTGGTCAAAATTTCATGAAATTCATTTTTTTTAAAATCCTATAGTAAGCAAAGCATAGAATGTGATGAATGTTTCAGATTCAAAAAATGTGATACTATTTGAAAGCTATAGATGTTTTTCAATTAGCCTATCAATCAAGACTTTAGTCATAATTCAAATAGAAAATGAATAATAATTATTTTTTAAATTAAAATTAAAGTTTAATTTATATTGGTGGAAAGCTAAGAATCTCCTTTAAAAACCCTTTTCGTTTCATCAATTTTGGGTAAAAAAAAGTCATCAGCCACATACCCATCATATCACCACCTTTTGGCCCATCATGATCCTACACATACCCCATTTTGATTATTTATTTCCCTAAATTATTTTTGGGTGTTTTGGTTTGTAAGGGGATGTAACGAAGATTTTGGCTCTCCAAAATCTCTAGCTCCTTCTTAGGGTTTTTCACCTAGAAGGAGAGGAAAATGGGCCAACATGACTTTGTTAACATTAGAAGAAATGGAAAGGGGAGATATGAAGTGTGTGTGGATGTGTTTAAATGCTGGAAAATTAATGAAAATGCAGATTAAGGAATGTATTCTAACCTTATTCAAAAGTGTTGGTAAACACAATGCGTATTCAAACAATTTGACTAGGAATGTAAATAGACTGAAACAAAAAATAGCCCAGTTGAAGATATGAACCTAGAAGATGGAATAGGTTAGAATGAGGATCTGAACACTTGCATAAGACACCAAAAATGCTCACTAGGACTGATTTTCCATGTATTCCGAATGAGTCTTGTTTTTACCAGAAAGTGTCAGAACTAGTTTCAGGGAATTGGGTATCAAGATCCTCATAAATCATTGTTCAAGCCTAGAAATGGGACTAATTCACCATCAATGGCGAATTATTCCTCTTCTAGAAAATAGTGATATCGAGATTGAATTATGTGTCTTAGGATGTGCACTTCCATTTTTGAAGAATCTCTGGATTGTAATCTGCAAAACTGGACCTGTAGACTCTCTCCAAGTTTGAAATAGGACTTGAAACACCTTGAATGACTTTGATGAGATGTGTACACCTTTTCTCACCTTTCCACTTGATAAATATGCATACACAAACACATACAAATGGGAAAAAGTGTTGAAGGTTAGGATATAGGGGTTTGCATTCGTCAAACCCCTTTTAGGTAATTAAACCAAAATGATGAAATAAAGTAATGAAACATGCAACAATGGAATTGATTACCTTGTCATGATGATTTGATCTTGAAAGTTTGCAACAATGGAGGAATATTCAGCCCTTGAATGCTTTAGAAAGATAACTTGAGGACTTCTAATGAAGAAACCCTAACTTGCTTGATTTGGATGAGAAGATAGAAGATGAATTAATGATGAGAGATGTAAAACTGAATTGTTATATGTAAAATGAGGATAAAAACACTTATTTATAGATAATTGTACCTTATTATCTTGATTATACCTCATCATAGGCTGACATGTAGTGAAATTAAACTTCAAATTTCACTTTTTCCTACTCAAGGGTCAAAATGGGGCCAGATAGGACTCATTTTCCACACATGGTGAATGGGTCCCACAGGGGCCATTCCAATAGCTCAGAAGCAAAGGAATAAGGAAATAAGGTTTAATTTGCAACTTTTTCAAGTATTTAATCAATTAAAGCCTCGAGATGCACAATATGGGTCATTAGGGACCTATTAGTGATGATGTAAATGTAAAATAAGGCTTGGACACATAAATTAATGTGAAAGTGTGATTAAATACGCTTTAGAACATTAAAATTAGGTCCACATAGCCTAGAAGGGCACAAAAACCAATGTGAATGTGCAAGACACATTACAACACTGGTTTATCATTAATTTTAATTCTAGAACCTTCTATATTGATGTAATAATGTTATTGAATACATTTTATAATGTTGAATTAGGGAGAAATAAGTTGATTAAGTTTAGAAAAGCGTGAAAGTCCTTTACAAGAGTTTACAATACCTCTACAAGACATCATTAAAAGCATGTTATTCGATTTTCAAGTGTCCAAGACCTAGTTTGGATGCATAAAATGCCTCACAACAATAGATTAAGACATCATTAAGTACATTTTATCATGAATTAATCCCATGTCAAGCAAAGGGTACATTTTTCTATGGCACAAGGGAATACCCTTCATCACAAATCATATGATTATGATAAGTATCCTAATCACACATTCTCTTACATTTCAATCTTTCCTATACACAATGTTCTCTTGTACATCATTATTATCATCCCATATACATCACCATTGTTGAAAAATATCATTTATTGCTTCTCTTGTTTCTAGACTCTATATTTTTTGATGCAGAGTGTTGGTGTTCCTATGATTCCTCTTGGTTACTTTAATATTTGGGATCAAGCAGTATTTCTCTTCTAAGTCCTTTTTGTGACTTCAATAGATGAGATAAACTTCTAAATGAAGGTTTATTTAATATGGGATACATGGTATCCAATGGTTTATGGTAAACAACCTAGGACCCTTAATTATCAATCCTTGTAGTGAGAACTTTTATTTATGTTTAAATGTTAACTTTTAACTTTCTACATCCAATGAGTTGTCACACAATTAATCTCAAAAAGATTATAATTTATCTAAAGGATTATGGTTGTCCTTATGCAATGGTTTAATTTATTATATGGTCAAAAGAATTTTTACCATATAACCTCTTGGCGGGACCCAATTTCTACTATTCAACACCTATTCTACATGATCCTTTGTACATGTCATTTCTCCTAAGACCTTGATTATAAATATATTTATATAGCATCATCATGACTATTCAACACCTACTATCCATGCTCCCTGTGAATATAGTGATCATTTTTATTTTTGTGTTACATTCTACCCATGGATTTTTCTACCTCTAATGAATAGTCATATAATTAATTTCAACAAGATGAGAATTTAGAAAAAAAATTATGGTTAGATTGATGCAATGGGTTTATTTCTCGCATAATCAAAATAAAATTCACAACATAACCTCTTTGTGAGATCAAGTTTCTATTACATGTAATTTTTCCTAGGGCCTTGATTATAAGTGCATTTATCTATTAGGATTGAATGACTATTCAACACCTATTCTCTATGCTCCTTTTGTATATCTAGTGACAAATTTTAGGTATTTGTTGCATGCTAACCATTGATTTTGCTAACTCCAATGAGTAGTTGTGTAATTGATCTCAACAATATTAGCATTCAGCGAAAGGATTATGGTTTATTTTATGCAATGGGTTTATTGCATGCATGATCAAAATAAATTTCACCACATATCGTCTTGGTGGAGCCAATTTTATACTATTCAACACCTATTTTACATTACTCTTTGTGTACACGTCATTTCCCCTAGGACCTTGATCATAAGTACTATTATCTAGTTTCATCATGACTATTCAAAACCTATTCTCCATGCTCCTCATGTATATGCCATTTCTCTTGAGACCTTGATTCTAAGTGTATTGCTCTAGCATCATCATGACCACTAATTCAAATAGTATTTGAATGAGATAACTATGCCTACCCATTATATACTTATATCATGCAATATTCTATTTATCCCAAATTTAGTGATTGTATGATGTAGCAGTGGTCTTATGATATATTTTCATAAACCACAGTAGGTTCTACATTCTCTTCTTAAATGGTAGATCATATCCTTACCATGTGAGTGTGGTATTTATAATTTTTGTGCTTGTGAATGCTACATAACCATTTTTCCCACACAATATCCTCTAGATATAGTTTCCTAAGGGAGCCACTTAGCTCCTAGTCACATTTTTCTATTCCTTTACTACTTGGTAATTATTATATTCATAAAAGTGGGGGTTAGCCCACAATATTGTGTCCCACTTTTTGGCCAAAGTTAGACATTAAAAGAAACATTTTTCACCAAATTATCACTTTATATTAAAAACTATTGTATTTAAACCATTAATAATTTGGAGATTATGTGAACTACTAATTTCTTACGATTTTCGTGTAAATTCTAAATATATATTTTTTTAAAAATTATAAATAAATTGTGAACTTTGTTACTTAACTTTTAGTAACTTATCTTTTTATAGTAAACAACATTTTTTAAAAGTAACATTTATGTCATAACACATAGATTTTTTTAATTTAAAGGATAAAATAATAGCTTTTTAAATATAGATTTGCAACATCAATATCTAGTGCATGGATATTTTTTCATAATTTTTTGTTGCATTTTTTAATTAATTTTTTAAGTCAGGGTAATTATAATCTGGACATAGTTGTATGTTGTAACACATAACTTGTTTTGTATGCATTAATTTTTTTTAGAAAGAAGGAAATCAATACCTAGGGTACACATATTTTAAAAAAAATCTCTATTGTTCTACTTTTTGTGTGTTTGAAACAAATACCTTGACATTTGGTGAAAAGTCTACAATCACAAGAAATAAACTATAAATACAATAATAAAATAAAAAATATTCAAAAGTATTTTTTTGAAAAGCTTATAACAAGGGATGCATACTTACAAAAAATAATTTCTAAATGCCTTTATTTGATCTATCAAAAGGTAACAAAAAAGGGGTTATTTGTTAGCATTTTGATAGGTGTGAAGGAGACTCCATTGTGGGTATGATTTAAGACTAGATGGGTTCTATCCAAGGGGATTCGATTTGAGGGGGTTTCATATAACCCTCTACAATTAAAACCCTTTAGATAGAACCCCTCAAGGCTTAAATCATTATTTAAAAAAAAATATATATGTGATTTCAAGCAAAAAATCAGGATGTCCCAAGATTAAGACCTATTATTGTTCTAGATGACTCGTGTTTTTTTTAAATAGATATTTTCATGCTTCTTGGCTATGTGTGTGCTACATGGAGACCCTATTACTACAAGAATGTTTCTTATATTGTGTACATGGTTCTATCTCTACTACATGTCCTACTTACCCATCCTACCATGTCGTTTACCTTAGTTGATGATGTGATGTTTTTTATTGTGTGGATTGATATTTTCCTTCTCCCCAAGGTTTCCTAGCTCTATGCTTATCATTTCTATACAAATATAAAAGGTTATACAAATATAATTTATTGCCTAATCATAGTATTTACAATGTTTTGAACCTATTTCTTACTATTGGTTTAATTATGCATTTATTGTGGGATCTTTAGTCTTGTCAGCATACTAATGTATGATCCAATCATATCTCTAACTTTGTATGCTCTTCATTATATAATTTTCATACATAAAATAATCCAATTGACTTACATGTTGATTTCATCAATCTCATACACACAAAATGGTTATTCTTTAGCCTAATTGGTTTGTATGCCATAATAGAAGATGTTATTGGGGCTAGTATTTAAAACATTTACAAATCATAGCTTATAGATAGTTTAGGGCATCATCTATTGTATGTTTAGCAATTTAATGGCGAGATGTTTTTCTTGTGATCTATAAAGATGATTAATCAACTAGAGATTTATGTCTACATGAATATTCTAGATAGTAGGCTATAACATTCTAGGGAAATTTTAACTATAATTATTGTTTCTTTCTTGTGACACTTGTTGGCCTAAATATAATAGGGAATAGAACAATGCAAGCAAATGTTAATTCATTAAAAAAAAATTGCAATGGTCTTCCTTCCTAGAATATGGAATTTTTGTTGTTTTTGAGGTGGATTAGTAAAGAAGTATTTTGCATTGGTCTTCTTTCCTAGCACATAGAATGTTGTTGATTTTGAGATTGATTGTTGAAGCATGCCCTTATGTGTGATGTCTCTAATCTTTAGATTTCACATATGTGAATATTTTTCCCACACTTGATTTTTAATAATTCTTCTCTTGTTTTCTTTGCAAGCCTTAACTTACTTTCCTAATGGAGTAGGCACTACTCTTATGGTGAGAGAATATCTCTCTTTAAAAATTCATTCATATAATTTCTTGGTTCTTTCGATAGATTAGAATAGCTATGCTTACTCTCATGGTTCATTATGATAACCCATGCCATATACTTTAAGCAAGTGATAACTAATTCTATTTAGAGATCCATGATAGTAAAATATTTGTCTTGCATATGTGTTAACAAGCAACATGGGATTCATATTGAAATACAAATGATTTTATATTTTCTTAACTATCCAAAAATGTTCTTATCTACTTGTTGAAGGTATTAGAGGTCTATTTGAAGCTAGCTCTATATGTGCTTGGTGATACATTTTGAAGTCTATAAGGTGTTGTACGTTGTTGCTTAGGACCTAGCTATTAATGTTTCATCTTCTTATGTGAATACCATAGGGAGAACCCCCTTTGCCTTACAAAACCTAAGGTAGGAGGAGTGCTTGTCCACAATGCATTAGTCCATGATTGATTTAACTATATGATGAATGGATCCCATTCTTGAGTTGACCTTCCCTCAACTTCCACAATTTTGGGAGCCATTAGTAGCATTCCAAGAAAGTAAATAAAGTTGGTGCGATATGTAGATCCCTACCACAGATAAGCATTACGTAGTGAAATAATGGCACATCAAATAAAAAGCTACTTAAACATGTAAAAGAATGGAGAAAGTTGTTCCATACATGACACAAGCCATTCCTCTAGGTATACCAATATGTAAAAGCTACTTAAATATGTTTGCAGCTGCATCATGGAAATAGTAAAATGAATGCGTATAGGTATGGCATAAGGTATAAACTGGTAAGATAATGAGCAACCAACATATACCAACTTGATATATTAGGGGCAGCATTGGAATAGAGAGTGTTTTACACAACCAATGGTAATGCTTTCCAACTGAACAACAAATATGCCAGCATGTACAGGTATAACACAGCAAGTAAAGGATAAGAATGTTGTGTAAATGGAGTATACCTTGTGTCGGATGAGAACTAGTGTAAGAAAGCAATGTTAAAGGATTTGCACAGAGGCGATACCACCATATAAAATCTTTGCGCTTAGTAACACTACGCAACATAATTGAACATGTCAAAGGGTTCTCCGACAGTGACCTCATGCACGATCGATCTCAACCTGTAATAATATCTCAGTGGGAGATATTTCAGAATCTGGTGTAAGATGGTAGGTGCAAAATCTGCCCAATCTCCACATAGGTTTCAAAGTCTAGTACAATGCAATAATAAGTGAGGTATGATGTGGAATAGTGGGTCCCGGTTAGAGGAAAGTCAGATCTTCAAATGATGAGGAGATTCATGGCTCTTTCAATTTAAAATCAATTGCATAAAGAATAAAAGGTGGCCATAAACTACAATTTCGCAGTGATAAGTAAAAACTAGTTAAAGTAGAAAGCAATGGAATGGGTGAGTTTCATTCTGTTTAAAACCATTGCGCCGGAAAATCAAGAGTGAGCTCATATTTAGTTTAAGGGACTTGTAAAGCATTGGTTATAAAATATGAAGAAAAAAAAAAATCTTTATTAAGAGGTGGTAAAAATTAAAAAAAAAATCTCCCATAGTTAAGGAAGGTCCGCATATTTTGATGGTGTGCCCTAAGTTAAGATAATATAAAGAATGGATTGATTAAGGGACATTGCCCAATTTCATATCAGAAGAGAAAGTTCACAATGAAGAAAAAGAAGGAAATGATAAAATAAAGAAATAATGTGGGGGTCACATGAGCTGGTAAACTCAAGGATGGATCATCTAGAGAGGTAGCATTCAGCAGTAAATGCAGAGCGGGATAGTAGATAAAGGAATGAGGTAGTTTTCAATGTTTACTCTCCACTCTCACTTAGAGAAGGTAGTTTCAGCTTTCTCCAGAGATGGTTTTGTGAAAACTGTTGGTATAAATGTTCGTTTTAGTTATTTTGTATTTTTATATAATGTACGCAGTTTTATTTGTATAGAAGTTTAAGGGGAAGGATTTTATAAGACTATATTATTGGAGTTATAGTTGTAAATGATTTTCTATTTTTCTTTCTATAATGTAATATGCTTTTTTATTATATAAGTAGTATTTATAGGGTGTTGTATCTTTATCACAAAAGTTCACAAAGAAAAAAGTTTAGATAATCATATTTAACAAAAATCATACAGATCAATAACAACAAAGTAATAGCAAAGAAGCAAAACCCGACAAAGGAAGTGGGGAGGAAGTAAACCTCGATCCCCCTAATTGGATATGTTTTTCCATTCTTCCATGAGGAACTTGAACACATCCATCTTGGTTTGATTGGAGTTGGGTTTAGTAGTAGGGTCTTGTTTTTTAATCTCTTATCAGAGCATTGAAGCGAGGGTGACTGTAGAATGATGGATCACTTTGAGAGTGAAGTAGGTGAGATGATTAAACTTCATTTGAAGCGTGATGACTCAAGTCAACAAAGCATTGTAACCTTGAGCAATTTCTTCACAACGATGGCTAGCATCCTCTTTACACTCTGAACCATGGGAAATAGAGTGCTCCACATTTAGAACAACTTAAGAAACTATTTCACTCTCAATCCATTAGGAAACCCTAGAGACTTCAACCCAATGATTCAATTAAGGGAAGGGACTTACAAGGGGGTTTCCTTAGGTGTGATTGAAAAGGGGGTTCACCATTAAAATGAAGCTTCAAAGGAGAAATGAAAACTCTAATGCACTAAACCCTAGAAACTTAAAACATGAAATCAAATTACTAAATAGAGAGAAACAAAAAAGTACCTAGAGGATAGGAGATGTCTAAACAAGATTTGAAAACCCTAAAATTTGTTGTTTCTGAAGTGCACTGGGACTCACACGCCAGGCTGGGGGATTTAGTCCTGCTATAGGGATCTAGGTAGAATCTAGAACCTTTTCCTGACAAATCAAGATCTATAGAAAACTGCAATAAGAGGTATACTGGGACTCATATGCCTAGAGGGGTGAATTAGTCCTAGTATTAGGGTTTGATTGAAACTTGTATAGCCTCTAGTGACCTTCTATAGCTTTTGTCTTTTTTGATCTCCAAATCTGAAAGTCTGAATTTTGGTCTATAGGTGAGTTTTCGTGAAGATAACAACTTCTTGACAACTTTTGCAAATTTTCCTTCAAAGGATCTTCAAGCTCCAATTCACCTAAATCTTCAATCACCCATAAAGAGCAGAAAATCTTGTTGTGTTAGGGAATAGAGGTTTTCCTTGGTCAAACCCCATTTTGGTAATTAAACCTTGAAATGAAATGAAATAACATGAAAGAATGATGAATGAGCAAATGCAATGTTGCAACTCACAAAACCCTTGAAATAAAGGCTATAATCTTGTATGAAATTGCTCCAATGGATGTGGATCTTGACTCTTGATTGAATTCTTGAAACTTTATCTTGAATGCTTTCTTGAATCATGAAAACCTTCATTACAAATGTTAGCTCAAAAACACATATTCAATGCATGAAGACTTTGATATGATGCATGAATCTTGAATTGATAATTCAAAATGCTTGATATTATGCTCTTCAATGCTCTTGAACACTTGAATTGCTATATCTCACTTGCTCTCGAAGATTGCTAGATGATTTGTAAACTTGCTAGGAGAAAATATGTGAAATAACCTTGTGTTTATACTTTTTTATGTAAAATTTTCCAAAATTACAACACTACAAACTGATATTGGATCTAGGATAATAAAATCTTGCCAAGAATTTGATTTAAAATAGGTCTTGGTTAAAGCGATACTCATATGCCAGTTGGTGCATATGAGTCCCAATGTCATAAACACAGGACATAAACTCCAAGAAGTGTTAAGTTCAATGCAATGTTTAAAATCAAGCCCTGAGACCTAGGTGGGACCCACACACCCAAGGTGGTGTATGAGTCCTAGATCACTAGATCTAGAACACACAAACTCAAACATTGAATTATGATTTTTCATTTATTAAATGTCTGGATTATCCTAAGAAAAATGCATTAAATTAGGCCTGCAGATGCAAAATCGGACCAAATAAGTCATGAAGAAGCACAATTTTAACAAGGATGGCCCAAACAAGTGTGAAAATGTAAAGGGATACATTTTTCTAGACTACATTTAGCCCCCACTTTAGTGAGAGGAGAAACTAGCTTCAAACTCACACTAAAGACAAATTCACATTAAGAGGGGTCCAAGTGTACCAATGCTAGTGAGATAGGACGACGACGATCAAGAGGGATGATCAAGCCCCTAGGATCAATATCCAATGGTAAACCAACATAGGCACAAAAGAACACACATGTGACTGATGTATGAAGCAAAAACAAGATACAAGCATACACTACCAAAGACATTTAGGAAGGGTTAGATCAAACCTCGATAGTCTATCGAACACAATGTGGACTAGGTCTAAGTTGTTTTTCCAAAAACACGTTTACAAGTGGAACATGATGACCACTATGCAAACCAAACACATGCTCACAAGGCTAGTGAAACCTCAGGTCATCCACTTGGTGAGCCTCTAGGGAGGTGACACACATACACATGCGGCCGGTATGTGCTCACACACACAAGCATGTGGCTATTAGAAAGTCATCCCTAAGTTTGGATCCCATATGTACAAACCATACCAAAGCTATACTTCCTGATAACTTTGATAAGGTGCCACACAACACAAATAATAGGATTCATGAGGCCAGCAAAACATCATATGCTAGTTCACCTATGAACAAATAGGATGGCTCCATAGGCAAGAAAAGTGTGTTATGCAAGTTGGCAATATAACAATTATTGTAAATGCAAAATAGTGTAAGGTATGCTCAAATGGGTTTTACTTAGTTCATGTAAGGCATTAACTTAGGGAACATCATGCCTAATGTCTCCAAGAGAGGACCCATTGAAGAATAGAAGATTCACAACTTAGGGAATGCAATGCATCACATTAAGCCACTAAGAGGAATATAATATGCTAAGAGAGATCATGTTGTTAAAGGACATCATGGCCAATGTCACCACAAAGAGAGAGAGACACATAACATGAAGTAAGAAGACCACACAATGAAACATGAGTTGTAATTGAAATGTGAAATGATAAAAAATGGGGGTTCTCTCTTTTTCACTTCTGAGGTTTTGGACCTAAAAGGAGAGAGACCATTTCCTACATTTCACTCAAGAACAAACCTTTGAGATGTCAATGCAAAGGATATTGAAATTTTGCAAAGGGACTATTCTAGAGATTGAATGATGTATAATGAGGGGCTCACCACCAAGTGTAAACTTGGAAAAGATAATGAATTGGAAAACATAGTGTGATATGCAAGCAAGTGCTAAATGACCTAAAAATATGAAAAAAATGTAATGAAAAGCTATGAAATTGAAAGTGTGCACCTGGAAAACTGAAGAAGACAGAATGGAGGTCTGGATCACTAAAAATTTTGTTGTTGGAGTTGAATGGGACTCATACGCTAGGTTGGGCGAATCAATTCAGATTCCTAGAAAATGCACTAGAGCATGTTTCAGCCAAAAGGGTATCCAAATCTATACAAAATATTGATCAGGAAAGTACAATGGGACTCATTCACCAATAGTGGTGAATTAGTGCACTTCTACCTTTTTAAAAATTCTAAAGTGGATTATGTGCCTCTCGGTATGCTCTACTCTTTTTGACTAGTTTTCGGATCCGAAATTGCAAAATACCACCTATAGGTCTTCTCCAAGATTCTCCAAGGCTTAATGAAAACTTTGACAAGTTTTAGGGACTCAAAAAAATTTCTCAATTTTTTCTTCATGGCCAGTCTACAACTTAGCTCTGCAAATCACACACAAGAAGAGGGAAAAATGTTGTGGGGTTAGTGAATAGGGGTTTTCCTTGGTAAAACCCCTTGTTGGTAATTAAATCTTGAAATGAAAGCAAATATAAAGGGAGAATGATGAATGAACAAAATAAAATGTTGCAACTCAACAAACCCTTGCAATAAGGTGCTACAAACATCTAAGTAATGGCTGCAATGGATGTGGTTCTTGACTCTTGCTTGATGTTGATAGATCTTGAATGAAGCTCTTGCTTGAATCACAAACCCTACACCACAATTGTTATCTCTAAAATAACATGATGCAAACAATATTTGACATGATGAATGACACTTGAAGATTCTCTTGAATGCCTGATAATATTCCCTTGAAATGCCTTGAATGCTCTTGTGAATGCTCAAATGCTCTTGTGAACTCACTAAGTGATCTCTTGAATGCTAGGTGAGAATATGATTGAAAGAACCTTGTATTTATACTTAATTATGCAAGAATTCACAAAATTAAAACACTATGAGCTGACATCAAATCTAGGAGAATAAAATCCCATCAAAAAATTTGATTTAAATTTGAATTTTGGTCACACAGGACTCATTCACCCAAGATTGAGTCCCATTACACATAATGTATTGGACCAAAAATCAAAAGTGTCTAGAAATGTGTGAAACCTACATCAGGGCCAAAAAGACCTAGGTGGGACTCATTCACCCAAGGTGGTGAATGAGTCCCAAACACTAAATCTAGGCCACACAAGCTAGGAACACTTGAATTATGATTGGTTACTAATTGGTGTCACGATTATCCTCGAAAAGATGCAATAAATGAGGCTTGTGGATGCAAAATAGGGCCAATTAAAGCATAATTAATCCAAATTATTAATGAAAAGCCTAGAGGAATGTTGAAGTGTGTCACAACACATTACAACAGTCCAAATAAATCATGATTAGTGTTAATTATGCTTAGTTAATTGATAAAACCCTAGAAATTTGTGAAAGTGTGAGAACACTTCTCAACACTTTTGCAAGGCCCCATTAAATTTCATTAGATCACAAGGGCCCAAGACCTAATGTGAATGTTTTATCCATATTACAACACTAAATCAATGCAAAATAAAGCTAAAATCCACAAGGAGGACCGAAACAAGTGCAAAAAATGTCAAAGGACCCTTTTCTTAACACTACATTTAGCCCCCACTTTAGTGAGAGGATGAACCTACTTCAAACTCACACTAAAGTAGACAAACAAGCATCAAGATGGGTTCCAATAGACCAATGCTAGAAATATGTGATGACAATGATCAAGAACGGTGATCAAGCCCCAACGACCAAGATCCTAGGACAAACCAAACATAAGTACAAAGGAACACACATGAGAATGATATAAAGAATAGAGAAAAGGCCAATCATACACTGACAAAGATGAGAAAGAGAAAAGAAAAGAAATAAAAGAATTAGATGAAGCTTCAATCATTTTTCCATCCCAATGTGGATCAGATCTAGGTTATTTTTTCAAAAAAATGCATATTGACTCTAAGGTGACGAAACTCTTAGCTATTCGTCTGGTGAGAAGTCCTAAAAGATGAGAAAAATACATTCATGGCTGGTATACACACACACACACACAAGTGGCTATGGGGAAAGGCATGCCTCGGATTGGGCTTCCTACTCAACTATACCAAAGTTATACATCCTGATAACTTTAATAAGGCACCACACAAAAATGTTTCTTGAGCTTCATGAGGTAAGAAAAACTTCATATGCTTGGAGCTCATGAACAAATAGGATGGCTCCACAGGCATGCAAGTTGTATTATGCAAGGTGTCCATATAACAACAAATGCAAAAAAGCAACATGCAAAGAATGTTCTTGCTTAGTTTATGCAAGGTCTTTAATTTAGGGAACACTATGCCTAATGCCTCCAATAGAGGACCAATCAAAGAATAGAAAATTTCCAACTTAGAGGATTTAGTGCATCACATCAAGCCACTAAGAGGAATACAGTATGCTAAGAGAGATCACGCTCCTAAAGGACATCACAGCCAATGTCATCCTCAAAGTGACAAACACATCGTATGAAGTAAGAAGACTGCACTAAGAACTAGGAAAATGAAATATGCAAAAGGATAATTCCAATCTATGCCCCCACTTTAAAGAAATTTCTAAACACCATATTGTGAGAAATTACTTTAAAGTAGTAAATGAAAAATTATAACAAGAAAGAAAACATGAGAGCCAACTTAGAAAGCCCTATTCCAAGTCATATGTTTCTAAGTAAATTTTTTTCATGCAAGAGAAAAAGAAAAGAAAGGGGTTGCCTCCAAAATGAAAACATCACACATAAGGGATCTATGGATTTGGGGTTAGCATGTTCTTTGATACAATGATTTTTAGAGAGCTTCAAACTATCATCATCCCCCAAATATGCATAGAACTGGAAGAATGACACAAGGAGAGTGAAATCAAAGAAAAACCTTTTGGGTTGACCAACATGGAAGAGACATAGGGTGTCTCAATGCCTTGCGTCATCCCCAAAAGGAAAACACAAGACAACTAAAAATAAAAGGAAAAATAAAGGGAAAAACTTTTGGATCAACATGAAGGATACCTGAATGTCTCGATGCCTTGCATCATGCCCAAAAGGAAAACATACGAAAAAGATAAAGATGAAAAGCAAAAGTGATGCACAAAATAGAGAAGAATGAACATACAAATAGAGGAATGTCAAAAGGAGAGAGATAAAATTAAACAAAACATCATGTGGGATCACATTATGCACATGCAGTCACAGAAAAAAAAAAGAAAAAAAAATGCAAAAGACTAGTAAGGAAAATGCGAGTCAACTGATGAGCAAGTCATCTACCTCCCAATCATGTTTTGTGTATACCAAAGGCAGGAAACTAGCCAAAGGGACAAGGGAAAGTTCCAAACTAGTAGAAGCACCAAGTTCAACACTCTTTATAAGATATTTATCATTTAAGCTCATGGAAGAGGACAACAATGTGTTCAATTCATTATGCACCTCTTTGTCGATTTTAGTGATCTCGTCATCATCATCCAGGTTAACCACAATAGGAGGTCAAATGATAATGTCCATTGAATATTTCAACTCTTATTGTGATTTTTGCATTGGATTGTTTTGTTTCAGGTGGGGAGGGAGGTCATCATGCATTGCTTTAGTCAAGTTCAAATCTTAATTTTCTTTTTTTAATTCTTTGTGTAACTTGTGAGCAAGGGCATGACCTCTTCGCCTATGCTCTCTAGCACCTTTGTTTCTTTTGGTTTTTTTTTCAAGTTGTGTTTGTGTAGGAGTGGGTTGATCAACCATAGTTTTATTTTCTTCCCTAAGGGGAGGAATGGAAGGAACCATAGGAGGTTGTTCATCCACTTTCTCTTTGGCTTTGTAAACTTGTTTTATTCTAGGAGGTGCAATGAGGTTTTTTCATTGTCTCTTGGTATTTTGGAGGATATAGGTGAAGTTTATGTTTTTGGTTGGTCTTGGTTGTTTGGTTCTTGTTTACGTTGAAGAATGGTTTCATCTAGGATGGGATGTTCAGAGGTGGAAAGGGACATGTTTCAGAGAGATAGTTTTTCTATCTTCTTTACATTGAACTTTTGATAATACAACAAAAGGAAGTCTTCTCTTGACTTTATAGGTTCTATGGGCTCAATCCAAAAGGCATCTAGGGAAAAGTTTCCTTTAGATGAGAAGGGGTTAAAGCCTCTATGGTGAACAGTGAATATTTCATTGTTAAAGGGAAACTTTAAGCATTTACGCACAATCAAAGGGACAAATTTCATGAAGCGAAGCCATGGGTGGCCTAGTTTCACATGAAATTGGTCAAACTACATGATGATGGAGAATGTGGCATCTAATGTTTTTGGTTCTATTTGCAATGGTAGGGTGATTGATTAGATCATAGGGCATGTACAAAACAATTTTGTTTCTTGATCCATGTTTTCAGTCTATCATATTCATCTTGATAAAGTTCATGCAAAAGTAGAAATTCCTCAATGATCACATTCTCTACATAGGTGGGATCTATTATTATCCCAATAGTGGGCTTGTCATAGATATGACCATCTATGTAGAGAGGACCATCGGGTAAATGTTTAAGTATATCCTTAGAGGAGAAAGCGATGTCAAGAGGACTCTTGGGTTGGCCCTTATGAGGGATGACATCTATCACCCCTATCATTTCATCCATAGGATTGACATTGATAGAATTATTTAGAACAAAATCATTGTTTTCATCATCTATATCAACATTCATCACCTCTTTCTTTGCAGTTTTGCTAGCTTTTGGTGAAAATTTACAAGTTTTGGTTCGAAGGGGCAACTGACTTATTGCCTTGATTGCTAATGCCTCCAATGGATAGACAACCAAAATCACTGAGGTCTTGCATAAGATGTTTAAGATGCTTGCAATTTTATGTGTCATGTCCATTTTGTCAATGATAGTGGCAATAAACATTTGATTTAAAGCTTAGGGGTAAAAGCTTATTAGGGTCACGTGTTTTGATGAGTGGCGAGGTAATAATTTATTGTTTTAAAAGTTGGGACATTGTGTTATGAAGGGTATCAGGCAAGGGAGTGAATTGTCTTTTTGGATCTCCATAGCTAAAGGGCACCATGGCTTTGACACTGGCTACTTGGTTGTTGAAATTTTGAGTTGGTTTTTGAGGGAGGTTGAATTGAAGGAACCCTTTATTTTTTTTCTAAAAGGTTGGGAATTGTTATGGTTTACAAGTTCAAATATCTCAATTTGACTAGAGGTGGACTTTGTATCTTGAATACTAACTAAATTTTGATAATCACGAAGGGCAGTGCATAGGTGGATGAAGGATGGGAATTTAATCATGGTCAACTTCTCTTAAATCTTAGTTTCCAAGTTTTGTATAAACATCTTTTGAAGGTGTGGGTCAGGGACCTTGACATCAATTTGGGAATAAAGTGATTGATAATGTGAGATAAAATCAGTTATCTTTTCATCCTCCTTTTGCTTGCACCTCATCAAACCAGCCAAGGTCATCTTGGGAGTCATGTGCACTTGGAAATGGTTTAAAAATTCCTCAACAAGTTCCTTGAATGAATGAATTTAGTTGTTCAGTAAAGAAGAGAACCATTCCAAGGTAGTATCTTTTAAGGACCTAGCAAAAAGTTTTGCAAATAGTTTATCATCGAGGACAAAGTTACTACAGAAGGTAGTGTAGGCATTAACATGGGTTGAAGGATCTCCCTTCCCTCCACCATATTTCTCAAATCTAGGTACCTCTACACCTTGTGGAAAATTGGTTTTTGCAATATCTCCAAGGATAATGGACTACTTTTGACATAAT
The DNA here is from genome assembly GCA_007258455.2 of Sequoia sempervirens. Taxonomy (NCBI): domain Eukaryota; kingdom Viridiplantae; phylum Streptophyta; class Pinopsida; order Cupressales; family Cupressaceae; genus Sequoia; species Sequoia sempervirens. The sequence goes on along the minus strand of VDFB02000003.1, from coordinate 419,272,023 downwards.
ATGTGGGTGGGCCATTTTGATTTTGGATGATGGTGGGAATTTTCTTTTGAAGGGATGAAATAGTTTGGAATATTTGTGTTATGAGAGGGTCATTTCTTGTGTTATTAGATGGAAGTGAAATTGGTGATGGAGTGTATGTGGTCGTAGGAAAAGTGAATGGAATGCTTATATGTGGTAATGTAGGAGATATAGCTTGTGATGCCACATAGGAACTAGGGATGCTAGCAAAAATACCCAAGGAAGGAATCACATTACTAACTTGTTGCATTGTTGTTGTGACTTGGGGAGTGGTACAAGTAGGGATTGAGTATATTTTTGTGGGAGAAGGAATTTGAGTCCCTCCTTGGCTTGTAACATTGCTTGTGGGTAAAGGACAACTAGTGATTGAGGAAAGATGCTTGCCAAAAATTTGAACTACCTTTTTCATGAGGTCAAAGCCATCATCCCTTTCAATTATGCGGTGAATTTTTTCTATTGTAGGAATTGTAGTAGTTGAAATTTTTTCAAGGCTTATTTCATGTTGTAATTTTACTAGATCCTCATAAATGTGAATTATGTTTTCTTGTGGGATGTTATCATTCCTTTGTTCAACTTGCATGTTATCTGTAGGAAAAGAGTTACTAAAGTTGTTATCCATGCTTAATGTACTAGGGTATGTGTAGGATCATGATGGGCCAAAAAGTGGCAATATGATGGGTATTTGTAGGGTATGTGGCTAACAAATTTTTTTTTACCCAAAATTGATGAAATGAAAAGGGTTTTTAAAAGAGATTCTTAGCTTTCCACCAATATAAATTATGCTTTAATTTGAATTTAATAAATAATTACTATTCATTTAATATTTGAATTACGACTAAAGTCTTGATTGATAGGTTGATTGAAAAACATTTATAGCTTTCAAACAGTATCATATTTTATGCTTCGAATACTATAGGATTAAAAAAAAAGAAATTGAATTTCATTAAGTTTTGACCAAGTTAAGGTGCTCACACATATGAGTTTTTTATATTTTTTTAAAGTTGTAATAAAAAAATCATAATTAATTATTAACTTGGAATTTAAAAAAAAAAATGGGTATGTGCAGGATCATGATGGGCCAAAAAGTGGCAATATGATAGGTATGTGGCTGACAACTTTTTTCTTACCTAAAATTGATGAAATGGAAAGG